>JAUMTR010000011.1:14410505-14426248 GCA_032270685.1 Microctenopoma stevenorrisi | reverse complement strand
CCCAGAACCCTCACTGTCTAAGTGTGATTTTAAAATTGAGAAGTGGGCTCTGGCACCAGAGGTCGTGCTGAATGTACGTGCCGTCCTCTTGGTGCCATTCAGTCTGCCCACCCCCAGGACAGCTTTTCAACTAACCTGACACAAAAGATTCATGGGCAAGAAATGCGCCCACGATTCAGTTTTAATGAAGTGACCACGCTGCAAAATGTCAGTGTTTTAGTGCTGATGTGCCTGTGTTTTGATGATTTGAAATGTGCGATCGCGCTCCGTTCACCTTTTCTCTGCTTCTGGTCTTCTCGCTGCTCATATTACAAAGAGAGAATAGCTTGTTCTTAAATTCTGGGCTTTGCTGGAGATGCAGCAGAAGTGAAAGGGCAGCTTGGACTGAGGGGGAGGCTGAGTCATTGCAGAGACAGTAAAACTTATTATACATTTCTTCTTGACTTTTCCTTCCCTCTCCACTGCCTGCGTGCTGAGTTCATTATGAGCTGACTTCTGCAGTGGACATGGCCCATTTGGTCCTCCAATAAAGATCACGAAAATCCGCCACCGGCATGTAAACAATTTCTTTTTCTAAATCCTTTAACAAGTCAGACGTCTCTCTAAAAGTTTGACCTAGTAGCTCAGCGGGCTGAGCAGTTGTCTTCTCCACTTCCTGGCTGTTAAAGCACCACAAAGTAAGTGAGCGCATGGTGAAGACAGTGGAGTAGACCTATAACCGAGTCTGCAACATGACTGCCTCTAAGACACTGCTGTTTGTCTGTGTCTACTGTGTGTGTAAATGAGCCACTGTTGTCCTGACATGATGATATTAGCAGCTTTGTCCAGTAAGAATGTAGAAATGTTGGGGTTGCAGATTGATTTGACAGAACAGGGTCACTGTAGCAGCACGTCATCACATGGAGCTTTATTGAATTTAAGATATGTGCTGGATACCATGGCTATTTATAATTTGGTTGAAGTGACCCTCTCAAAAAAAGCAATTAGCAGGAGCAGTGTGTCAGAGTTCAGTGGGTGTGAGGGTGATTAAGGGCTGCAGAGACGCGTCCAGGTCGACTGCTGGGTTGATGGAGTCGGCAGCCAAAACTAGGTTTTATTTTGATTGCAGCAGCAGCAGCAGAAGCAGAAGCAGCAGAAGCAGGGTAGGTGAGAGGAAACGGCCTCTCTTCCTAAACACTCACACGCGCACACACCCCACCTGACTTGTTGTCTCTCTTTCTTCCCCTCTGTTCCATCCGTTCAGTCCTTGCTGTGAGCTTGAAACGAATCCCTGCTGCACTCCTGTTCCTCCTGGTTGGCTCAGCTGGCTCTGTGTGCACAGCCATGTCGGACTTTTTCCTAGTAAAGAGCGGTGCTACGTCGTCGTAGCTCCCATCAGCCTTTAACTTTATCTTTCCTGCTGCTTCACCAACCAAACGTGCCGTTTTTTTCTCTTTCTTTTCCAGTCTATCATGGAGCAGTTCAACCCCTGCTTACGGAACTTCATAGCCATGGCGAAAAGCTACGAGAAGGCACTCAGCAGTGAGTACATTAAACATTTCTCGGGTATCTGTCTCTCATTTTCTTTGCTCCCGTCTGTCCGCTCCTCCAGGCAGAGGGCCATCTGACCCAACACTTGGAGCTACCTTTTTGTCCTCTTTATTTATCTCGTTGAGCCGAGACAGATGTTCAGTAGTTTCTTGTGTTATTGATGTTTCTATCAAACCAGAGTCCCCTCCAGACTCCTCATTGTTGATGCACAATTGCTGTTGCAGAAGTGACAGCTCCTGCAGAGACTGTCACAGAAATTTACTGAGGATTTTTTGAATGTAAAAGAGTTCTTGTCAGAGATGATACTCTGTGGTTGATGTGCTCTGTGATGTGATGTCCATCATCTCATGTCTGCCACCTCCACTGAGCCTTTATGTCCCCTGTCATTGCTTTTTGTGGGCAACTGGTGTATTTGTGTGATCATGCGTTTGCTTGAGTGAGAGAAAAAGACGGTGAGCTGTACGTGCAGCAGTTGCTCAAGGTTAAAGACAAAGCATTGGGGAAGCTAAGTGGAGCACGAGCCAATGGAAAGTGGAACGGGTGGATTCGCAAGAATAATGGGGCTCCCAACGGGGTCTTAAAAAAGAGAGCGGATGGAGCCTGATATCCAGGACAAACCAGGGAAAAAGAGAGAAATGAATCAGAATCAGGATTGTCCTGCAGCGTGTTACCTTGTTAAGGCTACCCGATGCTCCCAGTCAGTATTGATGAAGATATTTCATGCTCTCAGATCTGGCCAAACATTTTGTATGTGTATGTATCCAAAACCAGCTCTGCGAGCATGTGGAGATTATTTATTGATGAGAAATGGTCTGTTCCTCTCAGTGCTGGCCTCCCACTCTGCAGGACAGAGGTTTGGGGTTGTATTCTCAGTGATGGTGCGAACAAGCGCTGTGTGCACGGTGTTGAGCAGGGCTCTCCTCTCCTATGCTTGGAGGCAAAATGCAGGGAAGACTCAGCAGCCTGCAAGACCAATAAAGGAGGCCTCACTCCTGTCTAATAGATAAGGCTAAAAATAGCCCTGCGACTCCCTGAGTAGGGATTACACTTCATCAATGCCAGGCTGTGGCACAGAGGCAGGGTTTAGAGTAGAGCAGTGCAGAGCAGGGCCGGGCACCCTGGGAGCATCTATTGTCACTGGAAAATTGCCAGTGCAGCTTCTGTTTTTGAAGTAGAACCTGGGGCGGTTTGGTTCTTGTGAAGACCAGAATGATGGTTTTTGGACTGTATGTGGGCGCTGTAGTTTGGAATGCGGCACAAAGCCCAAGTTGTTGAAATAAAATAAATAAATAATAAATACTTTATTGATCTCCTTGGGGAAATTGTTGGACAGCTGCTAGACCTGTGTCTGCGCTACTACGGGGTATCAGTGTGTTGTCCAAGGAAACCTCGACATGTAGCTTTGTGGAGACGGAGAATCAAACCACTGACCCTTTGGTTGGAAGACGACTTATTAATATCTTTATAGGAGCTTAGTGTCCTGTAGCAGACAGGAGCTGTGAGACTTGGAATCTAGATTAAAACTGTTACATTTGGCATTTACATGGTATAAAACTAACGTGGAACCAGGATAATTTCAGTGTTGTTTTCTAAAAGTGTCAATCATGTGTCATAACAACAGTTATGTAACAAGCGGATGTCTAAAAAGGAACTTTGAACAAAGCCCAGTTTTAACTGTGATGCTGTGATGCTTGCTGTGAGAATGTGATGATGAACACATACACTTCCTCCTTGCTTGCGTTTCATTTACGATGACACTCTCCGCTCTGTATCTGCTTTATATCACTGTTCACTAATCCTCCTTACAGACCCACTCTCCTGCCTTTCTGCCCTTCTGTCGCTTGTCAGCTGACAGACAGACCGACAAACAAACCAATCATCTCAGGCTGCTGCTGCCTCACCTGGTCTCGCTTTCCTCCCAGCTGCGATTTCTTTCTGGACAGCACAATTATGCTCGCCCCTGCCATCTTAGCCTCACCTTCATCCCCTTGCTCTCTCACTCGCCTGTGTCCCAGCCAGAGAGTGCTGTGGCTTGTCTGTCTGAGCTTACCTGACCAGATTGTAATGTCCTGTAAAGATCTACTGGCTTTTATCTGACTTTGTGGTGAACAGGTTACTTATTTAAGAACTTTTGAACAAATGGAATTGTTAAGTATGTTTACAGGCTCAGAGGCCAGACGCTGTCTTCTTTTCCAGAACAATAACTTGCACAGCAGTGGGCTTCGCTCAGTGTCTCTGTGGACTTTGTAGATGAGAATAGATTCCCATTGTTTATCTCATGGAGATAGAAAGACAGTGTCATTTTCCTGCATCATTGTTTGCTGGCAGGTCAACACACAATGCACCCATCAACATGACGGCCCTGTAATAACCTCAGCCCTCATCCATATGTAGTGGATGTGTGTCCTCTGTCATCACGGCTGTCGGTCCTTGTGCAGCTAAGTCCTGACCCGCTTCACTTCACCAGGAGTCACATGAGCATAGAGTAGTGATGCACTGGTCTGATCCTATGGTTCAGTCTTCTTCACCATGCTTGTTCTGTCTGCACACGCATGTGAGGCGCTCACATAATCGCTACCTATGATATAATGAAAGTCATGGTCGTGCGATCCGATCTTTACAACATATCATGGATGAAACGATGTCACCAGCTACCAAAACCCAGTTATTGCGATAAAGTTCCACATCCAGATACCATTATGGGCAAGTGTGAAAGTGTTATCTGTGATTTGGATGAACTAATCCTTTGTGAACACCAGCTCTCTGCCGTAGTTTGTGCTGAAGACAGGCTTTCTTTTTTGTTTAGCTAGATTTAGATTAGTTTGTCTAGATCTGTTTTTTTGTAGTTGCCTCCATAGAGCTTTATCTTTTCCTGCCTGGTCTCCATTTCCGCCTGTCGCTCTTTATTTCCCATGCCCAACCTTACCTCTCTGGGGAGGCTGTAGGGGAGGGTTGCAGAGCTGACGAATGCATCATTTCAACTCCGCAGCCCTGATCTGATGCCCAATGCTTCCATGTTTCCAGGTGTCACATATGCTGCAAAGGGCTACTTCGACGCTCTGGTGCGGATGGGCGAGATGGCCAGCGAAAGTCAAGGCTCTAAGGATATTGGTGAGTCCTCGTAGTGGCTGTAGTGCCCCTGGTGGGGTGGAGGGGGGTTGCACAAATAGCTGGTGGATGTGATGGCTCGTGGTGTAGAGCAGAAGCAGCTGATGCCCAACATGAAACTGGACACACACACACACATCTTTGTGCTTTTCACTCACTGAGGATTAGTTTGCCTCTTATTACACGACATTACTTTTAATCCTCCCCAAAACCTAATTCTGAATATTTGTCACAGCAGGCCCGTTTGGTTAATCTCTAGTCTCCCTCACATTCAGAAAACACAAAGGGTCTCCAGTTGATTTTATATTGCGCCGCTGTGAGTATATAAGTCGGTAAAATAGTCAGGCCGGAAACGAGTATTTACTTTCTATTCATAATCAGTCCCCAAAATATTTCCAGTGCAAATAAAGGATCTCCAGCAGGATATAAGGAACACGTGTGTTTTCTGGTTTTGGTTGGATCAGCTTTGGTTCTGCTCATTAGAGTCCTCTAGTGTTGATTTGCATAGCCGTGAAGACGAAACCCATTGGATGAAGTACGTCAGGCCACTGTATCGTTACCATTGACTTAAGATGGCAGACGTGGACTAATACAGCAGAGGCGAGTAGAAGAGGAGGGAGGAGGGTGAGGAAGCTATAAAAACTGCATTCATTATTCATTGCGGATGGGTCGGGCGGGGGCTTTTTTTTGGCTCCCTCACACAGCTTTATCGTTTCTTCTTCTTTCTTTTTTTTGTATAAATTCTCAGCTGAGCCTGTGCACTAACTTTAAACAGTAAGAAGTCTGTTACTGTCTCTCCATCCAGCTTCTATCTCCACAATAACTCAAGCCACTTTGGGGGTTTGAGGGACATCTCAGGTCTACAGGATTCCTCTGCTTCCTGCTTTAATGAACCCACAAGTCTAGCACCTTGTGTGCTGCAAGACCAGTATTTGCATTTGCCCAACTTGGACACAGAAAGTAAATGCATTTCATCTTTGCAGCAAAACACTCGTCACTTGTTTTGCAGTTGTTTCATTATATGATATTGACATTTAAAAATATTATTCAGCGATAGTGAGAGGTAAATCATGAGTTTCTTTGGATATGTGAGGTTTTTATGCTAAACATACAAGTTGGTATTCAGTTTCTTTAAAGGGATACGCCGTCATTTATCTGTACATGCCCCATTTCCATCAGCATGGTTGCTTCACTGTTCTGTCCTAAGGGTGCGTCTGTAGTCTTTGTCATCATGCATCTCGGCGTTGCCCGGTTTGTGTCTCTTTTTCAGTTTTTGTTTTTCTTGTAGCCGTGATCCAGCAGCCCTTTAACTCAGCAGAACCTCCCTCCGCCTCCAGTTAAAGGACCGACTAGGCTGAGCAGAATGGATTGATGCCGTCTCCACATAACAGCAGAGCTCAGAGCAGCTGTGGTCTGTGCAGACAGAAGCAGGAATAACTTAAATGGCACTAACTGCTTTGTGGAAGCTTCACTATTTTCCATTTACTCACTTCCATTTACTAAAAAATTATTTAAATTTTTTTAGAATGTATTTAAATAGCTTAGAAAATCGAAGTGATGAATGTAGTTTAACTTAATCTGTAGGATTATAATACGTCACGTAAAGTCATCATTGTCTTATGCTTTGTACTCATGAGAGGTTGTATTTTGGTGTAGAAAAGGTCACAGGAAACGCTTCCTGAGTTCCATTGTTGTGGAAAATATTTTCAGGCCTGCTAGCATTTTAATTAGCAGATAACGAGGATTGTGTATTTGGTTGTGTGTAACAAATGTGCGTCTGTACAATCCCTCAGCCGGCGCGTGTCTCTGTGACAACTGAGCCACAAAGAAGGAAGTGTGTGTGTGTGTGTGTGTGAGAGAGAGTAAGTGTTTCAGGTATAACCACTCACCCAGGGCTTTACCTCACACTTCATAACTGATGAGGACTGAAAGCAGAGTTGTACTTGTTTTGTTAAAGCGTGCACCAGAGCTGAATTAACAGGGCCAGACTTTAAATGGCTTGAGCTGAGTGAGTTCTGGCAGAAAGGTTTCAGCCATCTCAGACTGTACTCGTCGGAGAACATGTAATTAATCTGCGCAGCAGATGAACAGCAGCTAATGGCGTTAACGCATGAAGAGAGTGGAGCTGCACGTGATGGGGCAAAAGGAGAAGAAGTCTGGGAGTTGGGGCTAAGAAATGGAGGTAATGGAAGAAGTCAGAGTATCACAAAAGGTGGAGGAGCAACAGACTGATAAATGGGCTCACATAACATTATAATATCAAGAGTAATAAAACGTATGCAATCCACCATCTGGACTTAACATGAGACTTGGTTCTGTGAACTTTTGGGTTAAATGTCTTCATGGAGCATCACAGACCAGTCAGGGGGCCCGATTTGGCTGATTTGGCTGATTGTTCTTGTGCTGCTTTTCTCTTATAGTGTCGCAATGAAAGGCGAGATGTGAGGCTGCTGCAAATCCTGCATTCACTGGTTTGGAAGGTAGATAAAAGGTTTACATGTTCGCTGGCCTTTAATTACTTAATCACTGTAGATGTATTCGTATCCGTTTCCTGATGTTTTGCCTGCAGTTATATGAAGTGATTTGTGTACATATTACACGCCGGTGTTTGTGACGAGCGTGTACGAGTGTAGCTCATAATTTTCACAGGAGGAACAAATCTTCTCATGGGGACACATGTTTGGAGATTGTGTTGTTCACCACTTAGCGTGGCTGATGCCACATATCCCTGAGAGCTCGGCACACAAAGAGGAAATGATGCCTCGGTGTGTCTGATTCACTTATTCTTAATTTACAAGATGCTGTCAGAGTTTGAACAACAGCTCTGCGGCATAACTCCCTGTGCAGAGAGACGAGATGCTCGTAAGACTGCAGAGTGGGGTGTCATCCCACTCATCCTCTTTCACTACTGCGCTCTCACTGTGTGTCTGCGAACGCCCCCGCATTGATGTGGGAGCTCAGGCAGTCCTGAGAGAACACGCCGACACTGTACACATTTCTAAAAATAGATTAGCCGAAACGCCTTGACCGAAGGAGGAGGAGAGAAGAAGTACGATGCTCGATGTGCAGCCCAAAAATGGCTCGCCGGTGATGTCAGCATGCCTGAAAACCACTTCCTTCCGTATACTACATATGGACATGGTGGGTGAGGAGGGGGAGAGATGGGAAGCTCCTGCAGTTCCAGTTCTCCTCTCTGACCATATAAGGGCTCCGCCATTCAAATGCAAATTTGGGCAGAGGTGGTAGTCACTTGGGTCTGTGCTCGGTGCACAAACCTGAAGGGAGCACAAGAACAAAGAAGAGCATCCATTTTAGCTTTGCTTTATGTAATGTGTGGATCTGACTGATTTCAGGAGATTCTCCATTTTATGCAGTTAGTACTCCACCTTTCCTGTTTCCTGGCTCAAAGACTGCCAGCTGTTGTCTTTCGTTGTCAGGGCCCAGAAAGCGACAGACGTCTAAGTCTGTGTCACAAAGAGAAATCCCAAATGCTGGGTTAGAGTTGTGAAATGACTGGTTGAATTTAGGTACAAAGATAAGCACCTTTCTCAGGAGGACTTCCTCAAGTCTGTCTTTAAGTCTTTAATCCAGCTGTTAAGTCAAAGAGGAATTATCTAATGATTCCACACCAACTTTCACTCCACATATCCTCTTCTTCTTGGCTGTACTTAGATATTCCCCCAACCTGTGTCCTCATCCTTCTCACACCTATTCCCAGGGATGAACACAACAATGACCCATATCTAAGATCTGGGAAAGGATTACTTTTTGGTTAATTCATTTAAATGCCCTTCCAGTCCTATTTGTCCACTCGATTACGTAAACAGGACCGATTCTCAGATGCGTAGGCAGTGATATCGTCGTCATTAGACTTTAGCAAAGGCAAATAATTCTGATGAGTAGAAAAAAAATTGAATCAGTTGATTTGACCTTATACTTTTCTCCTTATCCGTTTTCCTACTTATCACATGTTGTCTGCGGGAGAAGTGGTTTAAATCTAGCAGCAGCAGGAAAATGAACACTTGCTTCCTGGAAGCAGGGGTAAAGAAAGCAGTAACAATAAGAATGACTCAGCGTCCTTTGTGACAACGCGACCCCTTTATTTGTTGAGTCACCAAACTATCTCTTGGAGATTCTTCCACAATACTCGATTTTTGTTTTGCCTCAAAATCTGAATTCAGCCGGCGTTCCTGCCTCATAGAGACAAACTGCAACTAGAGCACTCTTTCAAAGCATTCAGCTTTCATTTTCTACACCTGCCTTGTCTGGGGTCTGCTTGCTATTGTGACCATCACAGACTAGAGATCTCCACTTCACCAATTTGGCTTTTTACTTGCTGTGTCAACTCTTTAGGAAACTCAGTGTCCTTGAGTCACCCCAGGAGTTAAGGGACAAACGAAAGAAGAAAAGAGGGACAGAAAGCAGGAGTTTCCTTTTCCCACGTGACTCTTGGTTCCCGCCTGTTGGTCTCTGTGGCCTTGTGCCCACCTGTGGAGCGAGGTTATCACGGCTCTCTAACTCCAAGTGGGGTCTGCTGGACCCTCTGTCCTAAAACAAACATTCATGGACCCCTCTGCTTTCATATCCTGGGATGGCCAGCCATAAAACCTTGAGCACATCTCCTCACAACCTAACTCACTGACAACCTGACCATCTGATGCCATCTGTGTTTATCTTGAGCTATCCCCCTCTGTGTGATCTTAACTTTACAACTCTGCATTTCCTTTGGAATGTGGCAGCAGAAACCCTCTAATAGTCTGTTATCACTTAAAGTTAAAGTAACTGTCCTATAATATATTTAAGATTATATTTTATTGGCCCAGTGTTCGATTGTTGACTGAAAAGTATTAAAACAGATGTTTTACCCATATATTATTGATAAAAATATACAACAATATCTTTCTGTCTACAGTGTCACATTGATCAGCACTCAAACAAGCCTCCTTGTCTTTGTTTTGAATTACAAAAGAGATCAGGGCGTATTGTGTCTTGTTTGATTTAGCAAATCAACAGAATAGGATTTTAATGTGGTTCTAATAACGTTTTGGACTTATAAAATGTCCTTGAGGTGCCACAGTGCCCTTGATGTGGGGATTCAGCCAAATGCTGACTTAATGATGCTGATAATAATGTGAAGTACAGGCTCTGATCTGAGGCACTGCAGAGTGAAAGCAGCTGCCAAACATCCATGAGGACACAGGTAGCTTGAAAGTGTGACGCTCCATATTGTGGTAAAGCAGGTCACAGTCTTTGCTGCTGATGTGCAAAGTGTCGTCATCATCATCATCTTAACGATACGTTTTTGTTTTTGGCTGCTCAAAGTGTGATTTACTAATAAAGAATTGTATGTGGTTTGTGGAAGATTGTGCACTAGTCGCGTGGAGTGTAGAGTGGTCAGAGTACTACTAAAGACCAACTGAATAATGTTTGCTTATGAGAACATGTGGGGTGGGAGAATCACTGAGGTCCAGGTTGTTCTCAGAATGAACTTCACCCCAGTTTGGTTTATTAGGGCTCATACATAAGCCATAAATCTCAGATTAGGTACTGTGAGCTGTAGTTTTGTTCTGAGCTGCTTTGTCCCCTGTGCCATAAACCTCTGAATCTCTGACGTAACGTTGGATCTTGTGACTTTAGACAAACGTGTTTTTGTTTTTTTTACTTAACTGGGTCAGTTGCTTTCATATTTTTCTAGATGAAATGACCATGCACACAATTAAAATTCCTTTTATTGTTTTCATTTTTAGACTCATTAAAATATCTAGTTATTAATTAAAGTAATTAGCAGCGGCAAGATGTTGAGTTCCTGAGAGCGTTTCACACACAAAAGGTTGCCTGTTCTGGGCCTGTGTGGACAACAATGTGCTTTCCTCCCCTCTAAGCCTTCGATGTTGCGATCTGCTCTGATTATCAGTAAGTGCCGGTGGGTTGAAGTCCAATATTTCACAATGCAAGGTGCCGAGCTTCTTGGATTAGATGGATGCAATGAAACTAAAACCGGTGACAACAACCCGCAGGACAAAGTCATTTGCTCAGGACACTGATACAGACCTGTTGGGGGGTTTCTTACAGTTATGAGGATTTGAAAGATGATTGAGCAGTATTTGAAACTTGGTTCCAATTCCATTAGTATTAATAAAGATAATATGTAGTCAGACTCTCATCATAATCTTCATGTCTGTTTGCTGATTGCAGCAGCGTTATGTTTGTCATATCTCAGCACTTTGAGCGCTGTGTTTTCAGAAGCAATCTCATGGCCAAAAATATAAAACTCTCAACAGAGTTGTTGAGAGAAGCATTTAGAAAGCAGCATGTTCCTCTGGCTGCAGGAGCTGGTGGCAGGGGTGACCTCCGACCATCTGCTCAAGTGTGAAGACACATTGAATCTCACAGTCCTGGTCTGTAGCCGGACCTTTGCCTGCAAAGGTGAAGAACATGCGGGGGACCTTTACAAAGACGGTGACATCTAAATCTTCTGAAAAAGTGCTGTTAATGAACAGGTTTACTGGCAGAGCTCCATGTGATTTAAAGTGCCAGAGTTGGGGGCAGTGGTTGTTGCTTAATGGATGGGATGGCACGTGTGTTTTAGCCATCACTGCCTTATCACAAGGAGATTGGGTGGTGTTGACTCTGGACATACTATATAACATTCTGCGAGACGTTTAAGGACTGGGAGGACGTCCTCACACAGAGCGGAAGAGAGGAAAAATTCAAGTGAAGTTCTGCATTAAACTCCAGATCTCAAGTGAGGATGCACTTCTTTCCTTTCCTCCTTCCTTCCCACCTCTGCCCCCACCTTCTGCTCTGACCTTTTCTAAATCCTTTCTGCTCTAGCTGAGTCTCGTCTGGATGACCGCAGCACTTCCATTAAGCCCATTAATCCTGCTCAGACAGCCCACTCTCTCAGTAGCCCCCTCTGAATGTTGGCTGTCCAGCAGCACCCGCTCAGTTCCCTTCGGTCAGTGCAGCAGCCACACGCGTTGTCTGGTGACAGCAGACGTTTGTGTACATTAGACTTGCTCTCAGTGGTGCTGCTGCAACTGTGGGATGGATATTTCCTGAAATGTACCGCGGCCCTTTGCATAGTTATCTTCTCCATATTCCGTTTTTATTATCTGATGATTGATGTACTGAAGCAGCACCATCCATACCACCGTATGATGTCTCTGCAGTGAGACTGTAACGGCGACTATAATTATAGAATAACTCTGTGAATAAATGAAGGTCTCTGTAATTTTAGAGTTAATAGTGACCACGTCTTCATTACCTTAATAGAAAACATCAGGCTGCAGTTGCATGTGTCAGACTGCAGATCAGAGTTGTGTCATCGTGTGTTGGTTTATGGTCTTTAATGTAATGTGAGGTTCCTGTAAAATGCTGGTTACCTGTGTGATGATTATTTTACCTGTGTGACTGCCTGATACTGGATTTTTTTGAGCCTCTAATAGTTTTTTTTGTTTTGACACGTGTCCCTCAGCTTTATTAGAATAATCAAACGTTCTTCACTGTTCGGTTTGAGCGTGAAAAATCCAGTATCTGGCCTGTCGTGGTTTCACACAGCACTCTATGTGCTGTGTGTAAGTAAATGCAGCGTCTGACCAACTGCTTGTCTGAATGTGTTTTTCTGTGTGCGTCTCATTTTCCTTGGGGTAGTTTGATCTGTCAGTGTCTCTCCAGGTCTCTCTCCCTCCCTCCTTTGCTCAAACTAGATCTTTTGTTCCTTTTTTTACAATGCATTGCATATTCAGAAGAGGCAGCATGTAGGTATCTTAAAATGACACGCACCTCCCTGGCTGCATGAATCATCCTTTAATTTCCACTCTTCTTTTGTTTTTGGTTTGGTTCCTTTTTTAGCTTTTTTTTTCTGGGTTTTGCTTTTTGGTGTTTTCCCCCTTTTTGTGTTGTAATTCAACCAATGTCTTAATGCAAGGACGACACAGGATCTTTTTAATCATGCTTCTCATGTGTTTATCAGCAGCAGTGCTGTAAGCTCGAACAGGCAGTAGTTTGGTTTTGAAGCTGAATACCTTTTAGTAGACTTCTTGTTCATCTCTATCATTCTTTCTGTCTGTGCTGCATATTTCTGTAAAGTTCCTTTGATTTGGTCATTGTTGAGAGTTTCGTATGCTTCATCAGTATCATGACAGATGTTCATCTTGTCCATTGCCTCATCCTCCTCCCTCAACACCATGCACCCGTCTCTCACCTGTTCTGTGTGGCTGCATGGTCTTTTTCTTATTTATTGTTTTTGCACGACGTATGCAACTTTTGCATTGGAAAGATTTAATATCGCTCTCTTTTCTCTCTCCCTCCCTCCCCTCCCTCTTTTTGTTTATTGTCTTTCTTTGTCTTCTCTCTGCAGGGGATGTGCTCTTTCAGATGGCTGAAGTACACAGACAGATCCAGATCCAGCTTGAAGAGATGGTGAGCATGTGGTAATGGTGCTGTTGGCCGTGCTAAACTGTGCTCGTGTTAAGTCACGAGTTGGGAGCCAAACAGATTGAGGATTCTTTGAAGTCCCTACATCAGAAGATATTTTAATATTTCAAACTCAACAGGGCACATTCTTTATTCCAATTGAGTACTTGCATTTTTCTAAAAGTCGCAGCTTCAGTTTGTTTACTGGTATGTTAATTACCACCTTTTATCGACTGAAAATATTTTTTAGTTCAGATCCCAAAACATCTCCACATTTTAGTAAATTCACTAATTCAACCAACATCAGCAGCAACATTACCTTTAATCTTTATGCAATGCACATCATAAAATAGATTTATTTATTATACATTAATGGCCCCCTCTACACAGAGACTCACACGGAAAACGTAGAACGCCACAGTTCATGCCCATCTCCAACATATGTGTCTAAATGTCTTGGCCGTGAACTGCGCGTTCCTGCTGGTTCAGCAAATATCCTGCTGATAGAAGTTTGGGAAAATATTGGGTCTCCAACCACAGATAAAAGGAAAATGGAGATCATTAGTTCACAAGGTCCAACAGCATGAATGCTTTTTTTTTACATTTACATAATATGTTTCCAGCAGATTGTCTCTCTGCAGAAGCAAATGCACATTATCATACATGTTGCTTATAGCACATCCTCTGGCGATTTGTCACCAGAGACAAGTCTGAGAATGGCATGTGTTTTACATGCTGTACACCCTCCACTAACCGTGCGCTGTCACGTTTTCAACACATTCCTGCACACAATACTGCAACCATAAATTCCCAGTTCAAAATAAACCACCGCAGTCCAGCATGTAACAATTTGTGGTTTATTTGTTTTGTAGCATTGTTTCTGAGATATTTGTGTGTGTGTGTGTGTGTGTGTGTGTGTGTGTCCTACAGCTGAAGTCTTTCCACAACGAGCTGCTCACAGAGCTGGAGAAGAAAGTCGAACTAGATGCACGCTACCTGAATGTGAGATTCTCTTTATGCAAAACTATTCAGAGACAATGTCATCTTATCTGACAGCAGGTTGTTGGGGCCATTTAACTTGTTCTATTCATTGGTTAGATGGTAAAAAACAACCTTTAGTTGATAAACCAATGATGTTTCCATGATGGGTTTTATTTACAGCACCAATCATTATGGGACTGTTTCATACTGAGATTCATTGTGTAACAGGATTCTTAACCCATCTTGTGTTAAGTGCGACTCTATCTCAGTTTGGCCTCCCCAAAGAGGGGAACATCGTATAAACCTCACGCTTTTAAAATCATTGGCCAGAGACTAAATGCATGCTCTCTTTAATTTCCTATTGGTTTTCAGCCAAACCTCTGCAGCTACTTACATAAATTACTTCCCACTCCGCACTGTGAAATATGACTCATTCTGTGAAAATGAGGACTTCAGGAAAAAATAATAATTTATGCTGCTCATTAGTTTGGAATGAGTCCCAAAAACATTTTATTATCTTAAACAGATGTAGCAGCATCTTTGGGAAACTCTTTTATGAACGTTATTACAGTCAGAATGATGATGCATTCAAATGCAAATGGGACACAGAGCCACTTAACGACCTTATGTTTCAAACATCATTTGCATGTCTCATCACATTGTTGCACATTAAATGTGAGGAATTAGTCGAAGCTTGAGTTGATGACAAAAACGGGACAGCAAGTTGAAACATTTTTGACAGATGTCCGAACAACAACATCCCCAATGGCGTCAATAAAGTCATCAGTGAATTAAGAATTTTTGTGTGGCTGGAACTGATTTGAGGAGATTTCCTTTAGAACATTTTTGGGACCAAGCCACCAAATTTGTGAATTTATGGGTGCTAACAGATTTGGGAACTATTCAAAAATGAAGGTTGTGGCTGTTTTTTCAGGGGGGTTGTAAATTATTTTTGAAGATCCTATAAGTCATAAATAAATTAATTTGACCCTATAAATTAATCTTGCCCAAGCTTGTCGGTCCACACTGAAGTGACTGTATGTCGGTGTAAAATCTTATTTGTGCATGCTGACCATCGCCGAGCACTGCAACGAGCCCTGCTGACTTTGTGCTGCCCCCCTCAGGCTGCACTGAAGAAGTACCAGATGGAGCACAAGAGCAAAGGAGAGAGTTTGGAGAAGTGCCAGGCTGAGCTGAAGAAACTGCGCAGAAAGAGCCAAGGCAGCAAACATCCCTCTAAGTATGGAGACAAGGAGATGCAGGTCAGTGTGTGTGTGTGTGTGTGTGTGTGTGTGTGTGTGTGTTGGTTCCGTGGATCAGTAAGGAATACAGGACATGTCCTGGTTTTGACTCAGTCCTACATGTGGCTCATACAACCTGCCGCTCAGCCTCTAGATGAAACATGTTTCTCATAAATCAACAGCCAGTGAGGTGACTCCTGTGTTTTCCCTCGGATTGATGGGATGTCAAGTCAAGTAAATTCAAGTCAGGTTTATTTATAAAGCACATTTAAAAACAACACAAGTTGACCAAAGTGCTGCACATAGTTAAAATTAACAATTCACTAAAAGAACACAGAACAAAAGTACACAGATAAGATATAAATAAAAACAGAAACTCATGTTAGTTAAAGCCAAGGAGAATAAATAAGTTTTTAAACGAGACTTAAAGGTTGTCACTGTTGGTGCATTCTTAATACAGAGCGG
>JAUMTR010000011.1:14370787-14406728 GCA_032270685.1 Microctenopoma stevenorrisi | reverse complement strand
TAACACACCCAGGTTACGCGCATGTGGTTTAAAAAAGGGCAGCAGTGGGGCAGCTTCGCCAGTGTGTGAGTTTGGTTTCACCAGAACCAAAGACCACAATCTCAGTTTTCTCTTCGTTAAGAGTGAGGAAGTTTAAGGACATCCAGGCTCAGGATGTGAGCCGCGTTGCAGCTGCAGCCGGTGCTGATGGGATAGAGCGCACTGACCTGAGTGGCATAAGACTGGGGCACACAGTTCTGTACGAGCCCACGAGGCTCCGCCGGGCTACAGCTTCAGTCAGAGTCAGTTGTTGAGTTTTTCTTTATTTTTTTTTTCAACTAACAGATGTCAAGCTTAATTGTTACCGAGGTTGCAAATACAAAAAACACGTCTGTCATCAAATATTGCTTCCAACAAACATTGACATATCACATTACAAATATGATAAATGATTGAATTACTATTGTAATATATTAGCTATGATAGAAATAAAATATACAATATTATGAAACCTCTTCACAGGAACACCTCAAACCTGAGAACATATAAAACACTGGAAATCTGCTGAACTTTCACTGTTTACATCCGTTTCGTTAGTTGTATAATATCTGTTTGTTATCTGGGGTCACGTTTGTCTCATGTTCAGGTAGCTGCTTGTGCGGAGGTGTGAAGAGACAGTGCAAGTCTATGCGCCCCCATGTGTAGGTGTCTCGGTGACACATGGTGGGCGCGCCCTCTTAGGCAACCTGCAGGGGCTGTTGTTGAGGTGTGTTTTCCTGTTCGATCACAGTGAGAGGCTGAGAGAGGCACAGGTGACCGGGACTTGTGGACTGCAGCAGCACACACATGCTGTCACCTGTAAGTTAACTGTACTAAGAATTCATCCAAACCGTCAAAGTCAGAAAAAACTAATCAATTCAACTTAGATTTTGGCATCTGTTAGGAAAAATACCTGAGCTATAATCAAGGCTTAACACATTTTCCCAGACCAGGTTAGAAGGAAGAGACCGAGCAGTGTTGGTGAATAAAAATGCTCAAAACATTAAGAATTAAAAAATGCATAAAAAATGAATACATTTCAGTGCCCAAGAATTTATCAAAGGCTTAGAGTGAGAGGCCGAGGCGTCGCTCAGACTGTATATGGTTTGAGCTCATCATTGCAGTGCAGAGAAAACATGGAGTCAAAGGTCAAGGGCTAATTGTGCTGGACTTCCTCGAGGCTGAGACGGCATCACTCTGCCGAGCAGAAGGGGAGGTAATTAGTGTGTAATTGTCAGTGTTGCTGTGACGGATGGCTGGTGGGGCGTGAAAGGGCCGGCCGGGCTGGTCACTACAAAAATCAATAGTGGGAGCTGTGAGGAACATATTCAGCCACGGTGTGTTGCACTTCCTCCGCGGTTTAACGACTCGTTGCTGTGAAAGATCCATTCTGAGCTGTGTGTGTGTGTGTGTGTCCATATTCCTGTTGAGCATCATATGGGCCTTTTATAGGAACCAGGAGGTTTTACAGAATCGCCCTTTAATAATATACATTGTTTGTGCAGACCGTGATACTTCATGTTGACTCACTGACTTCAACATAATCAGGCTGTTCTTCCCATCCTCCACTGTCAAACTTCTAATTAAGTGGTGCTGCAGCACTGCAAAACTAAGAACACCACCACGTTAAAGCAGTTCCTCCTAATACTCATGATTGATGCTAAGATTAACACTTTATGTAATGGAAAGTCACCCATTTATGACCTACGGCAGTCTTAAAGCACCGAGCTGCTGCCTTAAAACGAAATACAGTCTGATAAATCACCTGGTACATTTATGGTTGGTGGGACGACGAACTCGCTCATCCTCTTTGACACTACCAGTCCCGAAAAGTCTTCTCCAGCGCTGTTAAATCCTGCAGCAGGCTTATCCTACAATAACCCTGCTGCAGTAAAAGACTGTATCTGTATCCAGGTTTCACCTTCAGGACACTTCTTTTGGAGGTGTTCCTCCATGAGTGGCAACGTGGTGTCACTGATATTAAAGCTTAGTCACATCCTTTTGAAAACACAAAACTCTAAATGATTGTCCCATCGCAAAAAGAGAAGTCACGACGGGTGAAGGAAAAGTGCGAGTTTCCTGCCGTGAAACACGTGCCCGACACTCCAACCCTCTCCACTTTCCTACTGTGTTGTTTCTCTGGTTTCTGACACATTTAATGGGATGAGATCAGAGGAAGTGGTAGCACGTAATCACGTCTCGGAGGGAACAAAGGACGAATGAGACGGAGGAGGAAAGAACAAAATGTGATGAGAGTTTGCTGGAGGTGAGAAATGAGCTGATCCCTGATTGACGATGTCCTCGTCTCGTTTGTATTCTCATATTTCAAGCGTGGATTGATCGTCGTACGTGCAAATTTCTGACTCATACGGCCTTGGTTCTCACTCCTGAAGTTGTCGAATGAGTTTATGTCTGGGGAAAAAAGCGTAGTCCCAGGTTGTGCAACCTACAGTCATAAGCTGCAAATGAAGGCACCTGCAGCACGATCGCCACGTCACTGTAGACTCACTGAAACTCACTTTTTCTTACAGCGAACTTGGCGCGTTGGAGCCAGTAAACACAATTGTTTGTTATTACTTTCAGCCTTTTGGCAGTTTCTGTTTTCCTCCACACCAGTGGGATGCAGACAAGTGTCCGTTTCCAGAAAATGAAAAAAAGCAGTGCAGGTGTTCTGTGCGTAGGTCACACAGAGTTTAACAGACCTCTGAGGTTTGGTTGAATAGCTCTTTAAAATACTGTGTTTTTTTGTTTTGCACCTGTGGTTCAGATCATGTTTTAAGTGAAAGATGTGGGTGGATGCTGGAGACGCACACACACCCATCAGCAGAAACCACAAGCAGCTTTCGGCCTGATTTTATATTTAGTGGAAGGCAACTCTAAGCAAAGAGCTGATTGTCCGAGGCATGAAAGGCCATGGAGCGTTATTAGGGCTCCATACCTGAGATGACTCACGACGTGCGTGCTCTGCGTATACTGAAGACCCGATGCTGTTTAAATAATACAGAAGAACCTGAGCTGTGGTGGATAAATGCATCAAAGTAGTGGCGTTCTCCTGGGACCTGTTATAAAACACTAAAGCATTTCTCATTCTGCACACAGGCACGTACAGCATCACAACTAGCAGCTAAACCTGAAATCTTTAGTGATCAGTTACAGGTTCGTCTCGTAGGTGCTAAAATCATTTCTCTCATTAGGTTTGTGTACAGTGGAGAGGAAAAAGCACTCCACCAGGCCCAGAGGCAACAAAGCAACACCAAACCCTCACACACACGGTTCCATTTCTTTTTGACTTGTATTTAAAGATTACTGTAATTCCCCTGATTCTGGGCTCAGGCTGAGCTCCGCTGTAAACCAGAGGGGACCAGGCCTTAAGACTAATTCTTTTTTATCTCCTTAAAGCCTTCTTCTGTACCTGTGTGCACCAGAAGCACAATAATACGTGTTTGCAAACTAGCTTCTACCTGGGATCTCTATAGGAAAGGGGATTTAACCTACTTGCCTGGTATCATAGATTTAGTGTTGAATAATTTCTCCAGTACACAAACATCTGTTTTAAAGATGGAATGAGTAACAGAAGACTTCAGGCTGTGAACTGATACAGTTTAGAAAGCTTTATGCTTGTGCCAGGAGAGACGGGTTAGACGGCTTCTGTCTTCCCTCTGATGGTTCGCTTACTCGTCCAAGTTCACATGACGCTGCAGGAACAAATTTACCCATCGGGAGCAGGTGATCTCCAGGGTCAGTCACGCGTTGACCTCCGTCCAATGACTCACACACGCTGTTGTGTACATCCGGTTTCCCCCTGTCGTCAGCTCTGTGATGGACAGTCCCCTCGTCCTGACCTCAGCATACTGCTCTGAATCTCACCACAGCGGCTGCTCGTCGTGGGCTACACGACTACAAGCTTCTCCACCTCCGCTGTTTGTATGATTTATTAATGGCCTTCGTCTTCCTCTGCTCCTGCCACTTTGGCTTTCCACCGTTTAATATTTCACCGTGGGTGCTCGGTGCATGTTGAGCTATTGTGCGCCCACATGAAGGACCTTGTTCACTTGCTTGAAATGTCCGATTTCCTGCTCGATGCCCATATTCAGGCAGAAGATTTCCATGAACTTGGATTCGAGTATGCTGCTGAAATGTGTAAAAGTCGTCAGCTGTGATGCTATGGTGCCATCGTGTGGCAAAATGTTAGCGCCAGAATTTCCGAACTCAACCTGCACCAGACACATAATGATGATGATCTGGGCTAAGAGAAAACTTTACAGACTGGTCTTTAGTCTCCGTCTGTCTAAGTAAGATGGCTAATTAAAATGTTCCCTGACTGAACCTAATGTCAGTAAAATAATCCATCATTATTCAGAAGTCAGGTTAGTTCATGGCTCAGCTGACTCTGTATTCAGCACTAATGAGGTTTCTATATTTTCCTCTTACCTCTTCTCCCTGTAATCAGCCTGTACGAAAGGGGGGGGGGGGTGAGATTAATTGCAGGGTATCTGCAGGCATTGTCTCGTCGTCTCTGTCGATCCGTGGCTGTTAGGCTCATTACTGCGATGCGACTAACACTTACAGAGAAGAGACGGTCGATCACTGGAGGGATGTCTTCCCCCTGAAAACTGCTCAAAGGCTGTGGACAGTGACAGTGTAATGGAGACTGACGGGCTGCGGGGGTGGGAGCGGAAGGCTGGGGGATGAGCTAAAGTTTATATTGAATACGCCTCACCTGGAACCGCTTTCTATACAAACTTGTTTGGAAAATGTGGGTAAAATAATAACTAATTATCAATACATACAATGTTAAGTGTTCATTTAATAATAAATAAAGCAGATGAGAGTTACCCCCGCTGAACCCTTCACTTCCTCACTGGGGGCTTCAGTCTGCCATTTGAAAGCAGACTTTCAGAGCTGCTGTTACTTGGGGCTTCCAGTCCCGTATGACCGAGTGTAGGCTGCTCACTCTCTCTGATCCTTAACAACTTACACCGACGCCCGGCGCTGTCTGGCACTTACAGAGCGCAGCTTTGCATTATGCGACTTGAGATGCTTTTAGCGCATACAGCGAGTAAACCTGAGTATGAAGGAAGGTGAACTGGTACAAACAAAGATACCGGTGGAACAGGACTGAAAATCAGACCAGCACGAGCACTATGGTGATGGGCTGGTGGGAGGACCTCTCTCTCTTTAATTCATGGGTTTTCAGCTCTAATGTGCTGTGACATTTTCCAGCAGCTGTCGCACACAAAAGCAGCATTTCCCTGCTTTACTTTCAAGTCCTGATGGTGATGTGTTGAGTCCATTCATGAAAATCCATCAAAATGCTGCTGAAATCATTGAAAGCTTTAAATGTTAAGCAGGTGATTTCACAGATCTCCACGTTCTACAGAATAATAATTCAGGATGTTATTAAATGTCATTTAAAACCCAGACGGACACAAACTACACGTGTCCATCCTGCATTAAAAGACTAAATAATGTGGGAGGAAACATGGCGTCTAACCGTGACACGGTCTTCTTCCTTCCAGTATGTGGAAGCCATCAGCAATAAGCAAAGTGAGCTGGACAGCTACATCGCTGAGGGCTACAAGAACGCTCTGTCTGAGGAGAGGAGGAGATACTGCTTCCTGGTGGACCGTCAGTGTGCTGTAGCCAAGACTGGCACTGCCTATCACGGCAAGGTGAGAGGGAACCACTAACCATCTTTTGCCTCGCAGGTGCTGATTCCCCGTTGTGGGTAACACGTAGGTTAAGAGCCGTCATGTGTGCCTCAGTTTCAAGCTGCTCATTTAGACACGTTTTACCTCTTGTGCAAAGCCTGACCTGATCCTTTTCCAGAGACAAACGGGAGACGGGAATGTTCCAGATAAGCAATTTCAGACCTGGATATTAACTGATGTATTTTATGTGTTGGAATAACATGGTCAAACCACACACTTTAAAATGAAAAACACGTCGTTGGTTTCTGGGTGTGAGGAATGAAATATGATTAGATGAGCTGAGTCCATAAAGTGTTACTACAAACACAATAATTAGACAGTTTATTCCATGCAACTAATAGAAATACAAATATAAGTACTTACTTAACTTTACTTTACTTGGCAGACACTTTTATCCAAAGCGACTTACAGGGAGCTGGCGAGAGAGACACACCTAGTAGGGAATGGACTAGGAGTCAGACAGGGTTCGAACCTGCGTCCTAGTAGTAGTCTGAATAGTCTCCCCTTTTAAAAGTGTGCTAAAATAAACACGTTCAGCTTATGAAACTCCGTTAGTTTAGGTAAATATGTCCCTCTGACTTTGTCCATTGAGGGAGGGACGCCGTGAGCTGCTGCTGTGTGTCCTGCTTCACACGCTTCACTCCGTGGTCGTGTGTTATCTAACAAGTGGAGAGAAGTTGATAAGAACAACATGTCTCTCCCACCTCTCACACTGGGGAAATGTGAGAGAGGATGGAGGGTGAGTGGGTGAGCAGGAGGAGTGAATGGGGGGGGGCGGTGGGGGAAAGAATGACCTACTTCTGCAGGAACACTTGGTTCAGACTTGGTGCGTGTGTGGGTGTGAAAGTGTCTGAATGAGTGACTGATAGACGGAGGGAGGAAGCTCGGAACACTAACTGCTGATGTGATGATGCATCGGCAGCACTAACTTTTTTTCCTTCTGACCAAGGAGTCGATCAAGAGACAATTGGTGGCAGGTTTCTAAGTATGTTAGCCTTTAATGAACATTCAGTTAATATTAGTAATAAATGAGTCATTTTACTGCTGAACACTGAACACATCAGAGGATTAGTCAGTCACGTCTTTTCAATCGTTTTCACTCATCAATGCCAAACATTCTCTGCAACCTTTCAAATATCAGCGATTCTTGTTCTTCTGAAAGTGTGTTAGCTTCTGTGTATTGGGAACTAATGGAATTGAAGCCTGTCAGAGAAACTCTGTGAACATACACATATTTAAGCCCATTCTTGTTCTGAATGTGTCTTTTGCTGCGTGTGCTCACTTGATCATCCCTCCCACACCTTGACACCTGACTCTCCTGCCCACACACACTCAGCAGGACTAGACAACCTTGGAACCACACTGTTTATCCTCCACACCAACCTGGTGGACTTAAAAGCAGATCCCGTCTTTCTAATATTCATAGATGCACAACTCCCTTGTTTTATTTGCAGATGATTAATGCAAATGAGCAGCGTCTTTATGTAACTGCCCTACTGTATAATGCATGGAGGGAAAGTAAGTCGGCTCTTACACTCAACACCAGCTGAGAGCAGATTCCTTTATCCCACCTGTCATCTGCTGTACGCTTCTGCTCATGTGAATAACGTGGCGCCATGTTGACATCTGCAGGGAAATTCCATCCAACATTGCAAAAGCAGCGTTGCCTCTGGAGCTCATGTTGTTTGTAATGTGTTATGAACCCCTCGATTCCCTACTTCCTGCAGGGGAAGGAGCTTCTATCCCAGAAGGTTCCGATGTGGCAGCAGGCATGTGCCGAGCCCAACAAACTGCCAGACCGTGCCATGTTTCTGGCTCAGCAGATGAGCAGTGCAGCGGGCACCATGGCCCCTGGTGCTCACCATCCGGGCATGCCCATCTCTGAGCCCATCCCTGGTGCTAAACCCCTGCCAGTGCCTCCAGAACTGGCAGCCCTCAGGGCCGGCGGGGCTATGGGACAGCAGGTACGTTCCCCATATGTTGTGAGTGATGTCATCCACGGGCTGCTGCAGTGTGTCACTGGTTGTGTTTTTATGAAGATTTGTCTGGACAGACACCCACATTGACAATGCATCTCCCAGTCTTAACAGAAACTAATCCTGGTTTAGACTTTTAGCTCTAAAATTGTTAATCCTCCAAATAACCCTTGACAAGTGTCATCAATTATCCAGCATTCACTCTTTAGTTAAATGTCTTCATTGCCCATGTAAAGCATAGGCTGGCTCCCGCTAAGAGAGAGCGTTGTCTATCAGACCCTCGGGTGTTGCCTCTAGATGCAGCTGTGAATGCAAATGCCATCATTTGCAAGTGATGCTAATTAGCTTGTTGCACCGAAGTGACTTAAAGTCCTTGAGTCCTTGTGCCCCTTCAGGGCACGCCCCCTTCCTGCAGGCCAGTTTTTTGGGGGAAAAACACAAAGATGTGCATTAAAAACTCTCCTAATTAAAAAGCGTAGTGCACATTCTGTGGTGTTTCATGCTCTCAGATTAATCACACTTTGAAACCCTTTGCAGTCTCCCAGTAGTCGTTCCATAAGTTTATCTTTAGACCAACATACACTCAGCTGCAGTCTTTTCATTAATCATCATTTCCTGACCCAGATCCTCTCTCCACCTGGTTCATCTTTATTAATGAGCTGCAGGATATTACATAACAGCTTTAGGTCATTAAAAGAGAGAAACAGTTTGTGCTTTAATTACCACTATGCAAATTTCATCAACTTCTCAGAGGCTGATGGGAGGTTTGGAAGGAGCGATGCCGGTGATGAACGGCACTGCCGGGGCCCACGGAGGAGAGGACTACCAGCAGTGGATGGAGAGCAAGGTTAACCAGGGCAAGCCCTCGTCGCAGACACAGCGGCACGGAGGGGAGGTGTATTCCAACACCCTGCCAGTGCGCAAGGCTGCTCCTGCTAAGAGCAAGGCCACACTGAGTAAGAAAACAATGACCAACTGTGCTCTATATCCAAGGCATTTAATGAATCGTACGTGTTTATGTAATGAGGGTCATTTTGGACTTGGCGAAGCATCCAGTAAATGAACACTGCAGGAGTTTTCTAATAGTATTATATTAATAATGAATAAAATGACTGCTGTTAATATGAGAGGAGAAGACATACCAAGCTTTTCAGCCTCTTTTAGCTTGAGTCTTTTGTCCCTAGAGCTGGTTGTTTTCAACATCAGCAGGCAGTTTTTAAAAAGAAAGCTCTGTTAAACCTGCTGCACAGTAGATTCAAGTAGAATAGCTGGTGAAGAAAGTGTGAGTGATGCAGCTTTAACTTTCACTTACAGAGCTAACGCTGCTGGTTTAATCAGAAACACACCCAAGCCAGTGGGAATAGAAGGAGATGCCTTCTGAAACATTAGTAAAAATAGATTTATTTAAATCTAAGAAAAACACTAATGTTGTCCACTGTATCAGAAACGTAGCTACACAGCATGTTTTACAAAGTCGTCCTCCTGCTGTAACTTCTACCAGCAGAGACCCGCACGCTGCCCCGGTCCAGCTCCATGGCTGCAGGCCTGGAGAGAAATGGGAGAACTCGCGTCCAGGCCATCTTCTCCCATGCAGCTGGCGACAACAGCACTCTGCTGAGTTTCTGTGAGGGCGACGTCATAACCCTGCTGGTTCCTGAGGCCCGCGACGGCTGGCACTACGGCGAGAGTGAGAAGACGAGGATGTAAGTGCAACTTCCATTTGTCTTGTCTGATGTTTGTTCTGTTTGCTGAAAATGGAGGAGAGCAGAGAGTTACTAATGTTGGACAAACAATACCGTGTATTTTGTTTTGTTAAAATGTGGCGGCACCTCCTGCAGGCGCGGCTGGTTTCCTTTCTCCTACACCAGAGTGATCACTGAGAGTGATGGTGACTCCATGAGGCAACTTCGAGTACACAAGTAGGAATTTCTGCTTATGTCTGGTTAAAAATGGATCATGAAATAACTGACCAAATTACAGTCCTGTTGCCTGGTGGCTTCCCTGCACATCCTCTCCACAAAACAGCCGTAAACCAACATGTTTGTCCCTGATTGGCCCCAGGGGACAACTTGTTTACGCTTTTCTCGTTTTCCAGCCTCCACCACGGCAAGAGCAGCAGTACAGGCAACCTTCTAGAGAGAGAAGACATGGCTCTCCCCGTCCCTGATTACAGCATCCAGTCCCGTATGGCGGCACAGACTGCTGCTGCACTGCATGGCAGACAACAACGCCCCTACAGTGTGGCGGTGCCAGGCTTCTCACAGGTGGGGGTCCTGCCAAACAACCACACAGGCACACATACTCACTGGCATCTACCCACACACTTCACACATGACACATGAGCTGAGCTGTCGCCCAAAACCCATCAAAGATCTGAGCTCGTCTGGCTGAAAGTGCTGCTGACCTGAGGTGCAGTAGAGGAACGGCTTAACTTTGACAAGCTGTCTCTTACTTTACTGCTGTGCTACATTAGCTTATATAAACACAGAAATCTGTTCCACGCTGCTGCACGCGTTCCTCTTTGGGGAGGGTCAAGTGTAAGACGCGGTGCAGCTTAGACTGCAGAAGTCTTTCTCTGCGCCTTGCTGCCTGTGTCAGCGTCGTGCTCGTGACAGGGGTCGCTTTGATGAACAAGTTCTCCCAGCTGTGTGAAACAGAGATGGAGAGAGAGGGGGAGTCAGGTTTTAAGAAGGCAAAATAAGAAGCAGACTTGTGCAACACTAAGCCCTTCACTATCAGCCCGGCTTTCCTCCCACGCCTCACCTGGAACATTAAATGTGGGCGATGTTTAATTGCTCAGCAATCACATAACAACTTAAACTGTTCTTTCCGCTTCACACTGTTTAGCATAGAAGCATCTCTGCTCACACTTGAGGAGAACGGGGTTCAGTCGTCGGCTCGTGCACACACAAATGTCTAAGGCTCTTCCAGCAGACACAGATTTGATAATGTCATGAGACGAATGTTGAGTTTCTGTGGGTGGTCGGGCACATCTGTGAAGCTGAGAGCATTTTGTATGTAGTTAGGGGTCGGCTCCCTTTACAAAAAGCTGTTTGAACATTTAAATGTGTTTAAATCGCCACGCTAATGCTCACAGGGCAAATGATCCCATCATAAGACTTTCTAAGGAATTTAATTTTCTAATTCTCTGAGTTTTAATGAAAGGCATCATATCAGCAGTGTCTTAATGTCTAGGGCGAGCTTCTTACTCCTACAGCTCTCAGCATCTCTTGTGCCATGTTTCTTTTCTGCCACCTGCTGGCTTTGATGGTCATTGCAGCATCCGATGACACTTTCAGCAGGATTTCTTTTTGGTTCAGAATAAATTGCTTGAATAAACCTCTGATCTTTTTGTGTTTACAGCAAGGAGCTGAAGAGTACGAGCCTCGCTTCCCCACAAGGTAAAAACCTTTAATTTGTTTATAGATTATAGTTTTATTTTCCAAAATCTGGTTCAATTCAGTTCTGCTCAGTCAATTCAAATAGATTATTAGCAAAGGAAGTTCAAGTGCTGCCTGTGAGCAAATCGGACTTCACTTCTAGAGCTTGTGGGTGGGAAGCCAGTGAGGGATTGGCCTCTTGGGACTGGTGGATGAATTGACTGAAGTTTCAGGGAACTGACCTGGAATCATGTTGAAGATGGAGAGTTGAGGGAATGGCTCGTTTAATTAAGTCCAGACCTGCAAACACGCAACCAGCAGGACACCCCAAAGTTTTGTTTAGTGTTGTTTTCTTTGTGCTCCTTTTCACTCGGTTGTTTTGTGTTTGATGAGCTCCATATCATCCTATAGTCAGACACAGTGTGACCATTTTTAAGTCATGCTGTTGATTTGATTGGTTTTCTGTGTAAAGTTTTTGTTTTGTCAGAACACTCATGCTTTGACATGCCAGCTCCACCCATACACCATGCAGCTCCAGTAGCACTTCCACATGCTAACTGCAGCCATCGACCCAGTCAGTCTCTGATAAGGTCGCCCCCGCTTTAAACTCAGGTTCTAGTGAGGCTCTTAGTTGATCAGGTTTTGGTTCTCATGAGGGTAGACCTGGTTTCTGCCTCTCCGTTTGTGTTTGCTGACATTTCTTCTGAGCCAGCCCACCTGGAAGCCTTTCCCTTTCTTTGTCCACAGTTCCACAGAGGGCAAATTGATTTCGACAGTGTGAGGACAGACAGACAAACAGGCACAGACTCAGCCAGATGATGCAATAGGACAGGCACCTCGCAGTCCCCGAATCCAACCCTCTTTCCTCATCCTCACCCCCTCTTCCCTGCCTCTCTAACCTCCTGCTTACGGCAATAAACACTCCCTGAGCCAATCAATGCAAGGAAGAGGCTTGGATCTGTACCTTTTCACTCTCCGATCTCACTCATCCTCCCCCTATCCTGCCTCCTGGTGTGTAACTGGCCGGTAGCCACACGGGGACCCTGCTGACACCTCTGTGCACAGCCGCATCAAGCCGAACCAGAACAAAACAGACTGTCCGAATATTCAAATCAATGTGATGGACATTTTGAGGAAAACGCATCTTTTGCTTGTCTTTCATGCATGTACATTCCTTTTCTACATCGCTGGGGACCACATGCCCACATAAAAGGGAAGATACCGATTTTAAATGTGCTCTTCATCAGACTGACGACGTAAAGGATATTCCCATCAGGGTGTAATGTTAAAGTTGTTGATCCCAGAGGATTTCCATAATGTAAAAAGATATTCCAATCAATTCTTTAACTTTACCTTTTAATGCTGTGATGTTTTTTTCATTTCCTGACATAAGAGGCCATGTATTACAAGTAGTAAACAACTGAACAGTTTGAACTTCGGAAGCTGGGAATGTTTACTGTACATAACTGTGCCATACAGAAGTGCGTGTCATACAGTGTCAATGGTCAGTTCATTCAAAAAACAAACACCTTACAGTCTGTATTTCTGACGTTCTGTGAGCAAACTTACTGTCACTTTTTCAATATCAGCCTTGAAACTTGTTCTCCTACATCTTTAAGGAGGGACACTGTGCTCAGACACACAAACCCTGGTGCCTGGTGTCCTTGGACTATCTTTTGTGGTGTGTGAATATCATGCCACGGCTGAATGGGCTCAACTAACCCTCATCCCTGAAGGACATACAAGGCTTTGACTTGGTTTATCAAAGGCAAATTCTTTTGGTAACTGTTAAGGCAGCAGCTCTGCTGTTCATGCATGAAAGAAAAGACAACTGGTAGCGGTGTTTGGCTTGGAAGAACATAATTCTCCATTTTCTCTACGTTTGGACAAATTGTTATCTCTCACTGTGGTTCGGTAACTAATGTGAATATTCTAATATATGAGATAAATGAGGCTTCAGCAGTACTGTCACCGTAAACGTGGTGTATAGATGTATGACCTGGACGGGGTGAGGAGTTAATTCTGTGTTGAAACCTCATTCAGCCTGCTTGTACTGTTGTCTTTGCAATTAAAGGCGTGATTTAAAAGCCTCCAGTGATTAAACAATCATGTCTGTCTGATTATCTGTGCTTAATAAAGAAGCTGGTCTGCGTGTCTGTATGTTGGTGCCTGTCCCTACTAACCACCCCCTGCTTCATTCTGGTGTCCACTAACTAGCTAGATAACTACCAGTCTCTCAAATAATCAAAGTACTGTCTTTACCAAAGAGGGGAGGTGAAACCTAAAACATTGCACCTCTGCCATGCTTCCGACTCTGCAAAAATGTCACTCTCATTTAGCTTTTTCTTTCTTCTTTTGAGGAAAAGAGCTGAGTCTGGATGGACGATTTTGCATTGTAGAGATGTTGTCTTTGCTGTCTTGTGTGTCTTTGCTCTTCTTCCTCTTTCTCTCCTATTAGTTTGTCTCTGACCTAACACTCGTCTTCCCCCTCAGCTTTGCCAACTCCCCTTTTTTTCCGTCTCTGTTTTGATAAATTTAGAGACAAAAGTCGAGCGCAAACGGCTGCAAGCTGCCAGTGTTTCTTCTTTCTCCACTAAAATAAGGCCAAGGTACGACATCACAGCAGAGATAGCACGCCAATCACCTGTGGCCAAATAACGTCAACTGATGTGCTTTTATGTTGAAGGATTTTTGTTGTATAAGGAAACAATCTAAATATTGTACAGGGAATTTATGGATGTGCATGCTTTGGGGGCACCAACACGTGTAAAACTGATGACCTCAAATGTATGGTGGATTTCTACAAGTAAAGTATTACATTTCTGACGATGGACATTTTTGTTGTCTCTGTTGGTTTAGCCACATCTCAAGACATTGGTTGTGTAACAGTGTTTGTTTCTCTTTAACTTTGTGAATGTAATCTCCAGCAGCAGAATACTAGTAGATTTGAGCTAAACTCACAGCATGGAAATTATTTTTTTTTCTGACTTTCTCTGAAAAACTTTTTTTTTCTTGTTTGTCACATCCTGAGAGGAAAAAGTACATTTGTTTCCCACAGCTAACAAACTGGTGATCACCTCTTGCTTTAACACATTAGCCGGCTCTTTTTGCACATTTGGTGTCACTTTTTATTACAACACTGCCGGAACTGCGACGGTCCCCATCATAACCTCCCACCAGTCTTGTTGCATGTGCAGTACTGTGTGTGTGTGTGTGTGTGTGTGTGTGTGTGTGTGTGTGTGTGTTCGTTCAGTGCACAGTAGTCTTAACTCTGCATCCTACTTGCCCTGACCTGCCATAAACCCACTGGCCTGCTCCTCCTCCTCCTCCTCCTCCTCCTCCTGCTGCTCCTGCTAGCAAAGGTACATTTTTAACTCAAGTGTTTGTGTCTTTGTCCCCTGATCACACCCCTATTCATTTGTTTAGTTGGTTTGGTTGCAGGTCTGTGTGTCTGCCTGTTTTATTTTCATCTCTTATGTTAATGTTCTAGAATTACAATTACACTGTATAACAGCAAAGATGTGTTTGTTTTGTGTATGCATGTCATTATTATATAAAGTAATTACAGTGATATTGAAATAAAGTGAATTACTACGAATGAAAAAGACCATCACTGAGCTGACTGGCAGCTTCTGCTGACCAGAACACCGCAGCCCTGCATGTTGTTCATCACTGTCGGAGGTAAAGGATCCATGTTGGTGTCTGAGTTTGGTAAAACTTCTAAGACCGCAATAGAAAAACGCTCATTACTTTAAATCGTAAGGTCATTTTAAACAGGAAAATCCTTAGATGTTACAGACACAGGTTTGTTAAATGTTAAATAATCAGACCTTAGATTTTCCTGATTAGATTAGATTACATGAGGCAAAGCTTTCCTCTTCCCAAAAATCTTTTGATAACACGTGGAATATAACAAAACCTCCACAGTTTCTTTCTTACTTTGGCTTTTTATCCAATCAGTGCTACATGTACATACTAAATAAAACTGAAAAATTTAACTGATTCAGTGAATCTTTCACGTAAGCTGGAGCTCAGTTCCTCTGAGTGAGAGGAATTAGAAGTACACAAACCTCCAGTCTCTGGTGATACAGTCGATTTCTCCCACTGAAGTGGACGCGTGGAGGTGATGGTGATGAACAACATAACGATCTAAATGGAAGCTTCCAGGTTTCTCAGTCATGCTCTCATAAACCTTGTAATGAACTGGTAAATGACACAGTAATGAAGAGAATGTGTTGTGAACGCTGACACACAGGGACTCTCTCTGCCTTTCAGTACAGGGCCTGATTACGCCCGCTTTTGAGTGATCAAACCCATCGTAAGTGACTGTGACTCGGGGTCTTTGTGCAGCTTCCTCCTCTTTCAGTCATTCATCATGGTCGTGTTGTCTGTGGGTGTCGTGCGGTGGCTTGGGGGTTGTTTCTATCACGTTTTTTTTTTATGTGGCCGCCATCTCTGGTACATGACACTTCCTGGAAATGTGTTGCATGTCTCCCTTTCTTTGTTTTGCCTGACTCGTGAGACTTTTATTTGCTTCACTAATTCTTCTTTAACTGCAAAGAAACGAGATCTCGTTGTGTTCTAACTTTTTCTCACATTATTTGCATGTAGGCGGACGATTAAAATTCCAATTTATGCATAAAAAACATCAGTTAAATGTTATTCGTTTACTTTCCTCAGCGATGATCCGCCCAGCGAGCCAGACGTGGAGGCCCCAACCAAACCACCTCTGTCTGACGATGAGGAGGAAGTTGAGGATGAACAGCTTGATGACGTTCACTATGACTCCTTGGAGAAAGCCTCGACTCCCCCAGAGGACTACTGAGCTCTCCCTCATTGTACAGCAGTGCACAGCTGCACGGCTCCATTCAGCTGTGAAGCTCTGATTAAGCCACAGTGTTTCGGTAGTGTTACTAAATAATAAATAATCACAACCAGCAAATAAACTGCACCACTGCAGCTCTTATTTCTGTAATCCCAGTGCCACGTAAACAAAAGCTGGGATGACTTTATATTTGATCTTCTAGTATAGAAAGCACATAGAAGAATCACTTGTTTTTCACTGAGCTAATGTCTGTGAGGGCATGTGGGCACATTATTGAGTTAGAGTGATAGACGGCAGCAAAGTAGTTTTTGCCTGTGGTGTGAAATGACGATAATAAGGAAAGCGTGGCTCACTTCTCGATTCTCCGTTCATCTTCATAGCCTGACTTATTGCCACGTACAGTGAATAAAGATGGGCTGCTTATAAAGACCTACCGGATGTGTAGCCAGGTTGAGGACGCTGCTTCCTCCCCTCTGCCTTGGTCACTAAAAGGGCTTTATTGTCAGTTTCACCGTCTTAGCCTCCCTACTTAATACTGCCACCTTTAAAAGGCAACAGAACACAGAAATGCTGGTTGTTTAATATAAACCTCAATAGCTCAGGTGTTTCAGGAAGATGAAGAGGAGATCAGAAGCAGAATCAGCTTTGTTCTTATGTCTGGTTGTTCTAGCAAACGTAGCTCTGTAGCGTTTGCCAGAGGGGAGAAGCTGGAAGAGGTAGTGTCCCGGGGTGTGAGGGGTGCTGATTTTCTCTGCCCGCATTCTGACCCTTGAGATGATACACAAGGCAGAAAAAAACCCACCACGTGTGAAATAAATCTGTGCTAAGCAATATTATTGAACCTTAACATAAGCACACTGCTCATAGTACTGTATCTACCACTCTCTGTATGCTCACAGGAAATCTTACGTAGGGTGATTTAAGAATAAGAAGGAAGTTATTTGTACCTGCAGTAATGATGTTTTGTACTGATTCACGTTTGATTAATAATGTTCTTAGTGCAGTTAAGATGCTCTTAAAGCGACATTTTCAATAGAGAAATATTCCATAATTCAAACCTGGTGATTCCATTGTCTTCTATTTTGTTTGCGGAAACATCGACTGTGATACACGCATCAGGGTTACACTGATATAGGTATAAGTATGACTCAGAGTCTTCTTCAGGCGTTAACATTTTTAATGGATCATTTAAAGACCAAACACACTCTCTGCGTTGACCTGTAAGAGCTGGCATCATAATTACAGCAGAGTGTGATGTTGTTCACTGCTGAGTGCTGCATATACCACTAGATGGTGGCGTTTCAGGCCCTGTCAGCACAGCATGTGATCGTCTGTGATGTGATAACAGTACTACTCAACATCTGTAGACATGTAATGCACTAGAAACCTGGATAGAAAGTGTTACTGTTACGCTTACCCCAACTTCAGCGTGACGTCATTCTTGGCTCAGACATCTGAGGTAAATGGAATAAAGTGTTAGACTATGTTTTCATTCAAGATTCAAAATACTTTATTAATCCCAGAGGGACATTGTTTTCGTACCTGGGAACCCATTAAGGTGTTTTCTAATCTAAAATGGTGGTAAAACATCTCTGTGTTTTGGTACTGAACCTGATAAAACCTGTATCAGTGTAACTATGACTGATGCATGTGGATGAACACAAAACAAATGTGAGTGTTGACTTAATCTGTATCATTGTGTGAATGGTGGCAAAGGTTGTGTTGTCATTTTTTTTGAGAATAAAGAATCAAGCGGTCATCCACAGCATGCTTTGTATGTCTTGTATAGCAGATACTACACAGCTGGTCAGGAAAGGTTGAGGTGTCCACGGTTACTGATGAGGATTTCTTTTAGAAAGGGGTTTCCAAACACCAGTCAGGTGTTTTTAGTGTGAAATTCCTTCTTTGTGTCTCCTTGTTGAGTTGCGTTGGAGGAAAGTAACACAGAGAGAATTTCTATGAAAAATGCCACAACTCAATGTGACAAATTTAGAAGGACGAGCCTTCGACTGTCTCCAGATAATCTTTTATTTACAAAGCTTGAAGTCGGGGTTCTGCTGCTGGAAACTGAAACTGAATTTCCCGGAGGAACCCTAGAAAGTTCTATCTAATCTAAGGAAATATTTTCTGGTTCCATCCATCCATTGTCTTCCGCTTATCCAAAATCGGGTCGTGGTGGGTGCTGGAGCCTATCCCAGCTGCCTTCGGGCGAGAGGCGGGGTACACCCTGGACGAATCGCCAGTCCATTGCAGATATTGTCTGGTTCACTGAATGTAATTTCAACATTTGGAGCCAGAATGAACAAACTTTTGGCTTTAATTCTTCTTTTTTTGGAGAAAAGTACACTAAAACAAAATCAATGTAGTCAACATAAAATAATGGTCAAGACATCTTAAGATGTGTAAAACAGACTTTATTTACAGAAAGTAATGATGTGATCAGTTCATGTGGGGGCACGTTACTGACAGTATCCCAAACCAAAACCTCTGCTCCTGCATTTTAGGGTTAAAACAACTGTTCTAGTCCCGGGACCACATCTCTTTGGCAACAGTAAACATCTGAGATATCTTTTAGATTCCCTTGCTAACAGGTTCACCACATGAATAATCCTCAAGGAATTCTTGTTGAAATACAAAAATATTAGGGACAGCTGTCTGCATGATCCTACACTAAACGGTCAATAGAAAGAATATTAAAGCCGAACAAACAGAAGACACTATGTTAATGGTGACTGTGACCTAGCAGCTGCACCTGCTCTTTCTTATCTTACATTCAGCCACGCAGAAATGAAACATGAAACGTTCCATGATCACGACGTCGACCAACTCGCTGGACAAAATAGACACTGAAAGGATCTGTCTCAAGTTTTGATCTATCTAAATAAATAAACCCAATTATAAATAATTAGACTCTTTCTCGGGATCATAGCACAAGCTGCTCCAAACAAGCTCCAGTATACAGCAAGTGACGGTAATGGTGCAGTCAGGGGGTCGTTCTCATTTCTATACCAACATAAAATGGTAGAAATGATTTACATCTTTAAATAGTGTTTTGCAGATATGTATGTTGATATATCAGCCTGTAGGGGTTTTTTTGCACAAAGGTATATATTGCTCCAACATCTCTGATTGTACTGTCTGTGCTGCAAATCAGTTGTATTGCTACTTCCCAACAATTCTGGATTCACTGAATGTTTGCACCAATGTGACGAAGAATGTGGACTAATCTGTTTCAGAACTGCAGTTCAGAGAATGTGAAATAACATGGGGCAGCTCTGTGGGCTGTCTGCGAAACACAGGGTCAGTAGTTTGCCACGTATGCTCTTCAGATATTAAACAAGTACTAGCATGTGGCTATATGTAAGATCCTGATATGTCATTATCACAATATCATATTACACACATTTTGAAGAAGGCATCGTCCATATTGTCCAACTTTACTGGCCCTTCTCATTATTAGAAAAGTAGCGTCTTCATGTCACAGTCTCAGTACTGAATATCTTCAATTGCTGCCAATTTATTTTGGACATGTTAAATGGAAATGGATAATTGCGCCCATTTGTGCCAGTTTTGACTCTAAAACAGAAAACTAACTGTCCCATTTCTTGGTCCCTAAGCCATCGATTCTCAGAAACTATCTGTTACTTGGAACCACACATTGCTATGTTTGAGAAGCCTGATAAAACTTCAAAATCTGTGGTTACTTCCTTTACTTTCTCTCACTGCGGTGACAGTGTTGTGCCCAATGACAATGATGATGGAGGTGCTTGCACTCAGTTCAGTAGAGAAAATGGAGCAGTCAAAAAAGTCACAAAATATCAGGTTCACTCAGCAGAAAACCTTTTGAATTCAGACAATAAACGCTGAAATTCCCTTTGCATCCTCTGAATGAACCCACATTTTAACATTGTTACGTGTGATATCTCAAGGATTCTTATTGATATTCATTAGGACATGTAAAGCAGCTTCCTAAAAAGTACAAAGTCTGTGGGTCTGTACAGTATGATCTTCAAAGTGTCCGTCTCCTGTTGAAAACCCAAAACATCAACATGTCTTTTACTCCGTGAGAGTCTGCACAAAGGTTTAACGGAGTCCAGGTGGTTCCACACTCTTATGAAGAATCATAAATGTAGAAGTGTCAAGAGGTGGCAAATGTGATGCTTTCCAAAAGGTATATTCTTCTTTTTTACCATTTTAATCTGAAAAATATGCAGAATACAACATACAATTTTCTCCTGCTTTCATAGATTCTTTATATTATACATACAGTGTATATTCTGTAAATGTTATATATGAACCATTCTCTCCTTTTCATTCTCCCAGTATTCTGAACAGCATAGGTCAGTCTGACCCTGTGGTAAGACAGACCTTTCAAAAGTGTCCACAGGCAGTAAGAGGCACTGTCTTGTGATTCTAAACCTGATGTTAAAAAATAAATCAGAAGTCATGCTAGTATAGGCCAAGTTGTTGTCACAGAGAGGCAGTAAATATCCACAGCTTGTTCCACTTTGTCTCTGTTGTTGCTGCTTCCTGCAAAAGACAGAATGATGCAAATAAAATTAATGTTTGCAAGTTCTTTTACAGGCATAGACATTAGCATTCATTTAGCATTTAGTTAGTTTGTTACTGAGTCTTTGGCAATATGTTGCAACTAATAACTGCATCTTTAGGGCGGCATGATAGCTCAGTGGGTAGAGCAGTTGTCTTCAAACCGAAGGGTGAGCGAGTTCCATTCCCAATTCCCACAAGGTTACGTGTCGAGGTGTCTTTGGACAAGACACCGATATCTTGTAATAGCGCAGACACAGGTCTATCAGTTGTTCAAACAACAATTTCCCCAAGGGGATCAATAAAGTATTCATTATTATTTAAAGTGTATTTTTTCCAGACTGGGATTAAGTCTGTTACAAGACTATTTAAAGAATAAAAGCTTAAATGCGTTCATGTGTGATTTTAAATTATTCTATCTATGTTAGTTACTCGGTCGAGGATTAAATAAAAAACTGTTTATTAAGAAATATGTGGATTCTTTTTTTAAATGACCAGTGAAATCTATCAGACCTGTGAACTAAAGCAACGATCTGCAACATGCTGTGAAGCAAGATCAAAACGTTTTTTGCAAACGTTTTTTTTGCCTTTAGCTTTAACTTGTCAGATTGTGCCCTGTTTTTGAAGACCTAGTAGATTCGTGTATCATGTCTAAACCATTTTAAGGGAAGATATTTCTTCAATATGCTTTAAAACATTTCTATTGAGTTGTGATATGTTGCTATGCAGAAGTGACCCACCTCAAGCAGAGTCCATATCAGAGTCAGAGATGTGAGTGATGGAGAAACGGGACATGTTGGACGGGGAAACAGTGAAGCGAGAGTACTGCTTGTTGGGTTTGGTGCCCGGCGCCTTGGGGATGGAGCGGGCAGGGGGGGAGTCAGATGCTGCAGAGGATGTTGGTAGCGGGAGCAGCGGGAAGTCATCCTCCCATTCATACCCTGTACCTGAGAGAGACCATAACAAAACAGTAAGTATAAAGTTTAAAATAGATTTTCATTTACAATGTGTTTAAACAACTCACTTTCTTCTGAAATGTTCCCATCTGAGGAGTCGTCCGAAGCATTTACCCTCTCTGGTGATTTGCTCTCTGTGTGCTGATCCTCTGTTGCTGAAGAGAAATCATTCTCAGTCAGCTCTTTAGTTGGACTTTCCTGCAGTGACGTTCAGTGGAAGAAGAGCACAAAGCACTTGTTAGACATCTCATTGATGCAGAGTTATAACAGCCATTAGGTGGGAAAATAATAACCAAACTACTATAACCATGGTTTTTAGATCCAACAGACAAAATTAGCCTTTATTGTTAGTCATGTGTCACCTGCTGAATTTTAGTTCTGTTTGGGTAACTAGCCACTGCTAGTGTGGACTGTATTCATGGGACATTTTAATTTCGTTGTCCCTGTGCATTGTGTACCAGTGCTGACTTTAGCTTTTTTAAACTATATGTATGTGCTAGATTCTAGACCCCTTATTTAGAAAACAGTCTGCCTGGTTGTTACCCTCCTATTTCACAAACCTAGCATTTTGTTACCTTGTATGTAGTAATATGTATTGGTACATACAAAGATTATTTATTAATTTACGTAATAAGTTGTGAGCTGTAATTTGCTGTGTTGCCGAATGAAACCAACTAAACCGTATACAAAGGTTTAAAACATTTGAATACCTTCTCTGCCACTCACCTGATCAAACAAGTAGACTGTCACGTTGTCAAAAAAAGACACAGTCTTTTTCTTGCGTTCCAGTTCCTCCTCCAGTTTCTCTGTGGTAAGGAGGACTGGCATTTTTAAGAGACTGCGAAGTTTGTGGGCCTCACTGTTGTCACTCAGTATGATGGGGGCCAGGTAGCACTCGTCCTCACTCTCTTCCCCTCCGCTCTGTTCTTGAACACTGTAAGTTCGCAGCTCCTCGTCCGACTCGTCACTGTCATCAGTATCACCATCCTCCTTGTCGGCATCTTCCCCGTCAGCTAAAGACCCTTGCCCCTCCATTGTGGGGAGCGGAGGGGGTAGGATGGATGGAGGTGGAGGAGAAGAAGAAGAAAATCGTCTGGCTGCTGTGTGTTGCAAGGCCTCATCTTTGGGTAAAGGTGGTCCATCAGATTTTCCTGATGGACTGTTCTTAATTGCTGGTTCTTCAGCTGTTTCTGAAGTCTGAACAGTTTCTGTCATGCCCTCTGACTCCATCTCCTCTACCTTGATGAAGGTACAATCTCCATTCAGGGCACCAAGAGCTTCTTCCATGGCCCCCACCACCTCTGCTGCCCAGTCAACCAAGGATGAGCTTTCTTCTTGCAATGGCCACTCATCCAGTCCTCCCTCTGTTATTGAAGCAGTGTCAGAAGCCTCCAAAGGTTGCTCTAGCTCCTCATCATGTTGGCTGTAGACTTCTGTAAGGTGTGTCTCCATCTCTGGTAGAGACGAGGCTTCTGTTCCCCCTGTTAACATTTCAAGTTTTATGTCTTTGTTTGCTACACTGTCCATTAGCTCGTGGCCCTCTTCAATCTTCCTTTTCTCACCCTTCTTTTCTCCCATTTGCTGCTCATTTCCAACATTTTGTTCATCTATAACTTGCTCTGACGTGTCTTCCTCTTCTTCTCTAGACTGCCTTTCATTCTCATAATCTGAAAAGTAGGCAGAGTCTCTATATGGGGTTTTATCACTCAGTGGTAAAAGGATGCTGTCATCTGCCTGAGAGGCTTCTAGAACCAAATCTTCCCTCAGTGACTGTTCTCCCTCTGTGGGCACCAAAACTCTTTGTTCTTCCAGCACCTCATCCTTCTCTAGGTTTGTATCAAGTTTAGTTTTTCCAAGAGGTTGTTCACGGGGTTCGTGAGGCTCTTTGGGTACAAACTCAGGGCTCTCATTATTTTCTGTGTCATAGCCACTGTCCATAGCTTTGGGTGAGCTAGAAGGGTGGGAGGGTGCAGGGCTGAAGGCTTCACAAGAACACCCAGCAGACGGGAGATCCATGGACTGCGTGGAATCAGGTGTTCCTACTTGCTTCTGTAGTGACTTAAAGGCGGGAGAAGTGTTTAGCTCACTGGATTCATCAGCAAAGATACCTGAGGTGACGTCGGTGATATCGTCTGTCGTGTCATCGTCCTCGTCACTGCAGTCGAGGATGTCGGCGAGGCTAACGCTGGAGCCACCTTGGTCAACACCGCTATCAACAGTGTGACTAATTTCTGACTGTGGCTCAGCGAGTGCCACCATCACATGCATGTTGTCAGCAGGAGGTGGAGTGATTTTAGTCATTGTCAGGATCACCTCTTCCATTTTAGGCTCTGTAGGTTTTTGCATGATTAAATTTTCCCTATTTAGTTCCTGCCTCTTCTCTTTTAATGGGGTATCGCCAGGTGTGAGATCAACATACTTCTCTCCACCCCCCTCTGTCTTTATACTAGGTTTGGCCACAATGGGACCCCCTGGAGCTGGTGATAGATTGATCATCTCTTCATTGCTTGGGATGTCAACGAGCTTATCTCTGATGTAGTTGCTGTGACTGTAGCTATGAGTATAGCTGTTGTTTCTGACCAGCAAACCAGTGAGTGGATCAACAAAGTGTGAATGGCAACACTCTCCAGGTGTAGGCACCTGACTTTCACCCTCACCGCACAAGTAGATGTGGGCGTTGCAGTTGTCTAAAGGCACCATTGAGTGGTGTTTACTCAGACTAAGGCAGGCACTGTTGTCTTTGGCCTGGTGAGGCTCAAGATAGCCAATGGGTTTGGGCAAAGATTGGAAGGCCAGGCTGTGCTCCTCTGGCCAGGAGTCTTCAATATCTGTACTTGGCATTGTGTAGTGGAAATCCACGTAAGAGTCCTGTCTGCAGCTGTGACTCGCCCGTCTGTGGTGACCCGCGCTGCTGTGCCGGTGTTTTGCAGGCCAAGTGTTGCAGGTGTGTCTCTCAACAAAGATGTCATCTGATTCTTCCTCCTCTGTATCACTATCCCTATGACCAATAAAGCGTACCCCCTCTGTCTCCATATCGATGCTGATAGAGTGACTGTAGTGCCTGCTGTGGCTTGGCATAGTCTTCCTCAAGGAACCCATCATGTCGTAATAGCCCCCAGTAATGTTCTTTCCTATGATGGAGGTCTGACTTGTGTCCAGGTATGCGTCACTGTAGATATGTTGAGGTGGACTGTTTACAGAGGGGGATATACCTAGTGGGTTCTCCAGCTCACCCAAAGCCTGACGTAAACTCCTTGACCCCCAGCTTTCCAGATGATGCTCACTAGAATGCTCAGCTCCAATAAGATAGTGGTCTAGGCCCAAAGCTGGTGAGTGTTCATAATAGTAACCCCCATCTCTGTCTTTATAGGATACATAGTGACTAGACTCCCATGGTCGTAGGGGGCTGCTGTCTGAAACTTGCCCTAAAAGGGGCTCCATTGTCAGTGAGATAGCAGGACTTGAGTCACTGGAGTCATACACATCTGACTTATGAATGTCTGCTGACCAGTAGGAAGCCATATTTTTAGATGGACAAGCCATGCACTCGCCTGAGTCTGCACTTCCAGTTAGGAAACTCCCATTGCTGCCCTGGTAGTCTGGGCTGTAGGAACACATTGTATAATCTGGATCGATGTTACAGTCCACTGGCTCTTCGATACGGATGTAATATTCACTGCTAATAGAGGGGCTGTGGGAACTAAGGACGGGAAGTATGCCTGAAGCATGTAGTTTTTTTGGTTGGTAGTAAGGAGGAGAAACTCCATGGCTGATGTTTTCCCTGGGGCACCCTCCCACAAAGCCCCCTGGTGGGTAAAACGCTTCCTGACAATGATGGCTTAGTTGACCCAGAGTACTAGGGGAATCTAGGCTTCTATATGACTGGTCTGCCCTGGCTTGTTCCCACTTGTACTCAAAGTTCAGGCCATGGCTGGTCTCAGTGACTGTGAGTACATCATCCCCAGACTCTGAGTGATAGCCATCACCTGTTGAAAACTGCTCGAGAAGAGGGAACGAGGAGGAAGATAATGACGGGTGGTCATGTGCCATTGCAGTGGCGCTGTGGTGGCTGTTTAATCTAGTATTGGGACGCAGTGAGTTCCAGCGCCTCTCAAAGTCTTCCTCAGCCTCACTAGCACCCTTGGCACACAGATAGCTAAGCAGCAAGTGGACCTCCTCTGCATTAGGTCTCTGATCAGGCTGAAGCCAGCAAAACTGCATTACCTCATACCTGCGAAATCCCAAAATGAGAAAAGGTGATAAACCCTGATACAGTGCACAATACCATCACCAGCTGAAGTAATATAATAATTAGAAGCAGCAGAACAAATGAGAATCCACTCATGTTAGAAGAGATTCAATTGTGTTGCTCTGAATGACACATTTTTGCTGTCTCTGTCTTTCTCCTCAGAGACTGTTCAATTATTTTATTTAAGTGTGTGTGTGTGTGTGTGTGTGTGGTGGTGGTGGTAGTGGTGGCGGGGTCTCACCAGCGCTCAGCCAGGGGCACTTTGAGCAGCGGTTTGGGCAGTCGCAGCTGTTGCTCTCTCACAGCGTAGGTCAGCACCTGTCTGTCGGAGTAGTGTCTGTAGGGCTGGTTGCCGAGCTCAAACAGCTCCCATATAGTCACACCGAGGGACCTGAGACACAGGATAACATTGAGATTTAACTGATTCAACATAACACAGCAATTAAAAGCATGTGGCATTCTACGTGTAGACCAAATAGTTGTTCTCTAATGAATCTTCCATGTTTTGACATTTACAAACAAATTATAGTCAGGATATTTCCTGATGTGTCTTCCCCAAAAAAACAGTTTTAGCTTTGTTACAGACATGGTATGAATGATGTTTGCTACAACGTAAATGAACAAAGCTCCAAAAAAAACAAAATGAAAAATATTCAATGAAAAAGGAATATGCAAAGCTATAGAAAGAGAAGTGCGTGTGCATGTTCCTACCAGATATTGCTTTGTTGGGTCTGGTCAGCCACCAGCAGATTTCCATGCACCTGATCCACCAGCTCCGGAGCAATCCAGCGCAGCGGCACGTACATCTGATCCGCTGTCACGTAATAATCATCCTGAGAGGAGGGGCGATTGATAATGTATTAATTCATTTACTGTTTGTCTACTTTTGCTTACTATTTTTCCCAATGGCAAATTTTTTATTTTTATTTTTATTTTTATTTATCATTTTGCAGTGTTTTTCCAGGTAATCGATCTACCTTATACTTGGTATGGGAGAGACCATAATCTCCAATCTTCACTGAGACATCAGCAGTCAGCAAGCAGTTCCTCAAAGCCAGGTCACTGGTGACACAGGGGGTGGTGTGGGGGGATGTAGCCAGTAAGCAGCTGTTACGTCTCTTCATTATGTATAAACATACTAAACAAGCTTGGAACATTGCAGTGGGTTCATATTTCTTGAGGCTGGGACAAAGATACTTCGAAGCCCTGTATGTAAAAATACTGACTGAAGTAACGAGTCTTAGATGGTCTGACTGAAAACACACACAAATATCTAATCCTGTCTGTCAAAGGTGCTCCAGACTGGGTGGAGCTTTGAGTTGTTCTGGAGGTAAGGTGGTCCCCGCCTGCAACAAAATCACTGATGCTGGAGTCTGTAGAGGGGCACTCAGGCAGCACCAGGATATTGTTCCAGGAAGCAACCGAAAACCGATTAGCTGCTCGTGGTTTTGATACGGTTGTCAGTTTGTCACGTGGGGTGTTTGAAAGCACAAAATGCTCATTACCTGTGCGCAAATTTGTGTTTGTGCAGATGCATGAGTCCTGAGGCGATATCACAGGCCATCTGTTGAAGGATGAGTGGCTCTAGGGTCATGGTCTCTGCAGTCCTGCAGCTACGGAGGTAACCCTTCACATCCCCCTGGAAACAGCAGAGAGAAATAAAACATGTGTCTGTTAGAACCTCTGACCACTGGGGGGCAGTCTTGTCACTATGGTGTACTTGCACCGTAATAACACTAAATTCTGAGTGTGATTGTCTAATCACCGCGGTGTGTTCGGATGCTGATCAAGCACACCTGACCCTGACACGGAAACACCGATGGTCTTTCTTTGGACCATGTTTTCTGTCTGTGGCTGCTTGGTTTATATCTGTCAGTTTCTTTAAAAAACACCATATAAACCACACCACTGAAGGTAAAAACCTGACTATGCTTTCTCATACTGCAGATATTATATTACATTTTGACACCACATGCTAGATATAAAAAACTGTGATTTTATTTCACGAATAAAATATGTTAATTTTGTCAGGATTACACAGAATAAGCCCTTCTCCACCCACCTGTGGGTTAGGGTTAGGGATACTCACCAGTGGACAAAACTCCATCACCAGCAGGTAGGGAGTGACCTCTGTGCACTGGGCCAAACACTGCAGCAGTGCAGGGTGCTGCAGGGCGCTGGGTGGCACAGGAAGAGCATGAGATCACAGCACAACACACAGTAAATCAGTGACAATACCCACACTGACAGAATTTATGAATCTATATTAGAAAGTGATGCAACTATGTCATGCAAGCATAAAACATTTCAGGGGCTCAGGTTTACCCCCCCCCCCCCACTTACCTAATTGTTAATAAGCAGTTTCTGAATATAAACTAGAGGTAATGGTGAGTTTCTAGGGAACTGACAGGGAGCTAGGTAATTAGGTTTGACTAGTATTGAAACAGAGTAATTCTTGAATTAACTCCTAATCAGGAGCGTAGCACCAAATACCAGTAACTAGGCAAAGCAATTACTTTTTACTATATCATTACTTTCCGTTTTTGTTACTTTAAGTGTCTGCTCAGTTCTTTCAATTTAGGAGAATATCCTGAATCAATCGTTAGTGTACTGTTCAGGTACATTATTCCTAAGTGTTTAATGGATCTGTGTTGGGAGGCAACAGCCCAAACTCTACCTGATTTCATAAAACTATAGTAAAAGTACACTACTGTACTTCAGTGAACGTGTGAGTTACCACCCGACTAAAGCCAAAGAGAGCATTTACCCGTAAGGCTGCGCTTCCTCCAGGAAGTGCATCTGGTCCTGCACGCTGGCGCTCACTTTCAGTTCCTTCACCACCACTTGGGTGGTGTTAAGGCCTGCATTCACCTCCCCGAGCAGAACCTGAGGGGGTACAGAAAAGAGGGGTACATGCACACATGTACACACACAAACGGGGCCAATGAGCACAGAGCCACAGTGACAATTAAAGACATGAACGTGAAGCCATGCAGGAGTTCAGCAAAAAAAAAAAGAGACAATAGATACAGATGGACATACCCAATCAAGGTACACGAGGATGGAAAGGTTGGATGTACATTCATGAGTGAAAAGTATACAGAGGAGGAGAAACAGAAGCAGAGAGACATAAGAACAAGTCGTCCTGCTGTATGAACACAAACAACATGATTCAGTTCGCTGTGGAGGGAAGTGTAAAACTCATTCTCAAGGGCTACATCTGGGACAAGCCAACATGAAAGGCATTAGGATCTGTGCGGCGTCACACGTAACACTGCATATCGAACAATTTTTAACTGAGTTCATTTCAGACACGGACGGGACCAGAGCAAAGACTAACAGCCACTTGTCCTGCGTTTCATCCTCCTGGCAGGTAGCTGCAGGGACAGCAGGGAGTTCTGAAGGTGAAGTGGGCTTACCTTCCCGAACCAGCCATTCCCAATCTCTTTCAGGTAGAGGAGATTGTGGCGGCTGAGATCTCTGGATTTCAGGAGTTGGACTGCGGGAAACAAAGAGAGGAAAATGTGTTAGTGACACATGATCATCCAGCAGCATCTCTGTGATGTTTTCCACTCACAGTTGCAGTTAAGTTTTAGAAAACTGAATTTGTTCCCATATTCTGTTGGGCCACTGGCTTCACTTCCAAATGATATGAAAATATGGCTGCAGACTGGAAGTTTATGTCAGAACTATCAATTATTATTACAGTGATGCAATGCCACGTTTTCTGTTCTAATACATTTAAGCTGCATTATTACACAACCAGAAAACACCACAGTAAATAATAATGAGGGACTGATGTTCACACTGATGGATTATATCACTCCGGCAGGCTCGGAAAATCAACAATGCTAATACATTTTAATAGCACATGAAAACAGATGGATAGCTGCTTGGAAAGTATCAAATATCCACCTATCCATTGTGCAGGCATGCTGGAGCCAAACCCAGCCTTCAGTGATTGAGAGGCTGCACATACCCTAGACGGGTCACCATATGTCAGGGCAGACAAACAGAGCTTTCTAAGCATTTCTAATGGGACCTGGAATGTACAGTATCCTTAAACATGCTAACATACTGTTAGTTCAAATATCAGTCTGTGAATGGAATCACTAGCTGATGTTAGTCACTAACAATGTTGGGGCTAATAAGTCCACATACTATTAGTATTTCTTGTTATGTCCTCAGCTATGCGCAGGTCAACAACAGCATTAATCATACACAGTATGGGCCTTCACATGTCAATCATACCATGACTAAACTCATCCAGGTTCTTATGTGGCCACCGTAGAATCCATGCTCTGCTCCATCGATTGTTCTAAACATTTTCTGAAAAGATACAATTCCTGCCACTGAGCGTTGTCCATGGTCCACGAGTACCACAACCAGACTGCTCTCTTCAGCCTTACTCTACAAGGAGCCTCTGACTTCACTCTGTCTGACTGTTGTCCAGCTCCCTGATGCATCTTCTGAGGATCCCCTGAGTCCTTCCTGTCTGACAACCACGCCCGACCGTCCTGCTCCAGCTCAGTCAAACGAAACGAGATTGACTGTAACCCCCCACCCCACCCCACCGCTCACCATCTATCCCTTTCGTCTCCCTCTCTCGATCTCCCACGATGACACTTAGATTCTGGGCTTGGAGGCAGACAGGCAGACCTTTGTGGTGCTGTGTGCCCCCTCCAGATCATCGCACAGTCCAGTCACTGTGTGGAGGCCATATTGCACGCCCCGTCTTCTTCTCCAGACTGGTCATTCCTAACACCCACTCATCCCAAGGCAGAATAGTCACCATTGTCTAGCTGCTTGGGGCAGCATGGCACCAGTTAGAACCAGTTACTACGCACACACTGGGGCTATTATCCCCCTGCTCCTTGACAGAAGAATGAACTGGGTTTTGGTGACAGTGGCAGGCAGTGGCTTCCACCTACACCATCATGTCAACCTCCATATTCATTATGGAGATAGAACGACAATGGGAAGATTGGCTAACTTTCATATCTTTGTTTATTTCTTTGAAAGTTTAACAGACAAGTTCATGCTCATGCTCTAAATGGAAGATTGGAGCATTGTAATGTAAGGTGTAACAAACTGAAAATACTCTGATTATCTTGTCAAGTTCTCAGATCTCCTTCCAGCAAATTTAATTTCCATTTGCACTGTCTGACCTTTTCCAAGCTCTGTGCTGCAGAGCATCTCTGAAGAATGCGTCTAGCTTAAATCTCTACCATCGCCTGGAGGTCTTTAGCGCGATGCACAGCAGCTGAATCACTCCGAGGCAAATGGAATTCCCATTATCCTCTTCCAGTCCAGTGCATCCTCGTCCACTCTCTGCTGAGCTGCAGCACTGTCCTTGGACAATCATTTATATTCATTTATGACGTCTGCACATCGTTGTGCAAGTGAAGTAGATTCTGTGATGTTATTCTTCAGAATTAAACACACTTGTTAGAATGACGCAGACGACACATGTACTGTGTGTGTACAAAATCATGAGAGCTGGACTTGTTCCTGCTCAGATTTCTCATGTGTTTTCTTGTACAGTGTGCGTAGATGGTCTCCTCTGAGTGGGTGTGAGCTCCATTAGTCTTCGCTGTGCAGCCTGCAGCACAAAACAGCTGCATCAGGGCGGGTCCAAGGGACTGAGCCCCGGACTGAACCAAGCTCTTACATTTCTAGTGTCTCATTAGGAGCACCACCTATATTCACACAGTCCTCCGTCAGCACCCACCTCAGCTTTCATGGAGGTGATTTTAAAACAAGCTGCTGTAGTTTGGCTTGTTGTGTTTAATATTTTATCACCAAGCAAAACACTGCGTACCTCATCTGTAAGACAACATGGTAAAGAAAAATACAGGAAAAGAAAACGAGATCCAGATGAAAAGACAAATAGCAAATAGCAGGAAATGTAACGAGAGAGCTATGACCAGCAGAGTAAGATGGATCCATTTCTCATGAAAAATAAAAAATGTACTGCATCTAATGATGTCAGTGGGCGAGGACGTCCTCTAGGTGCAGTAATGAATCCCTGACCTCTGCCACTGCTGTGATGGTTTGGATTGTTTACTGGAGACAAATCAGACAACAGCAAGAGCTCACAAAGGAGGTATCTAGTCACACAGATAGACCTGGTTTTAAAAGCAGTTGTACAAACAGGAATATCCACCTCTAAACTTCAGCAAACAAAACCAGACTTATCTGCATGGTTAGTTACAGCTCGGACTTTGATGTAGACTATGTGAAGTGTGGAGGCAGGATCCATTAAGTCCAACCACACTCCGGAGTAATAAGTTTATCAGGCAGCATCAGCCCATCAACGCACAACGAGGACCATTGTGGCACAGAGAAAGAAAGCGACAGAGCGAAAGAGGGATATTCTCACTGGAGTTTTGTGCTTTCACATGCCTGGCATACCAACGAGCAGCGGTGGAGGCTGGGCGCTCGGATGAGATTATGCAACAGGCAGATGTTTGTGGGGGAGAGAGAAAGAAGAGTTCATTCTTTAGGGGCCTGTAGCAAGGGATTGTGGGATAGGTGGAGCCCCAGCTGACAGAAGCCCGTGTCAGGGCGGTGCTCACTCCAGGGACAAGCTTTCCAGCAAAGCCTACGCCTGAAGATCCACAACCCTTCTCACACTCACGTAAAGCTCTTACACCGTTAAAATGTACTTGAATATGAACGAATCTGGAACTTTTACAGACCGTTTGTGAAGTTTGCTTTAGTCGATTTGATTAGAGACATCACTCACAAAGCACTGACAGAAACAATCACCTTTTAACAGCAGAGAAAAAACCCTAAATCTGTAAATGCAGTGAAAGTTCAACATTCAACAAACATTCAAGCACAAATAGTTTCTCACTTCTGAATCTTTCTGCAGATTTTTATGATGCTGCACATGATGTGGTCCTATGTGTCTAAACAGAAGATGTCAAAATGGACTGATCTGCAGAGGACACTGACTCACCTGATCGAGCAGGTTGCTTGGCGACTGGCAGGGACACCTCGGTCAGTGGCAGGATGTAGACATCCGGGCTCCCCTGGGAGGCCGGCGACGCCAAGGTGGGCATTTCTGCATTGTATTCCTCCCCATCCACATTCTTGAATTCCTGCAACACATTAATATGTGAGGAGGTCAAAGGTCAAGCTGGGGAAATGACTTTGGCAGCTGGTTGTAAACATCTTCCAGTCACGTGTGCATTTTAACTCTTAACTAGCTTAACTAATATATAAAACCTAATACTTGACTAAGTCATTGAGATAAACTGAAGCAAGCTGTCCTGGCCCAGTTTTGTGTTTCTCTGAGCTGCGTGTGAGATTCTTGGAGCAGCGCAGCATAAACACAGCCAGTCTTACTTACCCGGGGATTATTTCTATTAAGATCACATGTATCTCAATCGTTTACTTTACAATTAAGCCTGATGATTTTAGTGCCGAGATGCTTTCTGGAAACAAACTGAGCAGAGACTGGAGAGAGCCGCAGTTCTAGCTGCTGCTGCAGCTGCGGCTGCTGCTTCTGCTGCTGCTGCATCTATTCTGCATCAATGCTTTCTCCATAAATTTGACATCATTTATTTTCTTGCTTTTTGAAATGAGTGAAACACACTTTTGCTGCACTTCTACCAAGTTCTTATATTTTTGAACTTGACACAAACTGTGGACAAAAAAAGACAAGTTTTAGTTGATTAAATGAAGAGAAAGATAATGTTTTCTAGTGTTTCAAGCTCTATTTTCACCTCAAAAAATTCTATTTTATATAATAATATAATAAAATAATTCTATCTAAACAGATGCTTGAATTAAAATGAACATGAAATTATTTTGTTTGCAGGTATATTGTGTTCATAAAGGACTGGATGAGGAGTGAGGAGCTCTGTCTACAGTTCGCAGTGACACTTTACAAAGCTAGAGGACGAGCAAGGCGGGGGGGGCGCAGCTGGCTGCACCCATAAACCGGATATCAGAATAAAAGTTTTAGTTGGAAGCAGGAGAGCAGGGGGGGTCGCAACACTGGAAAAATGTGACCCGCTGCAGCCCTGTGCAGCACCCACGCACACAAACACCTCCATCTCTGGCTTCTCTCACCATCCCCCAGTGATGCACGCACGCACGCACGCACGCATGCACACACACACTCATACACACTGCACCCTCCCTCAGCTTTGTATCCAAATCTTCACACGGCCTTGTGCACCCTCACTTAAACATGTGGTTTCACTCTCCACATTAACACACACACACCAACATCTCATCTTTCGTTCATCCTGCAATGAAATGCAACTTTTTTGTTACAGTGCAGGAAAGCGGCGTCACATAGCATCTGTTCAGTGGTCCAAACTCAGTAATCTAAAGAATTAGATAATGTTTACATGTCATATTAGCTTGGTCCAGTCAAAATGATGAAACATTGTTAGAAACAGCTGCAACTAAGCAAAGACACAAAAATTCTGCTACAAGAGTGATGGGAATTCACATCATGTGATTTCATTCAATATCTCTACAACAATCTTTAACATGTGTTATGTCATTTCTTTCCCCCCCCTGAACTTTTTAATGCAGAATTATTTATTATGACAAAGTAAAGAGTCACTGCCATGCTCTGCTGACTCACCGTTCCAGTCAGTCCACAGGCGTCCACATGTCAAATGGCCTCAGCTTTGATCACAGCATCTAAGACCTTCTCACACACACACACACACACACACACACACACACTTATTGATCCCCCAGGGCTCCCATTGTTGTGACAGTGCGGAACACGAGGAGGCTGGTGGTGCCAGGAAGAGCGGCTGCAGAAGAAGATTCTGCAGGGAGAGTGTCATTGTTGAGTCCAGAGAGGAGGATGAGGAGGAAGAGGCTTTGCAGCTGACCACTGACTGTACTGAGGACTGCTGGGGATGGAGGGATAAAAACGAAATTTGGGGATGGGGGGAGGAAGAAGGAGGAGCACTATCTCCCAGTTCACAGCCGAAACTGAACCTGTGGTCATCTCATGAGGGAGAGGAGAGAAATTGAGCCCCCACAAAAATGTGAGAGAGTGACAGGAGGAGGGTGAACGAGAGTTGGAAGGGGGGGTTCACATACTATACATGTGACATCACTCGCTCCCTTCTGCTCCTTTTCCTCTCTTCCTCCCTGCAGCCAGAGAACATCTGCTGGACAGCCCCTCTTACTCCGACACATTCAAGCTTTTGAGGATATTTTCACTGCTGACCTCTGAACCCAGAAATGATCTCTCCTATCCCGTTTACTGCTGTGATAAATCCAGTAGTTTGTGTTGAACCACTGAAAACAGCTGGAAAAGAAAAGGAATTCTTGGCTTTTGCTGTAAAATCCATTGCGAAGCTTAAACTAAGCGCCTACAGCAGTGGGAGCTGCTGCGGGACGTTTCTCATCATCCTGGACTGTTTTTCTCTCTCATCTCGAGTTTTTTCTCCCCCCTGAAATTCCCTCTTCCTGCTCTGGGAGAGGCTGTGTCTAATTCCAGATGGGGCCCCAAGACCGGATGCATTGTGGGCTCATGGGTATGCCCTTCCTCACGCCCTTGCGCCCTCTGTTTTCCCCCTCCTCCCACCCTGGCCTCTTCCTCAGACACACCCTGACAGGTCCGAGCTGGGTGGTCCAACCCACCAAAGACACAAACCAGACATGCAGCACATCATACATACAGTGCACTTTATATTCCACGGAGAACTGCTCCTTGCACACTGCCTAACAGCACACGCAGTGCTGAAGAGAGAGCCGGATGTTATGTAATATGGCTACACACGCTCATGATCAGTGACATGAATAATGTGAAGAGCTTATATAATGCAGCAACATAAATTAATGAAAACTAGATCATGTTCTTTTGATAGTTTCCAGAGACTGTGTTCACTTGTTTTGTCTAACAACAAACATTCCAATCCCCCAAAAGATATATATATATATTATAAGGAAGTCGTTCTCCTTTCACCCTTAACGAGCTTCAAACAATCCAGTTTAATTCAGTGTGAACTGAGACTCACATGGAATCAAAGCTGGTGCGCAGCTCTGACAGATCTGCAAGCAGGAATGAGCTGTAACTTCTGATGTGGGCACTAAAACAACAGTATTAACTCAGATACCAGTGGTAGAACTCATCACAGTCACAGAGTCTACAATCAGGAACAACAAAATGGCAGAGGCAGAAGCAGAACAACTCAGACTCAAGGTCACAGCTGCCCTGTCTAGCGCAAAGACACCCCCTCCCAACCTCACCATCCAGGAAAGGAAGGCGGTGAACTCCCTCAGCAAGGACTC
>JAUMTR010000011.1:14342082-14359673 GCA_032270685.1 Microctenopoma stevenorrisi | reverse complement strand
ACCTTACACTGTAAAGTGCCTTGAGATAACTTTTGTTGTAAAATGGCGCTATATAAATAAAATTGAATTGAATTGTCTGTGTATATGTGTGTCTCTTTGTATGTGTATCTGTGTGTGTGTGCGTATGTCTGTCTGTCCAATTGGGGGACTTCTGTGTGTGTGCGTGTGTTTATGTCAAGAAAGAATGTGAGCGGAAGAACCTGACAAAGAGGAATAGACACAAAGAAAAATTTGACAAGAGACAAAGATGAGCAAAGACAAAGTTGACAAAGATGACCAGCTGATGCAAAAATAATAAAAAAAAAAAGTTGACAAGAGACAAATATGAGCAAAGACAAAGTTGACAAAGATGACAAGCTGATGCAAAGATAAGAAAAAGAAAAAGTTGACAAGAGACAAATTTGAGCAAAGACAAAGTTGACAAAGATGACAAGCTGATGAAAAGGAGAGGAAAAGTTGACAAAAAGATGTTGATAAACAATCTAATTGATTACAAGACACAGAAGCAATGAGTGGGCTACGTTGCCATGGTAATGGTTGCACAGACCCAGAGTATTAGTAAACACAGGTGCAGCTGATTATGTTGGTTACAAAGAGGGAAAATAGAGGGAGGGATACCTTTACATAAACCTCTATAAAACGACAACACTGACAGTATGACAACACTTTAAGAAACTTCCTGATATATTTTGATAAAGTAATTCTAAGAAATAAGGGCGTAGGAGCAATTTACAAATCAAGGTAATCTCTGACTTGGAGCAGACTTGGGGGAGAAAGTTTAACATGAAAGTCAATGAGCTGCTCAGACCACGCACTGTCGACAGTTGGCCACGCCATGCAAAAACCCTGAGTACTGTCATTACAAAAATATTTCTGGAAAGAAGACAAAATTTCCTACGTTTCTATGTATATTTTATCTATGAGAGATAAAAGTGGAATGAAGAGGAGAAGAAGAGAAGCGAAAAAAGTTGATAAAAGTTGCAGAGCAGACCCTACAGTGGAAGTGACATCACGCACTCTAAGCTGCACGAAAATTCCGGCAAAATCCAAAATCACACAAAACGTAAACTGCTGAAACGCAAAAAGTATAAAAGATACAAAGAAGCTGATTTAAAGTACGAAAGATGAAAGTTGATAGATTTGTTTAAAGTTGAAATTACATTTCTACGACAAACGATGATGACACATGAAGAAGAAGATGAACATTCCATGCTCCCCCACTATTTTGTTTAATTCTAAAATATGCTGTTACTATGGAGACAACAATTTAGTTCTGACAGCTCATTGTGATGTCAGGTGTGACATCACAGGGACCAGAGTTTATAGGCAGGGGTCAACGAGCCAATATCTGCTAAGCTCAGGTCGACATGGGTCTCCCTTAGATGGAATCCCTGGACCTACTCCACACCTCCAGAGGTGTGAACCAGCATTTGAATTTGAGAATTTGATTTTAAATTTGATTTTGAATTTGAATCTGAATTTGATTTTGAATTTACACTGACAGAACCAGGGCAAGTGTCTCTCTCTATACAATTTATTCTATAATGAAATAGCAAAAAATGAGCGTTTGGCAGCGATTTAGAAATATAGCTCCTCTAGGGGCTTGTGGTAAAATTTCTTTCCGCAATACACGCTAATGGAAAAGTTGAAACAGCTACAACTACTTCAAAGGGAGGTGTCAGCCAATCAGAGAGCAGGTATTAAGAGGGTGCTTCAGTTGCCAGGGTAACGAGCACACGCACAGACACAGACCTGCTTCCAACTGCCATTTTCAAACAATATCCTTGGTGGCATTTGGTCCTTTCCATTTAAAAACTATAAAACCTATCACCATAAGAGTTACGCCGACAGAACCAGGACAAGTGTCTCTCTCTATACATGTAATTTTGTCATGAAATAGCAAAGAATGAGCGTTTGGCAGTGATTTAGAAATATAGCTCCTCTAGGGGCTTGTGGTGAAATGTCTTCCTCAAATAAACAGGATTTAATAGGGAGCCCAGAGTGTCAACTCCTGGCCACACTGTTCAAAAACCATACATACTATCACAATAAAAGTTACACGTGTCAACAGAGGACAATTTTTCCTACGTTTTGATATACAATTTGTTAGTGAAAGATAAAAACTGACCAAAGGAGAGAAGAAATACACAAAAAGAGTTGATAGAGAGCTGAGCTGAACTTCGGCAGAGTGAGAGTGACATCATCACTCTACATTCTCCAAAGTTCCGTCCATTAAAATGAATGGAGAAATTTCCGGATTTTAATCGGTCACATAAAACTTAAACTGCTCTAATTCAAAAAGTACAAAAGATACGAAGACGCTGTTTTACAGGGAAAGAGCTGAAGGTGTCTGGACCCGTTTAAAGTTTGAATGACGTTTCTACGACAAAGTATGGCGACACACCATGAGGGTGAAGGGAGGAAGGGCGATGAAAATACTCCTCCAACTGCCATTTTTTGACCAAAAAACACAGAAATACAAATTATTTAAAAAGTACTGAATACTTTTTTACTAAAAGTAATAGCACACACAGAGCCGGTCGATTTGATGTATAGTTTGTGTGCTATCTCTCTCCCGTGGCAATGCTCTCTCTCCCGTGGCAATGCATTGCATGGCGAAGCATTGCATTGCCTACATTCATTTTATTGGCAGGCACCTAATAAAGATAAAGAGAATATCAATAGTGTGGGAGCATTCCATGCTCCCCCACTAATAAAGCGGATTTTTCTGCTTTTGAAAAACTAAACTGAGACGTCCAGCTCAGCTGTGATTGGGAAACACTGATCCAAGTCAGGGTGACTGAAGTTCTAAATATTGGATGAGCTTATCTGTGACTGACAAGAAGCTGCGTAAACAGCCAAAACTGGAAACTGGAGCAAATGCTGTCACACACTGCGAGCGTTCACACATTTACCCACACTCTGCACTGCGCAGATGCTCTCCCTGTTCCCGCTCAACCTGATGTACAATTATACAGAGAGTACACTGTATGTATGTTAAAAAACGTGCATTAAACTGATAAGGAGATGACACACACACACGTGGCGCTGAATATCTCAGCACTGTCACCCCTCATCACAAGACGAGCAACTAAACTCCTCCAGCTGAAGCAGCTTCACATGCAGCGCTCACTCGCTCACATGCGAATCAAAACATAGCCCAGAAATACAGTGTGGGGAGGCGTGACTTATTCACTCGCTCAGACCTTGATCAGCTCTGAAATGTTGAATTAACAAGGAATGAATGGGGTGCGTTGCCATGGAGACAGCCCGCGGCAGTATCTGATGTGTTTCCGGCACACGTGGCGGTTAGTCAGGCTGCCCTGGGCGGGGCAGGGCGGTCAGAGGCTCTGACCTCAGGGGTCAACTGTCCCTCAGATGCTTCACAGCGGGGGGGCATACAGTACTGTGAAGCAGTACTCATCACATCAGTGACGGGTCACTGATACAGCCTCTGTGTGTTTCCTCACAGTCTGACTTGGACGAGACTGAGATATTCAAACCATATATGATTCAAACCACAACGAGGAGCTACATGTCTGTTCTGAGTTCAGCTCTTCGCTGTCATTCCTGACATTATGCCCCCACCCAAACACCCCCCCTCCATACACACACCGTCTCCTTTCTCTCTCTGTACACTTGAGTATGAACCAATCACCCCATTTCTCAGCCAGGAGAGTGTGGCCAGCGATGAATTCCTCTAAATCACAGGCTTAACAGCCTGCTGTGATTCTGCAGGGACTGGGAGGGCGTCCAAGGCAAAGCTCACAGAGGGAGGGGTAGACATGGAGAGGAGGATACAGACAAGGGATAAGAAATAGGATAAGATAAAGAGAAATTTTTAAAGATTACTATATGAAGGATTTGAGGAATCAAACTCATAGGCCCCTAGACTGATTTTATGGATACTCAGTCAGTCAAAGCTGAACTGCTCTCATCTGTCGACTCCTCAGTCCTCCAGGCTTGTGCAAACATACTAAACAGGGCCATAACTGCAGACCTCACTAAAATCAATGTGTCAGCTGAGAGATTCAGATGAAGCAGGAAATGAATTTATTCCCTTAGTACACTCATAATTACACAGAGAGAGTAATAAAAGAAACAATAGCTCGCATGATTTCATCCAGAGAACAGTTTGGTTTTTTTTGGAGGCTCACTAGTCATGTGTGAGGCTGCGAGTGGAGCAGGTAAGCACACTGTGTCGGGTTGGGGACAAATCAGATTAAGCCTCTAAGAAAAAGTCTTGAACATTTTGAAAAAAAACCTGAGTAAACATGTGACAGGTTCCTCTGGTTCATGGGCCACACTGACTACAAGGGCAGTGGCTCAGTAGAAAGTGTTAAACTAGCAATGATAGTTATCACCCAGTTACATCCTCATCCTTACATTCAACATGAATGAACAGTCAAATGTTCTGATATCTCTCTGTGTTACAGCTGCTAGAAGTTTGTTGGTCCATTGTTCTCAAAGACCTGACAACCCTCACATTTCCTCTTATTCTAATCCAGCTGGATTTGAGGACAAACAGGCCTGACATCTATTCTCCCATCAACAGAGGTGGTTGAGTCTCTCTGATCAATATGAAACACACTTTGAGGTTCGCCGGAGCCAGCAGCAGCACAGAGGAAATTTAGACAGGTGAGCGTTGTCACACTCATCATCTATCCCATTAGTCAGGCCTGAAACAGACCAAGCTTCGCGTAGTAAACCCCGCTCAAGGGCACCACTGCAGACGTCCTGCCTCAGAAACAGAGCAGCTGAAAAACAGGAGGATTAAAGTGGAGTCAAATCTAAACTTCAACAGTTTATCAGGACTGAAGAAAACTGAAGCTTCAAACTTACACTGGTGCAATTAGGAAAATTGATAGATCCAAAGTGCACAGTTATGGATGCACTAAATATGCAGCGAGCTTCCCAAATGTTCAAAGCCAAGATATCCACCATAACTGAATCCACATAGAATTAAATACTAAAATAACAACTACAACAAACTACCTGGCCTGCAGTACAGATCCAGCAGAAAAACAGGAGGCACTTTTAACTAACTGTGCTATCGAGTCCAGGGCGTGGCCCGCCTCTCACCCAATGACTGCTGGGATTGGTTTCACCACTCCCTGAATCCCTTAAGAGGAAAAAGTGGTGAAGAGAACAGATGGATCAGTTGTAAGGTGAATCCACTTCCTTTTCAAAGTGTGTCTCATTCTGCACACCGTTGCATTTCTGTACAGGAGCAGATCGTCCTTCAGCAGGACACTGAGGGGCCCTTAAGCAAGACATCACGTCCCAGCTGCCTGCAGGGCTTCTGGGTAAGAAGATGTCTCTCAAAGATCAATAAAGAATCAAATTTCATTATTAGTTCACCCTGTGTGGATTTAAAGTCATCATCTGTGTGCTGGATGAATGTGTGACCTGAGTAAACTAAGCTAAATAACGTGTGTAAATACTGGACAAACAATGTGAAGGAATCAAACTGGCTCCTGGGGAATTCTGATGAGCGCTGCTTATTAATCAGTAACTGGATCTGCAGAAGAAATGATGAAGTGATTGTTAGTCAGAGTCAGCGTAAAGAAAGGAAACTCTACCCTGGTTGTTGCTTCCTGCATTTTAAATCTAATCTATATTTCAGAACCCCCCCCCCCCCCCCACACACACACACACACACACACACACACAGAGCTCTCTGGGAGCACAGATGCTATCAGAGGCACGTCTGAGCATTTCAGTACAGAAATGATTCTATTCTGAACAAGCTGCAGAAAAGAAGCAACGCCTGCTGACAGATATTTACAACTTCTGACCACCGCAGCCCTTTCATCTCCTCACATTGCTGCAGAGATGTGCACTTGTTTCTAACTGAGGATTGTAAGGCGCAGATCAGAGGAGGAAGCTTTTAGAGGCTGTTCAATTGCTCTAAGTGGCATCAATCCAGTTTATACCCACAGCTTTGTGTCTTACTGCCAACAGCGCATAATGTATTCTGCAGGCTTCCCTTTCAGCCCAAACATCGCGGTCCGCTCGATGCTTATCTCAAATAATGCAGCCTCTTGTGTTTTCTCTTCTTCTCCAGCATCAATTCTCATCTCTGAGCTTGAACTGAAACTTTTTTCTGTTACGTGTGAAGTGTAAAGAGCAACAGACACATCGCCCCCAGCTACAGCTGCAGCCCCTCTCGCCCAGGGTTCACCTGCTCTTCAAGCTCTCCGTCTTCGTCCCCCATCACCTGGACGTGGCAGTTTTGGAAGCCTTGACAGAGGAAGATCCACTGGGCATTTAAACACGCCACATCCTGCTTCCCCGTCTGTTCCGTGTCCAGAAATGTGAAATAGACAACCTGGGACCTGGGAAACCAGCAAGCGCTGCCAGTAAAACCACCCCCCCACTACTACTGACACATGACCCATCTTTACTGGGCTGTGATGTCATCCCTACAGTATGACCTGTCTGCTGTCCTGTTCTCTACAATTAGATCCAACAAATTCAAACTCTTCTCTTTCAGCAACTATTTCAATTTGACACAGACAGTTGTGCAGAACAGAATGACTGGGACGCTCAAATCACCAGAAATGAGTCTGAAGAAAAGCCAGCTGATTATCTCCTAACTTCTTTATACGTCAGACTAAAGTCTATCATCACACAAAATTTATGAACACAGACAGGCCTCACAAACACAGTTCTGACTGTACACTGTGTGGATTTGGACCCTCAATTCAGACGAAGGAAAGACTCCGTAAAAAGTCTTTAATAGGAAAATAATGGAAGAAACCTAACAGACAACACACAGATTGTAATCATGTAAAGAACATACATTTCTATGTGACAACACAGCTTTTATATTTGTGGAAGCTCTAGTAGACTCGGCCTGCTTGACCTAAAATACCATCGGTAGTCAGAGTCCACTTCCCTCAATCTCTGCAGTGGAGGCTGCGAGTGCAAAGTCAGCCTGACCCACCGGGAGAAAGAGGCCACAGCAGTGACGGCGAAACATGAGCCGAACAATGAGACATTTGATGTGTGAGGATTTCAGCACCTCGGTCAGCTCCACTGCAGTCACAGAGGGAATTTATAATACAAAAGACACAACTCGCCTCATCACACACAGATCTAAAAAGACGCACACTTATTACAGCTGGAGGATCTGGACCTGTTAAAGACCCTAATGAGGGCCAGTCAAATGGGTGGTTCAACTTTATTAAGTTTTTTTTGTGAATCTTTGCAGCAAAATAAAGAATAACATCATGTGGTAGAAGCCAACTGTTTTGGGGTTTATGGAATTAAATGAATGGCTTTTGAAAAGGACAGGAGGACATTATGAAACCAAGGAAGCACTTCTTGGAAGTGCACAACAACATCAGGCTTCATGTAACACGGAATAAATACATAAATAGAATGCTACATCCACTGGGAACAAGATGGAAAAGACTGCTTCACCTCTCTGGTTTCCATGGAAACCAGCTGAATGACAGGCCACTAGCTGCTTCCGCTTTATGATAGAAACAGGGATTTGGTTTCCATGTGAGAAACAGTGAGGTGGTCTGCTGCCAAGCTCCCACAATCCTTTTCACCTTTCACTTTCCCTCCTGCACGTAATGTCCCTTTAACGTGCACACACACACACACACACACACACACACACACACACACACACACACACACACTGCAGATGAGAGTGATAGCATGGTTCCCACTCCCTGTAGACATGTACACTGCTCGTTCTGTAGAACTGAAGAGGCCTGAACAACCCAAGTCAAATAGCAGCGCATTATTGGCGGGTGATAGCAGCTGATCGTGGCCTCACCTGAGCTGAAATGTGAGCTGAGGGCAGAGCCAGGGATGAAAAACCCTGAAGACATCGCCAGCAGGAACACCAACATCTCCATAGCCGGCGTTAAGAAACTGAAACGTAGGAACAGCGCGGGGCTTGGAGGGCAACAACTAGGCGACACTGTTTGAGGAACGCGTCTTCATTCCTGCGGTGCGCAGTGGCCCGTGCTCCTCCATCCCTGCCCGCAGCGACGCTGACACGCACCGGCTTTGCTGGAACTGTGTGATTTATTCTCCTCCTGATCTGCGAGGTGCAGATAGACTCAAGCTCTTTGACAGCAGTCAACTCGATCCAGAACTAAATGTTTCCCCCTTTTTCTTTCTGTCTGCGGCGCACAGTCACATCATCAAAAAGAATCAGTCACGTGACGCGTGGATTTAAACAGTACTCTCACTAATCAAACGCGGGGTTTTCGGTCAGAGCTGGTGGGAGCTGTCCGAGGTGCTGACAGCGAGAGCGCCATCTTGATCGCTAATGCGCCCAAAATGAATTTCTGGAGCGATGTTTTTGCGCTGTGTGCGCAGGGGGGAGGGGGCTTAGGAGGCTGTGGATAGGCTACTGTGCTGCTCGAACACGTTCAGCTGACTGAAATATACAGTGCACAGGTGGAGAGGGGGGAGGGATCTATTTCTGCAGCTTAGAATAACACGTTTCTATTCCGAACTTCAGGCTCAAGCTTGAAAGCAAATCTTCTGTGAAGGTGTGTTCGTGCTGTTTCCTCCCCAGCTCGGAACTCCCATCACAGGAGGTAGAGAAGGAAAGGTGATGTAACACCGGAGAAAGATGCACAGCAGGTCCTGGCTCTCCGGACTATCCCCACTGTAATCCCACTGTTCATACACGCCCTCCCCCACCCGACAACACTCTCTCCTCCTCTGCCTCCCTCCACCAGATTGGATTCCTGGCGGCACAGGGAGTCAACTTTTCCATAGGCATCTTAAAGCCACAGAAAGTCTGAGCTGCCAAAGAGGAGAAAGAGATCAGTCCAACAAATCCCCGTCATTTCTTTGTGTGCTCTTTGTTGCATGGATGAATAATTATGTAACCTGTCATTTATTATTAAGAGACATTTTGTCTGAATGATTTTAAGTCCTCGTTCTGGCAGCTTCTCTGATGCCGGCTGCCAGGAACACACACAGAGCGGTGGCTTAAGGAAACGATAATACATGGAAGCAAGTGTTTGTTTCAGCAGAGGTGTACTTCACTCCTCTCCAGCTGTCTGCAGGTTGTGTCGTTTGTGTTTAAACTAGCTGATATGATCCACTATTTCTCTTAATGTAGAGCAGTGCAGATCCAGCTTCAGGGCTCATCCTAATACAAAGTCCTGGTCCACTTCAGCTTCGCGTTGAGGTATGTATAGTCACAGAAAGAAGGAAATCTGATGCACCAAACCAGTCAGAGATTACCTCAAGTGGACTGAAAGTTGAACTTTCAGCAACAATCCAGAACAGTCAGAGTGTCAACATTTGGTGTCTTTGTTGGAGCAAGCATAAAATACCAGGACACAGAACTCATGAAATGTGGAGCAGCTTTAGAGAAAGACTCACAGCTGTCAGTGTGTGACAGTGGTGTGTAAATGCTACCTCACAGCACACAGCAGTAGACCAACTTCCTCAAAACCTTGCATTAGACCTACAGCAATGTGTGTTTGTTTCATTCATCTCTTAACAGCGCTGTGATGTTCTAAGGCACATTTATTGTGTCTGATTTGGGGAAAGTAAGGTTTGATTTGATAACGGTGGGTTAGATCTGGTGACTGTGAAGGTCAAACAACAGTGTGTACTCAAACAGGTTACTGTTCTTTTGAGCTGCTATAAATTCGCTTTTTCTCTTCTCTGCAGCCAGAGTCAGAGAAAACAGAGGAAGGTGAAGACAGGGCTGCATTTCAGAGAGCTACAGCTTCGTGAATAGAAACTCAAAGAGAGGAGAGAACAGTCTATATTTTACCAACAGCTTCCTATTTCTGGATGTTTGATTTCTCTGCCAAGAATATTCCTCCTGAATCTTTTCACTCTACTTCCTCCTCCTCCTCCTCTTCCTCCTCCACTTGTTTCAGTGTCTCATCACGTCAGATGCTGCTCTGACACGCCGTGTTGCATGTCTGCTGTTTCCCTGGAAACCAAAAGCAGAGAATAGGATGGATTGCCGAGCATGGGAAGATTGTGTGCTTTGCAAGTCACGTCTCACATCCGATGTGACGGACGTTAACTACAGTATATAATCACTGTTCATTCATGTTCGTATCAACTAATGACACCAGCATCATCTGCTGCATGTTCTTTGCTGGATGAGGAGAGTACACCAACAGAAGTCAGAAGTGGAGCATAAATACATGGAAAGGAACTGAGGAACCATTACAGATCAACCACCTGTCTGTAAAACGTTTAGTTCATTCTGATGTAAAGCTGTTTCTAACTGATGAACAGAGCAGAAGAAGAAATGAATGTTGAGGACTTGTGACTGAAATGATTTTTGCAGATCAACAGCAGCGAGTTCATCAGTGATAAATATCTTGGACTTGTACAGCTGCCACCCCGTCCATCTCTATCCTCACCCCAAAAGTCAGAGCGGTCCTCGGGGGGGTGATGAGGCAGGACAGCAGACTTCAGTCTGGGCTTTAACAGCTCCCTCCAGAGCTGTTAAAGCCCAGAAAATTTCACACACACAAATATTTAAGATGAGGTCGCTGTTTAATTAGGTTCCTTTATGCAGTTAGAGTGTGTGTAAAACTCAGTAAGTCCACCAGGCAATAAAACATCTGCAGAGGAGAAGTGAGAGAAGTGAGACACACTGGGACTGTTCATTCAACAATCTCCCTCCTGCGTGAGTAAATAATTAGAGGACAAACACGCAGAGTAATTAGGAAGACTAAATGTTTGTGTGTATGTGCATCTGTATGGGTGTTCGAGATACTGTACCTGCAGGCAGGAACAAGGTCCACAGGGAAAACAAAGTGAAAACTCTGTGAAGAGGGTGTGGGGGTGGGGTGAGGGGGGTGGAAGCATAAGCTCTGACTGCAGGGAAAATGATAACGTCCCTGTAGTTTGAAAATGAGTCTGTCATGGTGACTCTAACAACAGCCCGTTCTGTTGCTCCTGGAAACAGCAGATTGTTAATTTGTCGAGTTTCATTAGAAAAAGTAATTTTGCTTGTTTACAAGCAAAGACCCCTGCTGGCTGCATGGAACAAAGGACTTAAACGGTTCTGTCTTTGAACCTCCTGTGTGAAATCAACCAAAGGAACAGTTGCCCTCTAACTGTGAAAGAAAATATCTCGCCATGTCAAGAGAAGTCAAATCTCCTGCAGTGTGAAAACTGTGACATGAATACTTTTGCTTCACCTTATTTGTGACCTTATCCTGCACCGATTGATTTGAATTCAGACCCTAGCCAATGAAACCATCACAAATGTGCCCATGGTCCCGCCATCCTGCACCTTCCATCAATTCAGTTTCCCTTCCTTCGTCTGACCTGCCACTGTCCCACATCCTGTCTCACAAGGAAATAAGGAAAGAAAGTGACATTTCACTGCATTTACACCAGAACAAACAGTGTTGTGAAATGTTGGGATGGGCATTCACCACTTAAGTAGGTTTCATGATTTCTTTTCATATTGTGAGACATAGGGGAAGACTATGACCCTAAGAACATGTCTGAAGTATTCCTGTGAGGAACAATGAACCAAAGTTCCTCCTGAATGTTGTGCAGGTCTAATTCACAGCTACAGGAAGAACTTGTGTGAGATTATTGCCGCCAAAAGGTTCAATAAAACACATTTCCACTATCTCTCTTTATGTTCAATGGAAATGTTCGATTGGCTTAGAAATGTCCTAAAATTTCACGAACAATTAATGCAGCAAACAGCAAATAGTTCTTTTAGTAGTAATAGTGCTTTTTGTTGTCGCTGGTCTCTCCAGAAAAAAAACATTAATCTAGCTTTACAGTACACACACACTAACTGGATGTAGCTTTGCATGTTCCCACATTCATTAGGGAGTTGTATGCAAACCTCTGTGGTGCTAATTCACCACGCTAATGCACGTCTGTTCAATGTAACGCCTCAGCTGAACTGGTCTTTATGAAGTCAATTTCAATCAGGCTCCGAGGCTCATAGGCCGCCTCAACACACAATCCAGGGCTCAAGATTTTAATATTTTCAAAAAGAAGGCACCATGTGTGAGATTTCATGTGTTAGTGGCCACACTGTGTGATCAGTCAGTGCCACAAAGAACAACAAAGAAACAGCAACAGTGCTGTGAGAATTCGGTTACCTGCTGGACATCCGGGACGGCCGGTGTAAATTTCACTACCTGTGTCTCTCACTCACTGTCTAACATCACACATCTGCTTTGTTGAATATCGTTAAAGGTACAGTTTGTGTAATGTGCTTGCAATTAGATTTGATCAGTTCATAATCACCTGAATATGAGAATAGTTAATAGTTTCTATAGCTTACAACAAGCCTTTTATATCTACAGTAGCTCAGAATGGCCAAAAAACACTTGGTGATGCTATAAGAAAAAAGAAGTTGATGGTGAGAATATTTTTTTTAAGACAGTAAAAAACAAACACGCTTTCTGTGTTCAGATTGCTGCAATGTGCAACCCTCAAAATACATCTCAAACTCTGTTGAAGCTCTGCTTTCAGAGCATTTCTGATACAGGTCGCAAAGACACACAGTCAAGATGAGCTCAGACAGCTGGTTTCTAATCCCATTTTACATAGCGTGGATCAATACACAGCAGGAATCAAAGTCAGTCTCAACACTATTCATGTTATTTAACACACATGTTAGCACACACAGCTGAGTTATATAACTGTGTAGCACAAGACCTGTTCATTCTGCAAATCCCCCTTTCTGTCTGCCAGCTCTGTGCCCTGCAGCACCACGAGCATGAGTGTGTGGTGAACACACCAACAGGCAGGTAATCAGGTTTCCTGCCTGTTGTGCTGCTGGTAGAGAGCTGGGCGCGTCGTTCTGAAATTATTCATCACTGTAACAGTGTTTGTCTGAGTGTGTGTGTGTGTGTGTGTGTCCGCAGGGGGGGCAGACAGCTGGGGTTTCAGCTTTGGCCTAACGTGTTCTGAAAATATTAATACATGTAAAACCACTTTACTGTGTATTCTTAGTTACCAGCCTCCTAATAATCAGGCACTGAGAGAACCAAGTTTAAGACGATTCAAATCTGAGACTGAGACTCACCAGGCCAACCTCAAAGAAAGTGAGGCAACAGCTACTGCTACTGAGATGATTTAGAGAGGCACAAAGCTAAATTAAGGCATAGATTCATACTCTCCAGACAGTATGTTACTGGACACCATCAAAGTCCTCGTGATGATCCCTACAAGCACCATAATATAATATATATGTGTGTATATTGAGTTGTTGCAGGAATTTATCTGCAGTGTTGTAACTTATTTGTTAAATGTCTCTCTCTACTTCATTCGGGTAAGAAAACTGCTTCCACTGCAGAAATATAACTGAATGCACATAATAATGTTCAGGCCAGGCAAAGCATGACTGACCTTCCCTTCAACTCCATTAGCAGGCCAAGTGTGGGGTCTCAGTACATCTGGAGACACACGTCCTGTCTGCTACGGCAGGAGCCAAGGCCTTAATGGTTAATGGCTCCGGCGGGGAGAATAAGACAAGTGCAAGGCCACTGGCAGCGGCATCTTTCCCGTATATAAGAGACTAAGGCATGGAGGAGCTCAGTTGTACCATGAAACCTTGAATCCGGTGAGTAGTACTATACGGGGCATGTTGGAAGGATACAAAGGGAAACAGGATTGAACTCTTTTAACGTTGTTATCATTATTTTCATGTGTTATAAAACTTGTCTTAAATCTTTAAAACCTCTGGTCGAGTGAGAAATCTGAATCTAAATCTGAAACAAAGGACATGTTCATCTTGAAGTGGAACTGATAGTGGGAGATGAGAGGGGGGTGTTAGGGGAAAGGTGAAATGATGAAACAGATAGTTTCAGATCATTTTTATTCTGACTGACCTGGTTGTGTTCACTGTGACAGAAAGGTGAAGATAATGTGACGCCCTGAAGCCAGGAGAGCGATATATATATATATATATATATATAGAGAGAGAGAGAGAGAGAGAGAGAAATTGCTGCGTCAACTGAATCTGTGAGACAAACAAAGTTAACAACATGCGGATGCTTTGAAATGGTGTATTTCAGCTTCAGCGTTGGGAGCGTGACAGTACAGCTATATAATTAGTATAGTTACAGAAGTACTGTTCATTTTTGTGATTACAACCTGCAATGCTATGTCACTGTCTCGCTGAGAGTTGGGATGGAGAGCTGTTCTTAGCTTTGCTCTTTGTGCTCGGTGAACATACTGTTTGGGAGAAACAGCCTTGTTTAGCCACAGGGCATTGGACAGGGAGTGAACTGGGGACGGGACCTGTAGAGAGCTGTGTCGGTTCTTTATTTCTTCAAGACGTGGCGGTGGAGATGTTTAAAAGCATCTGACGGAGACAAGATGAGTAATGAAAGGAAAGTAACTTTTTCAGTGATGCAGTATCACCTTTGGAAATCCACAGCACATCACGTACTGTTAAAGTCAGAAGCTCAAATGCCACATGGTGACTAACCACATGATGTGTCCTCCCAAAATGTCAATGACCTACCTCAGCATGAGTAGCCCAGTTATGACTAATGACCTAACCAGGTAAATAAGTTACAATGAACAAGCCTCTGACGTTATTGAGAAGTTTGAAAAATGGACAACATTCATTCAAAGTGAATCCAAGAAATGTCACCAACATAACAACTTCCTGCAGTTTGACTGGGAGGGCTGTTTGACTGTGTAACAACCTGATCTGCCATCGTAATCAACAACAACTGAGCCGGGTGTGTTTCCCTCTTGTTTAGGACACACCTGAAGGACATGGAGGACAACTTTCGGCCACAGGTGAAGAAGGTGACTGTGGCCATGGGTGCTTCACTCACAGAGCAGGACATCGACCACATGCCACCGGAGCTGAAAACACAAGGTGACGCACAGTGTCTGTGTGTTTCAGATGTAGTCATGCACTCATGCTACCAGTTTGATGAGTCACGTTGAGTTCACTGCCTGATGTCACCTCTCAGGGAACTTCAACTACAGCAGGTTCCTGGACTACATGCGGCAGTTCAAGACCTCAGAGCAAAGAGAGGAGGCCGTGAGAAAGGCTTTCACGATGCTTGACAAAGACGGCAGCGGCTACATAGAGTGGAACGAGATCAAGTATGAGACCCACGTTACTGAGGAATGAGATAAATCTGTTACTGACACTTATTGTTTTTACAGGTACAGTCTTGTTATGAGCTAGTATAAGAGCAGTAGGATATAAAAACAATTGTAAGTTTAGACACACAGATGATAATTTATCTGTTTCTTCATTAAAAAGATAAAGATTGGCCTTTTCACAGGTACATAGTGTCCACTATACCCACTGTACCCCCGGCAGCTCCTCTCTCTGATGAGGAGACAGACGCCATGATCCAGGCTTTGGACACAGACAGAGACGGACGCATTGACTTCAGAGGTGAGGACTTTACCTCTGATGTTTCACTCCTTGATGCACAGACCTATAGTCACACCTAGGGGTCAGCGTTTAGTAACGATTCAGTTATGATGGAAAACTAGTCCCTCTCCTCAGGCTTTTAAAAACTGTATAATCCGTGTTGGAAGGAGCAAACGTCCTCAGCAGATGCAGATGTTAAATTACAGTATGATGATAGAATAGTATCTATTAAGCATTTTACTGTTGTAGCTTCTCCAGATGTAGTACTAATCTTTACCTGTGCATTAGGTATTTGTTTAATGATTCTTAGGTGACATTTAAAGCTGAAAAGTAACTGGTACTTACTTCATCTCTGTCAGACTAATGTAGCACACTGCATTGGCATAGACTCAGTCAGCTAGAAGTGCAGGATGTGTTGCTATGGTTAAAAATGCTGCTGATGTCACATGGAGCAGATCAGCAGTCGCATCACTCACATCTGGCCCTTTGTGTCGTCCTCTTCACCTCGCAGAGTTCTCAGAGATGGTGAGGATGGAAAAGAAACCGAGGAAGTAGAAGTCACACAGTTTGTTTATGCTCCAGACTGTTGCTGCAGACAGAGCGTGTGTAGCATGGAAGAGGTGAGGAGGAGGCCCTGATACCAGGCCTCCTGTGTGTCAGAGTGTGAAGACCTGTTATAAGTGTTTATATGGGTATTCTGAATGCAAAGTTGTCTGTGTTTCTGCTTCAGTGATGCTTTGTTCCTTCATTTCTAACCAATTTGTTTTGTTATTGATTAAAGAGGAACTTAAATTACTGCGTGTGTTAAATCGTCTGTTTTTTTTTACAGTATTTATTATGAATGTTTGTGTGAGATAGTTGTGTCAGTCTCCATGCAGAACAAGCTTAAAATACTGATATGAGAATGTCAGTTGTGGCTTTTTGATAATTATATAATGTTTTTATGAAAAGTGGTGACCATATAAAAAGCTGGTTTCCAAGAAGCTGCAATAAATACTCACAGGGACACCAGTTGTGTGATGATCCACTCCTGAAACTAGTCCCCATGTAAAGTCATTGTGTTCTCCTATGTGTCTAAAAACCAGTTCCAGTTGTTCCAGGATTAAAATACTAGTCCCTGTTGATTTTAACATTGTTTGCATTTGATAAATTACAATTTAATCAGTACGAACCAGTCGGACCCAAGTGCAGACACAGATGAAGACAGCGTCACGGCACTCAGAGGCAACTGCATTGGCCTGTTGTCACCACTGGGGGCCAGCAGTGAGTCATTCTGCAGGTCTGCAGTCACTGTACAGATCAGATAGAAATGTAGACATGCCAGCTGATTTCTCCGTGGTTTATGTTTAAAACTTAGATCTCTGACCTTATTAGACCATAACTGTGATTTAAGCACATGCTTCAGCTGTGGTATAATTGAAGTAAAAAGCTGAACATCCACAGGGTGTTGGGTTCATGTAGCTTTCTCAGACTGTGACACATTTTGAAAAGAAAAATCCGATTCCTAATTAGTCTGGTTCCCACCCTGGACAATTTTGTCTTGGGATAAATACCCTACCAATCTACTCCCAATTGTGCGGTACTGAGCTGGAATGCTGTTACTTACCAGTCGGTTAAAAGTCTGACCCTCTAACCCAGTGGTTCCCAACCCCACCCTTGGCAGGGGTCCTTGAGGACCAGGGTTAGGAGCCACTGCTCTAAACCTAGGTGGGAAGAGTTAACACCCTATTTTTTAGAGACAATCAAATGACCAAAAGCCAGAGTCTCAAAGTAAAAGAGTTTTATTGAACCATCACAGTATGGAGTGAGAATTAGTGGCCGATGGAGGATCTCAGGCTGGAGGGGATATGCAGTGGAGAATCGTGGACTGCAGGACAGTTCCATCAAATTAGGAGCAGGGTCTGACAGTAGACTTGAGTGACAGGTGTCTGGAGATGAAATGGGAAGTGCTGAGGAAGCAGGGGCAGAGTCTGAGCACTGCTACATTTACTAGTACTTGAGGTAAAACAACTGAACTGGGAAAGAAAAAACAGATGTTTGTTGCTGGAAATGAGGATTTGTTGTAAAGGAATGTAGACCAACAACCTGGGCTACATAGACACCTGGAAAACGTTTTGGAGAAAACCTGGGCTGATTAGCACTAGATTTACTAAAGCTGCGCAAATTTGCGTAAATTCCCTGGACCTCACACCTACTGGCGCCCTGCTGAGCACCCAGCTGAGTTTCTTAACACACCCATTATCTG
>JAUMTR010000011.1:14316440-14341982 GCA_032270685.1 Microctenopoma stevenorrisi | reverse complement strand
AATCAAGCTGAAGACCTGTGAAAATCTCAGCAGGGGTGAACAACACCTCGGGCCTGTCCTCAGAACATTAAAATCCCAGTAAATCTAGTGTTAAAAGAGACGGCATCCATCCCACTTTGGATGGTGCAGCTCTTATTTACAGAAATATGGCGTTTGTTAGACCTCCTAAACCCTGAAATCCCGGAGTGGAGCCCAGGACACGCCTCTCTGCAGCTTCTTTACTGCTGTCACCCCCCCAAAATTATCAGCACCCTATAGAGATTGTGTCTGATAAGTGCTTAAGGCAGAGGGCTGGGATGCAGGAACAGCATGATCGAGTCACCCAGCCCATCCCCCATACCAGGTGTGTCCCTGAGCGAGACACCCAGCGCTAGCTCCCCCTTGTTATTGTATACAGTCCTCCTGCCCCGTACTCTAAGTTTTTATCTGAATTCTCAGACTTTCTCTCTGATTTAGTTCTTAGTACAGATAAAGTGATTATAGTGGGTGACTTTAACATTCATGTAGATGTAGTAGTTGATAACTGTCTCAGCACTGCATTTAATTCTTTGTTAGAGTCCACTGGATTTAATCAACATGTAAATAAATTCACAAATTCATACGAACAACGATGGAGGATCACAGGCTGGAGGGGATCTATGTTGTGATCTATGTACCTGCTGTTATTTTCTCTCTCCTCTGTCCACTAATCCCAACCGGTCGAGGCAGATGGCCGCCCACCCTGAGTCTGGTTCTGCTGGAGGTTTCTTCTGTTAGAGGGAGTTTTTCCTCTCCACTGTGGCCTAGTGCTTGCTCAAGTGGGACTGTTGGGTTTTCTGCATTATTTATGTTATAATAAAAATATCGGTGTATATATGTTTATATATACACCAATATTTTTGCAAGGTCCTAAACCTTGCTATTTAAAGTGCCCTGAAATGACGTTTGTTATGAATTGGCTATATATAAATAAAGATGAATTGAATTGAATTAATTTGATGGAGGTTTCCTTTAACTTCCAGGATGAGAATTACATTTTTTTTCCAATCCATTCCAAGAAAAGAATAAGCGAGACATCACTTGCATTTTCTATTCTATTCTTGAAGAAACTGGTCAAATTTAGCAAATTAAATTAGGAGGAATCTCTGTATCAGAGACTTGAGTCTCTGAAGAATCTGAATCCCATTCCAGTCCTGCTCTGTCCTCTCCATCAGTACCTGTTTTCATGTGTTTAGCTGAGCTGCTGGACTCAGTGGAAAGAAATTAATTATGGACTACACCATAAAAAAGTAACACTACAAAATGTATTTAAGTAACAAGGTATTACTAATATCAACATAATCCAAGACACAGCAGCTAATGACTCAAACCATTTTAGTTATGTTATGATTGATTCAGAGATATTCTACTAAGGAGGTGGAATGTTCTTTCAGTCTATCCACAGTTGTCTTCAGGTATTTGCTTTGAGATAAAACTATGAGATAAAGCCATTTATCCTCGAATTCTGGCACAACGCAAAACTCAATACTTTATTTTCAATAGGGAATGTAGAATGAGGTGAACATGTTTGCCTTCAGTTGTTCCTTGCACCATGGTGTAACCATGGCTCTGTAACGTGTGTATAATGAAGAACAATCTAGAAACAAACCTCTGTTTACTTTCACGAAACACTAGTGAAAATTCCCAGAGTCAAAGAGTGAAGGGATAATCAAAGCATGTGCTCCAACTAGAGATTCAAAGACTTTGGATGAGAGTGTCTGAGCTGAGAGAAGGTGTTTGTCTGTTGAGCAGCTCATGTTACAGCCACGGGGTCTTATTGCCTGATAGCTGCACAGATGCACAGAGAGGCCAGAGCTGTGGTTGTGGCAGGCATCCAGAGTGAGGTGACCTGTGAGGAGACCTCCTGTCTCAGCATCAGTTTATCTCACTGCAGCAGCTCAATTAGCTCTTCCTTTCCCTTTCCGCCAGCATTGCGGAGAAAAACACAAGTGTTTGTGTGTGAGACAAGCTGAATGCATGCGTGTAGAGAGCGACTGTGAATGAAGTGGAAACTGCCAATCGTTTCCGCAGGCGTGAAGCGAGTTATGCTCCAGAGAGTTAGACATTTCACTGTGCTCTACTGGATCTGAACACAACCTCCTGGTGTAAATCCAGTTATGTAATCACAGACAGGAAGCAACGAAACAACAGAAGCGTAGAAGAACTTTAAGGTTGCTTTTATAGATTACGTTAAATTACATAATACTGTGATGCATATCTGCTTAGAAATCATGTAATAGTGTTGTCCCATGAACTGGAAGAGACGCTGTACTGTTCCACTGCATATTGAACGAAGGGGAAATGAACAGTCCCAGAGGATATTCTGAACTCTGCAGTTATTTGGTTATTGGGAAAGTGATGTTGAGTATACAGTATATCATAACATCCTAACTGAGGAGAAGATGATGCCTCAGTGATGAACTCCAGCTTTTTTAGGTTGTTTTGATTTCTGATGATTTTAATGATGCGTTATCAACTAAAGCTAAAGCTTAACCCCTCGTGTGCAGCTTAATCATTATTTATTCCCTCAGCGACACTTCAGAGTAACAGGCCTGATCAATAATGAGTCATGTCTGTGCATGGTCATTGGCGGCCAAGCCTCATTATTTGCTTCATTGCTCCCTGCTGCAGTGTAAGGTCAGAGGCACAACACTGCATGTCAAGAAAAACATGCATAAACATGCAGCTGCAGGGGGAGCAAAGCCAAACTGGGCTCACATTGGCCTCAGGTTTGCAAATAGCTTGTCAACAGACTCGCCTGATTGATGAACCAGTTCCTCCGATCTGCTTGTTTAATGCAGTGTTTGCTTTGGACCTTTGCTAACGTCAATGATTTGCAGTTGGGAGACGTGTTTTCTCAAAGCTTTAGCTAAATTAAGGACACATTTGTCTTGTACAAAACAACAACTGGGCTTCCAGACCAATTGCTTTCAGAGACTTTATCCCATTTGTGTTAGTTTGATGAACAAGAAAAAGCTGCTGCTGGTATCTAGTGTCACTTCTAGTTCCACTTTGGGACAGAAAACAGAACAGTTAGTCTTTGGTGGAGGTTACCTGAAGTTAGAGCACCTGCGTAGAAGCTGCTACAGACTGCAGCACCATCAAGATAAATCCTAAATTGAAACCATATCCAAATATGTCAAACCGTCTCACTGCATCGTTGCCTGTAAACCACAGTGCAGTGAAATATCGGTCTTACTAACACATCACGGCTGCATGCTGACAGCTTTGTGCATGTTTTCTTAGTGGCTTGTTCAGTGTGGACACTGCAGAGACATGAATTCCTGTTGCATGCCTCTGGGATGTGAAGCTGCTTCAGAAACATTAACTCGTTTTATTCCCAGTCAGATTTTCAACTGATTTTCCATCAGTTTCCCCTGTACTCCTCTAAACGCGTCTCTTTTAGTTTTCAACTATTTCCTGCCTCATTCACTTCTTTCCAGCTAAAGACCACCCCCTCCTCCCCCCTGCACATTTTCACTCCCCTCTCCTCTCCCTCATCTTTGCCCTCTCTCACTCTCCGCTCAATTGCTGCAGTGATGTACCGGCTGCTTGGACTCCATTTCTTCTCCTCCTACTCCACATCTCCTCAGCGGGTGTCCAACACCAATGTCAGGGACTCTGTAGGAGCTTCTGTTGGGGGCGACAGGGCAGAGGACGGGCTGTAACCCAGGTGGGGAATCGCTGTGAAACCTGAATGTGAAGGTAGGACAGAAAGTGAGACTGTCCATACAAGGACAAACAAAACCAAAGACAACTGCATGTGTGTGTGTCTGAGGTGTTCTGTTGCGTGAAGTTGAAATGCTGTTAAAAATCACTGAGTGATTTAGAGAGAGTCTGCTCTGCATAACTGTTTAATTATTGTCATTGTCCAAATCTTTATCTACTCGTTTTTTAAAACAGACATCTGTTGTCATATTAATGTAATTTCTGATGCCACAAAGCAGTTTATAGATTCTGTCTTCCTACCGTCGCAGACCACAGATCAAGTTTTCACCTCACGAATGAAGACGGACCTCCTCTGCTTCACTCAAAATGAAAGAGAAATCTAACACTTTTATCTTGTTTCTGTTAGTTTACACAGAACCAAGATAAAAGGGTTAGATTTCTCTTTTCTTTCGAGTTTAGTTGCAGTAATTTTAGTTGAGGATATAAATGAAAAATTACAAATGACCAATTTACACAACATTTTAAACCTTCTAGATAATAGGAACAGCTCCTTTCTATGTCACATATTCTTTTATCTAAATCTAAATATTTTCCACTGACTCACTGAACATTGAACTGCAGAATTATTTTGCATTGCCTGGAAGCTGTCAGTGTCATCACTGAAATGCGTCCTCCTTGCATTCGTGTGACACCCTTTGTCTCTCAGAGTTGTTGTCCCAGATGCATGAGACGTGATGAATAATTAAGAGGACCCAGTGAGCCCCAGCAGAGCGTCATCCTACAGCCTCCAACTGCATCTCAACCTTGTCCAAAATCTGTTTTTTTATGCTGCCTGTGCAACATGATCAAATGATTCTGTTCCTACATAACTGAGAGTGGATTTACTAAAACATCTGTGAAGTGAGAGCAGCTTCATTTTCACCTCCCAGTCTGCAGCACCCAGAGGGACTGAACGTGACGATTTGTCTGCACAGGGAACTAAACTGTGATGAAGAAGAACCACACACAGGATTCCATCTGCTCCCGTCCCATACTGATTGGTCAGTGTATTTACTAGTCTCTCGTGCCATCTTTACTGGCACACATTGTCCTTTATAACACTCATACTCATTTTAGATCAGACAAAGTTGCCTGTGCAGGAGTGCTGTAAATGTTTTCTGTGTAATTTTATGCAGTGTTAATAGTCAAATTCATTTATTTACATGGTGCACTGGAGCGTGAACAGAACACAGATCGAATGTGACAGTATGAGCAGATCACAAGTGAATTAATATTGTCTTAGAGAACCGATTTAGAGCTGTGTGTTTAATCTGAGGCCAAATGCCGAAGGGATGAACGTACAAAATGGAAGCTGAAGCTGAAGCTGACATCCTCGCAGCACACAGGATGATGTTACAGAAGCTGTGAAATACTAATACTAACGTATTATTATTAATTGAAGCACTGAGGAAACAGGAATCATATAATGCTGCAGAATTTCTGACACACAGGATGTGCCCTATAATTTATGTCCGGGATTTAAGACTAGGTGCCAGAAATTCTGGAAACAAGAAGAGAGATAAAAATGTCTTGTCAGGACACATCTTGACGTCACAGAAGCAAACACGTGAGCTCTGCAGATGAATTAAGTGATTCCACAAACTGAATGAAGTTACTGTTGATGCTGATCTAGAGTATACTCTATAACCTCCTCCTCAAACCTCCTCATCAGTCACTACAGTTATAGTGCCCATCTCCAACTGTAAGAAAATCGAATTTAATCCTTGTTTTTCTGTCTGGTTTAATATGCTGAGGTGAATCTCAGAAGCCAAGCACCAAGTTATTTTATGATCACATTCCTACTACAGGTCGTAAATATGCCAGTCATATAATTTATGTGCAGCGTTTTGGCACGCAGCAGGCCCTTACAATGGCAGTAATTAAATGTGACCAACTGTCTCCCCACTCACATCGTGAGGCCCGTTTCATCGATGGAGTGATTGTGGCTCTGTGATGATGTTTATGTTGGCTGAGCATCTACAAATGGTTTGTCACTGAAAGCCTGAGAGATAACGCAGTCCAAATATGGCTTCATGGATGAGTGAAGTGAATCGGGAGAGCAAGCAGAGGAGGGGCTGATGGAGAAAAACAGGATGAATGTCACCCGGGTGAAAGGTTAGAAGGGGAGACAAAATGATACTGACGCAGAGAAGGGCGGAGGGTGACAGGGTCAGCCCATCTGGCGTTGTTGACTCGAAGTTTAATTGAGGCCAGAGTCAGTGAAGAGAGTTTGGCAAAGCAAACATCATTTGCCTGACATCACTCTAGTGTGTTAGGCAGTAATATAGAGCAACCCATCATCTACAAATGATTATTTGATTAAATCTGATATTGTTGCATCAGTCTGTCCTCTGTCACTGAGGCTTTGGTTTGTTTTCCTTCCTGGCCACAGCTGTAGAAATTGAGTTAACAATAATAATAATAATAACTTTATTTATAAAGCACTTTTCAAAACAAAGTACGAAGTGCTGTAAACAATAAAACAGGCATAGTACATCAAAAAACTCACATTACCCACATTATTAAAAAAGTGCAAATTTACAAGTGAGTAAACAAAACACAAAGCAAAAATTACATACAAAAATTTATAAAAGATTCATTATGAGGATTAAAAACTAAATAAATGTTTGACATAGAATTAAAAGCAATGCGATAAAAATTTGTCTTAAGAAGGTAATCGGGTGGCTGTGGTCAGGAGGTTGAGCCATTGCCTGTTAGATCAGTGGTTGATTCCCATTTCCTTGGACAAGACACTTAACTAAAGTTGCCAGCTGATTCCACCAGCTCTGAGAACCCTGAAAACCGGAAGGTAGAATAGTGCCATATACAGTGGGGTGTGTACATTTGTCAATGTTCCAGATTTTTCTGTATAGATCGTTGGTTGTTACAATAAAAACTTTCAATTAAATATATAATATAGAAGACACACACAGTGATATTTGACAAGTGAAATAAAGAATTTAAAGAAAGTGTGCAACAATTGTTTAAACAAAATTAGGCAGGTGCATACATTTTCCAAAATCTTTAGAACTAATTACTGAAACTCAAATTGGCTTGATAAGCTCAGTGACCCCTGACTTCCATACACAGGTGAATCCAACTATTAGTATTTAATGAGGAAGAAGAATCCACTTTATTGTAATTAAATACATTTTTACATGTTACAATGAAATTTGTTCTCTGCATTTGACTCATCCCCTCTTGGGGGGAGCAGTGAGCAGCCACAGGCGGCGCTCGGGGAGCTAGCGCTGGGTGTCTAACTCAGGGACACATCTGGTGTGGGGGGTGGGCTGGGTGCCTGAGCTGGGAATTGATCCTGCTATTCCTGCATCTCAGCCCTCTGCCTTAACCACTGAGCTACCAGGCCACCAAGAGGGGGCAAGTTTCCCTGCTCTTTGAATATTCTCTGAAGAGTAGCAACATTGGGGTCTCAAATAACTCTCACATGACTTGAAAACAAAGATTGTTCACTATCATAGTTCAGGGGAAGGATACAGAAAGCTGTCTCTGTGATTTCAGCTACATACAGTAAAACATGGTGGTCTTCCATCATGCTGTGGGGCTGTGTGGCCAGTGCAGGGACTGGGAATCTAGTCAAAGCTGAGGGACGCATGGATTCTACTCAATATCAGCAGATTCTAGAGACCGATGTCCAGGATTCAGTGACAAAGATAAAGCTGCGCCGGGTATGTATCTTTCAACAAGACAGCGACCCTAAACACTGCTCAAAATCTACTAAGGCCTTCATGCAGATGAAAGTACAACGTTCTGGAATCTCAGTCCCCAGACCTGAATATCGTTGAAAATCTGTGGTATGAGTTAAAGAGAGCTGTCCATGCACGGAAGCCAACAAACCTGAATGAACTGGAGATGTTTTGTAAAGAGAAAAGGTCCAAAATACCTTCAACCATAATACAGACTCTCATTGGTCTAAATATTGAGTTAATTTCTTTTTTGTAGGTGCTCAAACTTATGCACCTGCCTAATTTGCCTAATTAAAGTTTCCTATATGATATATTTAATTTAATTTCTTTATCGTAACAACCTACAATTTATACAGGAAAATCATGAACATTGACAATGTTGCCCAAACTTATACACCCCACTGTAAGTGCAGTACATTTACCATTTAATTGTAGAGAAGAGCAGCACCAATGAGTGAAGTTGGACTTTTAATGGATGTGTGTCCTGACTCCAATACATATTCCAATACGTTTATTCTCTCCAGAAATGTTTAGTTTATAAGGTTCACCCTTGATTCTGCATTTGTGAAGAAATGTCCTCAAGACGTCCTTAAAATATTGTGTTCGCAAGAATGTGAGAGATCAACAACATAACGCTTCCACAGCTAAACTCATTTCTCTGTCTCCATTTCCAGTGGACGTGCCAAGGTCATGATCGACTGGCCTAACGTGACAGCATCTGGCCGGCAGGAGCTGAGCCTGAAACCCGAGGAGCTGCAGAAGTCCAAATGCGTCTTAGGCTTTATCCCAGTCGTCTACTACAGCATTCTGCTCTGCGTCGGAGTCCCAGGTACAACACTGTGGGCGTTAGCAGTTAAACCCAGAGGAAAGAATAAGACAGGCTACTGGAGATCATTTAATTAGCTGTATTTGTTCTGGGCTGCACAGTCAATGTGTAAGATGAGCTACAATATGATGTCTGTACTGATATCTCTTTTTAACAGAAGTCAGAACAAATCCATACACAAGTGAATTAGGGGTACATTACTGGTGCTCCAAGCACTCGTGGCTCCTTTCACAGGTCACGGTAAACCAGTCATCTAATTATCGGTTTGTTTGGGTGTATGAGTGTTATCCAACATCCATCCCTCCAGCGCTTTCTGCATCAAAATTTATCGCTCCAATAATCCAGAAACTGTCATTTTGACAAACACTGTTCACACCAGCATTTTTCTGCTGTCAGTGATTGGTTATTGATCCAGCATGGATTTAGACAGTGTCAGTGGAGCTTCCAGTTGACCCCTGAAGAGATTCAGCCACATGTTAGCTCAAAGAGTAACATAAAGAGGGTGGTATTCTCCTTATAGCTGCGATTAAATATCCTGAAAAAAATACCCTACATAGTACAGAGGAGGTAGCTACTGAATTACACACAAGGCAAATAAAATCAATGAAAGTCTTGTTAGGAAAGCACAGCATTACTTATCATACTGTCTGACTATCAGACTTTCTACAATTGTTCTGCTGCAGAAATAGATTTTTCTATGAAACAAAATTGTAAGTAGAGAAAGTAAAAGTAGAAAATTATGCTAAAACATGAGAAGTGATATAAATCTGTTAGTTTCTGCTTCTGTTGTGCAGTGTTCCTACTCATAAACCAACATCTTCTGTTCTGTCTCCTGTCAGTTAACATCCTCACAGCAGTGGCCTTGTCCAGGCTGGCATGCCGCACCAAGAAAGCTCTGTATTACTACCTCCTGGCAGTGACGGGCTCTGACATTCTGTCTCAGCTCTTCATCATCTTTGTGGGCTTCCTGCTGGAGACGGCTGTTTTCCACCGCGATGTCCCTGCGCTCCTGCTGCACTCTGTCAGTGCTGCAGAGTTTGCTGCCAATCACGCCTCCATCTGGTCCACAGTGCCCCTCACAGTGGACCGCTATGTGGCGCTGTGCCACCCCCTCCTCCACCGTCAGATCAGCTACCCCGCCCGAGCCAGGAAGATCATCTTGGCGGTCCTGTCTTTATCGCTCGCATCCGGCGTGCCCTTCTTCTGGTGGTCCGACATGTGGAGAAACAGCCACCCTCCCTCTGCGCTGGACACCGTCCTCATATGGACACATGTGACTATCATCTACTTCCTGCCCTGCAGCATCTTCTTGGTGCTGAACTCTATGATAATCCACACACTGAGGATGAGGCAGAGGCAGCAGCCTTGCCAGGAGGAGCACGGACCAAAAGCAGCACCCTCACGGAGACTTGGAAAAACCACAGCCATGCTTCTGGCAATCACATCTGTATTCTCTGTGCTGTGGGCCCCCAGGACTGCTGTAGTCATCTACCACCTGTATGTGTCCTCAGTTCACAGAGACTGGCTCGTCCACCTGGCCTATGATCTGTCCAACATGTTGGCCATGCTCAATACGGCGGTCAACTTCTTCCTCTACTGTTTCGTCAGTAAGGCGTTTCGAAGCGTCGTGCGGGACATCATGTTGCTCAGAGGGGGTCCATTATATCCTCGCAACACGGCACCTCAGCAACAAGTCCCAAACAAAGCCTCCATCTCCTCTCTGTACAGTGGCAACAACAAGCGCTCACAGCGGGAGTCAACCCCCTTGTCACCTCGCAGGGCCAGAAAGCCCCTGTGACCCTTTGTTCCTCCTCTTAATCGAAAACACCCCCTGTCCCATGAACCCTGAGAACTTCTGACCCCAGCACTATGTTCCAGCTCAGACCATGGACAGCTCTCTCCGAGGGCCTAAATGGAGTTCATCTCACAAGAAGTATTTTTTATTCTGTTCTACTCTGAGTTACTGTGTGTCCATGTAAATCAGATAACTTATTTTTTTTTTTTCAAAAGAACTGGACAAAAATGACGATTTTTGGTGTTTCTTCTTTTCCATAAATAGTACTAATGTGAATTATATAGATATTGTTACAAAAAAGAAAAAATAATAGCAGTTTGTTTTCTCCATGATTAAATCGCTGAGTACACAGATGGGAAATCCAGTCATTTTTGGAAGCTGCTAAGCGAAATCCATCCATCTCCTCAGTCCCACTTCAGCAGTTGCGTAAGGTCGCACTGTCTCTGCTGCGTGTAACCAGGCTCAAAACCCACAGCGGCGCAGGCAGATGTTTATTTTTCACGACATGCAACTCGTTAGAGCCTTAAATGAAAGTTCGCTTGCAGGAGTGAGGACCCTGCTCTTCAAACAATCGCCCCCGCTGCATCACCAGCACGACCTCGAGTCTGGCTAAACAAACCATAGATTAGCTTGATGTGCGCACACATACACACTCATGGTAGCTAGTACATTTCCATTTGCTGCTCATCATCATGGAAATTAGCTGCATTCATTGTGCCAGTGATGTAAAAACACTTACATTATATACTATAGGCTCAACATAATTCAATGCTAGACACAGAAAAACCTTAAAGAGTTTGAATCACAGATGTCAAATATCCAAATTCACCAAAATCAGTGGCAACAAAGCGTTTTTCATCAGTCCATCTACTGAACTGCCTCTCGCCACAGCTGGGTGAGGCAATAATATGTCAAAGTATTCTGTATAACACCTCTGTTTCATCATCTTCAGTCACGCAGACAACGGAGCAGCATTTAGGTTTCAACACATTCAGGTTTAAAGTTTCCACCTTCCTGCTTTCATCCACTCCATGCCCTCTGTTTACTGGACAAACTCTCAGTCCCCTTGTGTGTCCCTGCTCATGTTTCCCCACAGTCGTCCCACACAGAGTTCTGAGAGATTGTACACAGATGTGGACACACACCGTTTCTTTGAAGATGTGTCCTGCTGCCTGACAATAACAGAAAGAGGGTGTGAGAAAGCGTGCAGCAACCGTGACCTTACATCGGAGAGGACAGCGGGGGACAGAGAGATGAGTGAAGACCTTAATAAGATGCTAAGAAGTCAGAGCAGGTTTTGATTAGACTTTAACAAATGCAGCAGCATTTACGCATCTGCAGGACACTGAGGCGCAGGTGAACTCCACCAGTCGCTTCGTCCCCTGTCTGCCTGCCACCTGTCTTTTGTGCCTGTTCTCCACCTGGCTGTGTTGCCGGCCCCCACCCCCCACAACCATGCTCCAATTCAGCCCAACAAAGAGAGATAAGTGTGATAAGAGCAGAAGACTGGTTTATTTGATGGAACAGTTTGACATTGATCGACCTGACGCAAATCACTGATGTCATTTTTAAAGCGGATTTTTGTGCATTGTTTACATTCTTTTTTCATTTGTACCTGCCACATGTTGTAATGCAGAATGATCCAGTCTGTAGCACTGATTAGAGTTTTATATGGAGATAAAATAAATGTTAACAATGAACTGAACAGTTCCTTTTCTACTCACCAATCACACATCAACAGCCTATTTGGGTCCAGGTGAAAACCACACGATGTAAATCTGTTTCTGCTGCTGCTGTGTGGTCTTTAGTTGTTCTCACCAGCTTTGTGATTAATGTGTTTGGATACTTTATCTCGGGCCAGCATTTGCACGTTTCTGTGTCTTTGGTTTCCTTTCAAAGCCTCCCTCCACTCAGAGATATGTTTTGCTCATGTTTGACCTTCTTGTGTCTATGAGATCACCTTGAAACTCGATTCCAGTCTCGAAGGCGACTAAACGATTTGGGACGTGCAGAACTGAATGTGTTCAGCGATCCACAGATTATAAACTGCACATCATTCATCTCTAATGTCTCCCTGCAGGTTTCAGTCTTTCTAGACCTCCACAGACGACATAATGTCAACTGAGCCCTGGAATGATTTCAAATAATCAGACTGCAACACCGATGTGACAACAGGAAGAAAGAAGGTTCACAGAGCAGGTAAACGCTCTCGTCACACCTACGAACAGGATTCCTATCGGTGAGAGCCAGATGGAGGACCTGACAACAGAATGAAAGTCCATCAAAGATGCTGATCACTCTGTAGAGATCAGGCAGTGTGAGTGAGAGTCTGGAGCAACATTTAAAGAGTCCACGTGGACTGCTTCTTTAATCATTGACCAAACACTCTCACACAAACACAGAAATCTTCACTTATATGATCAGCACTTCAAGGCCAGTTTGAAGAGAAATATTTGCAGCATCATCCTTCACTTTATGCCATTGATGGATAGAGACCTCATTTTGTTACCTACGGTTTTTGAAGAGAGCAGGAGGAGGTGTGTAAATTTGTACTTTATATGTTAAAATTGTAACTTTAAGCAAGCCAGGGCACCCAGGGTATTGGCCCTAAGACTGGTACACATCTGGGGAGGGTTGCATGCAGAGTGAGATGACCCACTGTGGCGACCACTAACCAGCAAAACCCTTTTTAATGTTTTATCTTAAATTTTGACCTAAAAAAATAAAATATAATAATTAATACTTTATTGAACCCCGTGGGGAAATCTTAGTTTGGACAGCTGCTACCCTGTGTCAGTGCTACTACAGAGAAAACACTGTCTTTTCAAAGGACACCTCAAAATGTAGCCTGGTGAGAATGGGAATCAGAGCTGAGCAGCAGACTACTGCTCTGGCACTGAGCAGCATTATGCAGCATGAAAGATGTGAAGGTGAAAATAGTCTTTATGATGTAATTCATCATTTATTCAAAGAAATTCCACAAATGTACCAGAATTTCATTTGAATTTAAAAACATTTCATGCACACAAAAGTTATTTATTTATTTTATTATTTGACGTAATTAAAAAAACTTTGACTCAACTGAAAGTTGTGTGATTGATTTTAATCTGGAATCTCAACCAAAACATTGTTGTATTTAGGATGGACATGTTTTCTGCACACTGCTGCGTCTCTGTGTTGTCTTTTGTGTTTTGCTTTAACACTTGTCGCCACCAGGTGTCTCCACAAAACCAGTAATACGCTCACACACGTCACACACACGCTGGACGGTTTAGATTAGTCAACACACCTAAAATCAGATATGAAGTGCATCACGGTAATATCCCTCAGAAGTGTTCACCACACAATCAGCGGCGGGTAGAAATAAGCGAACCAGTTAAAGAAGCTGTACTATTTTTGAGACATTGTGAGGAAACGGAATGAATGCGGTGATGCGTGTGTGGCGCGCGTGCGTAAAAGGAGGGCGGGAGGGAGAGTCGGAGCAGGGACACCGTGAAGAATTACTCGTAAAGTGCACAAACAGCCGTTTAATCGTCTTCTAATTAGAAGCAAAGTGAGCTGGAATCAGCCTGATGAGGTTTTCTTTGATATCTGTCGCACAGTGGAAACTTTCTGGGGATTTTTTCTACTCTCGATGATTTCTCATCAACCCTTACTTGGAGCAGGTGAAAACGGAGACAAACTACTGACAACATCCAGGTAGATCCTAAAACTGACCTAAATATGGAAATAGTAATATTAATCAAGGTGGTAAAGATTAGAGATGGGAAAACAATATTCACTTGATGGATTTTCGGGGATTTTGGGTCAGCAACATGCAGGTGTGGCCTCAGAGTCTTTGTGATTTCAAAGTAAATTGTGTCTCAGTGGAAGCAAAAACATTAACACACACATCAAATTACCAAACTCCACACAGTGACTGGGATCTGGGATCCTGAGGCAGTTGATCACTGTAATCCAGACTTGTCCGTTTCTGTGCAGTCACAGTATGCTGCAGTCTAACACACGGGAAACTCAGCTGTGGATCTTTCTCATTAAGGGATGATAATTATTCTCATTGTCAGTTAATGTGCTGATTGTTGGATGTATTTCTTTTTGTCCAAAACATGAAAAAATCTGATTTGAAAAGGCGAGCAGCAGATTCTCAGACTGCAGAGGCTGAAAGCAGAAGGTTTCGGTTATATCCATTTTAAGAGGAGTTGTGTCACTGTGAGGACGTTGTCAGAACGCAGATTCAAACTTTTAAGACAAGAGTTTGACTCTTCCTTCAAACCAAGTGTTGCAGCTTCTTCCTCTAACACGTTTCCAACAGGGTAAACGTATCTGTAGATCAGTGTTTGTGGACAAAGGTGTTCCACTAAAATACAAATTTTCCAATGATTAAAGAGAAGCGATTAAAATGTTAAGTGGTTCATTAGGATTGGCTGTAGCTAAAGCTGCGCTCAACAACTGAAAATGACAAAGGGGTCAACTGAATTTGGTACATGGAGAAAAAGACAGAAAGACGCTGCCCCACTGCAATCGATTTGGCTCAGAGTCTCAGTTCAGTGTAACCAGATCAGACAAGGACAAACAAACAGACAGTGGGGTAGTTCATTCACACAGATGAACTCGGACTCGAGGTTCCGTAGAAAACACTGAGCAGGTACCGTATATCTTAAGAGGTATTTTTGGTCAATGCACTTTCACCACATTGATTTAGGTGGAGCCACAATGTACAGAAACGGTATTTGATTTCTGTTAATTATTAACGTTGGCGCTGGGAAAAGTTCCCGTGATAATTTTAGCGCAGTTTCTTGTTACGTATTTTTCAAATAAACACGATGAACGGCTGTGTATGAAATCTTTGTGTGTGTGCACAGTTCACTGACTCATGCAAGTGTAATGTTTGCTCCATTGGGTGTAGGCTTTATAGTATCCTTATTAAACACTGGTGACGTTCTTGTTAAGATCTGATTCTCAGATTGTTCTCCCATCCGAACAGTTTCTGTCAGGATCCTAGAGCAGCGTGTCCAAACTGAACTCCGGTCTCTCCCGAACACAATGGCTTCCAGCGTCAGCCCTCAGGGTTGTGGCCCTAACTTGGACTCGCTGTATTACAACCTGTGTGACCTGAGTTCCGCGTGGGGCATCGTGCTAGAGGCCTTCGCTGCAGCTGGCGTCGTCTTCACCTTCGTGCTCTTCGTCTCGCTGCTGGCCAGCGTGCCCTTCCTGAAAGGCAAGAAACACAGGAGTTCCGTGGCTCTCCACGCCTTCTTCCTGATCTTCACAGCTGGTCTCTTCTGTCTCACCTTTGCCTTCATTGTGGGGAAGGATTTCTCCACCTGTGCCTCAAGGAGGTTCCTCTTTGGGGTTCTGTTCGGCGGCTGCTTCGCCTGCCTCCTGATGCAGACTGTGAAGCTGAACATCTTCGCCAGGAGTAACTATGGTCCCCAGGCTTGGGTTTTGTGCCTTGGGGCTCTGGGGCTGTGGCTGGTGGAGGTTATCATCAACACAGAGTGGCTCATCATCACAGTGGTGCGGCACCCGCTGGGGCCCCTCAACACCACAGCTGGAACTAGTAGTGCCACGGCTAATCCTTGCAACATCGCCAACAAGGACTTTGTCATGGCTCTGATCTACGTGATGAGCCTGATTCTGGCAGTGGTGATGTCGAGTCTGGTCATCATGGGGGGCAAAAACAAGCAGTGGAAGAGAGAAGGAGTCTGCATCCTACTGGCCAGCCTGCTCTCTGTGGGAATTTGGGTGGCGTGGATTGTTATGTACGTCTACGGTAATGGCGTGTATGGGGGACCCAGGTGGGATGACCCCACCTTGGCCATCACTTTGGTGGCTAACGCATGGGTGTTCCTCATAATCTACACCATCCCGGAGCTGTGCTGTTGGATCAGTGATGATGAAAGCCAGGAAACCTTCAGAGAAGATCTGTATCCCACACGAGGAGTTGGCTACGAGACGATCCTGAAGGAACAGGGCTCCCAGAATATTTTCGTGGAAAACAAGGCCTTCTCCATGGACGAGCCGAACCACGGTAAGTAATGTACAGGTTCACACATACTGACATCATCGCTGCTCCAGGTGTGTTTTACAGAGACACTGGATTAAGCATGCAGACGTGTGTAGCTGTAGTCAGCTCAGTCCCATCCATCATGGTGGGACCAAGAGTAGGAAAGAAGGAACCAGTCCAGGCCTGTTATTTTTTTGGCTCAAGTCCGAATCAGTGGACCCATTTGTGAACTTCAATTGTGGACTGTTTTCCTCCTGGTGCAGTTTCCTTTCACACACGGCAAAATCCAAGGGAGCTAAAATACATCACTACAATTCCCTTGAGAGTTTTCTTGTCTGCTTATTGGCTGAATGGATCTGGGGCAGAACAAGTAAATTCAGGGGTTAGATCATGTTCTGTACCAATAAATCCTGTGAGTGAGCAATTGCCGTGTAACATGGAACTGCACTGTTGGACTTTTTTCATAGGGATTATTGCAACAGGCCAACGTAGCCATTTACAACACTGTTCCACACTTTGTGACAGAATTACGTGCAAGTAGCCTTTGAGATCAGATCGTGCAGGTGCACAAATGTTTTCGCATATGATGATGTTTGAATACTGTTAGACCCATGTCAATAAATATAAATTCATCCACTGTCATGTAAAACCTTTAACACAAGGTCCTTACAAAAAAGGCTTTACTGATCAAACGGTTTATCCACGCCTTAGGCAAATACACTTCCTTTCTCACACCGTCGCCTCTGTTTAACTGCAAAACTGAGTTATTCAGGGATTTACTGACAATGTGAAGCAAACTGACTGCATGAAGAACATATAGCTTTTTCATATTTGTACACATTGATTTCTACAGATTAGACGCCCCGTCTCTGTCATCACAAGAACAGAAGCTGCAAATTCCCTCCCAAATCGATTGGTCGACAGTAAACATGAGATTATGTTGTTCTGCAACACACCCACTGCTCCCTGTAATCTGATAATATGCTGGAGACAAAAGTTTAGTTTGCTTATGAGTACTTTCGTTTTGCATGATACATTAGTCGTGCGGGGACATTTTGTCCTTTTTTTCCCCAGCGAAGGTTGTTTCAAACGTTCCTCATAAGGTTGTTTTACATCTGTGTGATGACGGCACAGAATTTGATCCGCCTGCTGTTTCAGTTGTGAGCTGACCAGGGTCTGACGTTGCAGTAAAAATGCACATAAAGGCTTTCACATTTACTGTTCAATCATTATCTAGTCAAATCTTTCTCTTTTCTTTTCATCTGCTGTTATTTTTCCTGCCCTCTTTTTAATCGCCTCACTTTCCTTTAACCAATCTGGAAGGAAGCAGCTCCCCTTCACACCGAGTTTACTCACGAGCATCAAACCTCTTTTTAAAAGCATAATGAAAGTTAAATGCTGTATGTATCCTAGGGAAATGTCCAGATCACAGGGATATGTGACTTAAGGGGGGATATGATGGGATATGAGACTTATGAACTCTCCCTGGTGCTTTCTGGACAGTTAACTTATTTGCTTGTACTGTGTGTTTAAAAAGTTAATAATAGCCATCAGCTCAGGGATAGAAACCAAACATCTGGACGCACTGCTTTCCCAGAGCTTCAGCAGTCAGATGGGATCTGCCTTCAAAATCACTCCTAGTATCTAGTATTATTTATCCTTATCACACGTCAAACACTCCCTATCTTCCTCCCCCACCTTTCTGCTGACTCCCACCAGCTACATCACACTTAGTGTTTGCATTGTCTCCATGGCCGCGGAGGTGTGGCGGTGTGACAGAGTCAGCTCTCACGTCCATCTACTCAGGGTGTTTCTGCAAGGATGTGTCACCGAGAGCACAAACAAGACAGTTTTTATTAGCATTTTTTAAGTTGCTCATTAAAAAATAAATTAAGTGGAATTGGACATTTAAAAAATTAAAAATCTCTTTTTATTGTTTTTTATTAAAGGTTTTCTTCTAAATGTTCCTCTAATGTTGATGTATGTTAAAGGTCATATTTTTAAGCTGGTCTTAATATTGAGTTCATAGGCTGCTCTACAGGTGTCTTATGGAGAGATTGTTGCAGGACAGCTGCCCCTCAGTGACTCTGGGCCAGAACTGTCCCTGCAGCATATGAGAAATTTAAGCAACTTCTGGTTTATAAAATGTTTGTCCACTTAGTATTTATAGAAATGTTTTTGACAAGAAGTACCAAATCTTTATATGTTTTTGTATAACAGTTGGTCTCTGTGGCAAACACGAACCAATGAAACCTGTCAGCCCTCTTGTTACTGTTACAATATAGTGATTTAAACCTTTTTACATTTATATTAAATAGTAGTAGCTTAAATGAATTGCAGGTGACAAATGAATGGTTTTATTTTTGATCCATTTTTTATTTTGTCTCTTTGTGGTGTCAGGGTCCAAACCTGTGTCTCCGTACAGCGGCTACACGGGTCAGCTGCGTAGCCCGGTCTACCAGCCTACTGAACTGGCTATTATCACCAAAGGAGTGGGGAACGTCAGTGGACACACACACACACACACACACACACACACACACACACATTGTTTGTTCGCATATGCATTTCCTGTGGAAGGCAAATCTTTGTGATGAAGAACCATTGAGATATGGACAGGTCAGTGCGAAGTTATAAAATGGCTTATGGGCAAAACTGTCATCATAACCAAATGAAATTTGGACAACGCTTGTATATCTGAGGGTAAATTATACTTTTAGTGATCTGAATTTAGAATTTTCTGAGGTGCTCCAAATTTACCCTCCACTCCACAAATTCAATGCTTCAGTGTTTTTCCCATGAGCTAAGAAACGTGTAAGACAAATCAATAAATGTGTGCAGAACAGCTGCGTCACATTACTTAACGTTGTAGAGAAATGGAAAAAGCCAACTCTGACGTGACATGAATGCAGCATCAGTGCTCATACAGTCTCAATCATTCTGCTCCGATAAGATAAGGGTGGCTGAGCTAAAGCTTAGTTTCTGTGTGGAACAGAAGGTGCCACAGGACATCGCCTAGTCCAACAACAGAGAGTAAATCTTTCCACTGAGAGACAGAAAATCACTGCATCCTTTATGACCAACGCATTCACAGAATCTGAGGCTGTCCCGGATGCTACCGTGATCTATCATATAGTCCAAGTTGACATTAGCAGGTCTGTTCACTAAACTCCACCCAAACATGTTACCTGAGACGGTGCTAACAGGTTTGTCGTTGTCCTGAAAGAGAGACCTGCTTTCAGAAAAGAAGACAAACAATCTAACCGATAACCAAAGACCAGCGCTGGTCCTTTACATCAGTGCTAAAGTTTCACTTGGGACGTGTAACCTCAGCCTCAGTGTCTTTATGTCTTTACATGCCGTGAAGTGGGTGGGGGGTGTCACAACCATCGCTGACCAGTGCACCATCCCTAGCAGTTAACAGCTAACACCAACTCTAACATCCACCTCATTTGTTAAACCTGTTTAACAAATGAGGTGGTCCTGGTTTCAGCTACAGGTTTGTACAAATTCAGCACAACCAACATTTGTTTTTGTTCTTCTATTCTGAGACCGTCACTCCAAGGGAGCATAGTGTGTTAAATTAAAGGCCCAGTCCATCATAGAAAAAAAGTTCAAATCCACCATGAAAGGCCTCCTGTCTCAGACCTTTCGCGACCAAACAGCAGGTTGCTTCAGGTCTGTTCCCTCCTTTATCTCTCGCCTGTTTTCATCACGGCCCATGTCCTGACTTCAGCAGAACACCATGGACCTCTACGACATTGCCATTCCCAGAGCATCCATCAACTCTGCAGCCACCACCGGGAGCTGCACTCCCTCAACGCATGCCGAGACTGGGAGCGCTGCACACACACAGACAAATGGGAACAGTGTAGGTCGAACCCCGGAGAACCGTCACACGGTTCCTTCTCCTTATCGCTCGCTCACACCTGCAGAAACTTTTCTAATCAAATTTGGGCATGACAACATCTCCTCTCCCGCTGTATCCATAGCAACTTCTTCTACAGGTTGACCATGAATCACTTCTTTGTCTGGATGTTTTTTCTTACCTTGTGGAGCTCGCTCTCCCTCAGGCCTCGTCATTTGCCTCATCTGGTACTAGTTGGTCATTTCTGCCTTTTTTTTTACCTGAAAAACAAATAATTTAAAAATGGTTTTGACTGAACTGAAATTTTCGGTGGTTTTCTGCACTAATCGTTACATTTCTGAGTCCTTCTCTTTGACAATTTAAGGTGGCTGTGAAAAGTTTGTATGATTCTCATTCATGGACAGAAACTTTAGTCAGTTTGGATTCTCAGCAATTACAATAATCCCAGTAGATTTCCACGGTAACATGCATAACCACAGATTTCAATGAGCTGCCATCTTCCATGAATGAGCTGCAATCTTTTAAGAGTCACTTCTCATGGTAGTTGATGTCATACAAAACAGTTTTTTCCAGATTTCATCTGCAGTAAATTCTCATTATGTTGCTCTGTGATCTCTCTGCAGGCCAATGGTCTGCATAGGACGACCCAGTGGTGAAAATACTGCACCTCTCGGCATTCCCTCAAAATCCCTTCACGTCTTTTCATTTGCACCTGCTGACACAGCTGTTGTTCATGGTTCTCTAAGCTGGTTCTAAGAGGAACCGCCGGCCCTGACATGTGGATGCGATCCAGAATGGAAAACAGTTAAACCTTCTATTGACTGATTTTGCATGTGCTGCTGCATATGAGGCGCTGGCTTTGTTGAACAACATAAAGGTTTTTTGCCGCGTTGCCGTTCACAGAGCGTGAACTGGAACGTCTGCTGGATCCGGTCATGCAAGGGGGGAGTGATGCTGCTAATGGTGCATCACAAAATGATAGAAAAGATGCATGACAGCAACAAGTGCCCCACATACACCATAAACAACAGAGTGGCAGCTGCCCACAAACTGAACATTGCTTTGGCATGAAGGCAACACAGGCTGGAAAAAACCAACTACAGAAAAATATTTAATTTGCTTGCATAAATGTTTGATTATAGGAGTTGGGTGATATATAAATATATATATTTCTGAATTGTAAATAATGTTAATAACCAGGAGAACATGCAGAAAGTTATATTACTGATGTTGAAATAGTGTAAATATGTTAATGTGTCAATGATTTTACACTTCATGGAGCTGTTGTATGAATATTATTAATAGGGCTTCTGTATGCTAGATAATCCTTTCTACCAATCAATCATAAGATAAGTGTAGAAAGCTGAGGTCCCATTAGTGATTCGTTTTCACTAGCTGATGATGTGCTTTGTAACAAATGTCTGAAGTAATAAAAAACAGATGGTGTTAGATTTTTTTTTTTTGGCCTGTATTCTGTTTCACCTGACACTACCATGTGTGCAGTTTGTCATTTTAATGAACACATAACATGTCATAACACAAATGAATGTTGTGATACTTCAGTTGAACGATTGTGGAGACTGTAGAACAAGTTCCCCCTTAAAATTTAAAACGGAAATATGATTTGCATTTACAAAATGTGCAGAAGGTGACTGTGCCAGTAAAAATGCGTGTGTGTACTATTTACCACACCGCTAATACAAGTCTGCTTTGAATAAACGTTTGCATATTCTAGACGGCCCGTGAATGCCGGACTCTTGCAGGACCGGTTGCTGTTTAGCCATAGGTCCAGTGTTACATGGGAGAAATGACAGGATATCATTGATTGGTCGAGGTCATCACGGGAGATGGTTTCAGTTATCTGCTTCCCACAAGCCCGAATCGTAATATTCATTGTCTCTTCCAGAGGAGCAGGCTATATTTAAATCACGGTACTCCACAGTACACAGTACTCTCCTGAAGTCTGACACTCAATCATAGCATAAACCCAAGTATCAAATTTACCACTACTCTATTTAATACCCTGTTTCTTAGATATTTATTTTCCAGATACACAGAGTAGAAACAGACTTGGTATTAAGCAAGGAGTATAATATTATGTAAATATTAGGAGTGAGAGTTTCAGGAAATGAGGAAACAGGTGCTGCTGAGAACTAGCAGGACCTGCATCACAATATATATATATATATATATATATATATATATATATACTGTAAATGGTTGTTGTGTAATGTGACATTGATCCCTGGGACAGGACAAACCTCTCCCCCGTGTCTTTGCTGCAGAGACTCGGGGTGGGTCCTGACGTGATAAAACAGGTTGGGCTGTGACTTATGACCTAAGTGTTATGGCCTAATAATCTCTGTGTCTCCTCAGGATGTGAGTCAGAGCTGCATCCCAGCTCCGTTTCAGGCTCAGGGGCTGAGGATCTGTTATCTTGTGTGTTTTTATCAGTGATTCTCACCTTAACATGATAACCAAACAACATGAAATCTTAAGTCACAACATATTCTGTGCCTCTCCAAATATGTATGACTACAGATGTGTGTATTAGCCAGTGCTACAGTTTGTTACAATGTTCCACTCTTAAAAAACCTTCCTCAGATGCTGGGAAAGCAGAGTGTTGAATGCACCAGGACGTTTATGCATGTAGGGTTCCCCAAAGATTATAACTGAATGAATGAATGCAATACTACTTAAAAGCATCTTTAAAGACCCGTGTTATTATTATAAAATGTTGACAAGTGCAGCTTGTATTTCTCAGTAACAGAGCTTTTAATGTTTAACCCAAATGGCCCTTCAGTAAATGCTTGTTGGAGGTGAAGCCGAGCTTCAGGATCCCCCAGGGCAGAAGGCGCTGAGAGAAACCTAAACCTAAGTGTTATGGCCTAATAATCTCCGTGTCTCCTCAGGATGTGAGTCAGAGCTGCATCCCAGCTCCGTTTCAGGCTCAGGGGCTGAGGATCTGTTATCTTGTGTGTTTTTATCAGTGATTCTCACCTTAACATGATAACCAAACAACATGAAATCTGCAAAACCGCATCTGTAGGCCTAACCCTAACCCATAATGAAGGATAAATGGAAAGTACAATTACAGTCTACACACAGAGGCAGACACTGAAATCCTCACACTGTGACAGAGACTGCGTGGTTCATCCTTTCCAGACTGTACAGCCGACACAGTCTGTGGAAACAAAGCATTAAAATATGGCAAATAATGAAATATTGTTAGCTCACTCAGCGATGTACTCAGATGCTCGTAGTTGTCTTACATGCTGACATAAAATAATTAGACACCTGTCTTTAGACTTCGGTGACTCAGAAACATTCTTTATTTTATTGAAGATCGTAATAGAGCCAGAAACACACATTCACATACAGAGCATAAATCATTAAAAGTAAAATAATCAACTATTTAAACTATTTACTGAATACACCTGTGATGTGTGGAAACACACTCGTTGTAAAAAGTCTGACAGCGAAAACCAGACCGAGCCTGTTGTCTGATGTTACAGCCGGCTGAAGGTAGCACAGCGTCTTGGAACATCAGCTTCAGGAGCGTGAGAGACGTCACGCTGTCAGCTAATTGGTGCTAGAAGCCTACATCCTGCTGATAGCGTAGGTATCTAAGGCGCAGAGTGCTTTGTCCGAACGGCAGTGAACAACCAAAACGAAGTGGCACAGAGGACATGATGAACAGAGGTCAAGTACACAGGGGGAGAGCAGGTGACATTTTCCAGGCGCAATAACACTTCTAACATCCTCCTCACTGTTTATTACAGTGGGCGTTCAGTTTGCCAGGGATGAATCCATAGAACATACACATGTCAGTGGATTGTTGTTAAAGCTTGACTAGAAATGTAGGCCTAAGACTTTGAGCTTTAACCTTTGACGATCTAAACTGAACCTAAATCAGTTCATTCGTGCCAAATGTAAAGAAGTTTCCTCAAGGCGTTCCTATGATAATGAGGGTTGAAATTCATGGGTGTATGTAGTGGAGTAAATTTATAAATATTAAAGTAAATCAGAGATGCAGTAAAACATGCTTTACACAGGGAGAAATCAGCAGCATCCGTTTGTTTCTGGCATCTTATTTTGCTTCATTTTAGCTCCGTTTTTGTTCTCCACCATCTGCTGAAGGCATCTGCTGCTGAATGCTCATCTATTTGCACAGCCTGGTCTCTAACTGTGACTGCAGGTGGTGTAGGTTGTATTTCCAATTAAAGAAAACAAAACCATGATAATAATTGTACAGATAAGAGCAGCTTTAAAATAGACTAAATATTTCAAAAATAAATAGTTATTTTCCTTTGCCTCTTGTTTACTCCAGTTAGGCAGTAACTGATAAACCCAACCCAGCATAGCTGGCAGCAAAACCAGAGTCCGAAGCTCTAGCGCCTCAGTCCAAGCCAAAGCGCCTTTGTCTCTCCAAAATAACACTCACACTTCCAGTGAGGCAGCAACACCGCCCTACAAACCCTGCAGGCCTCAGAACACTGCAGCCAGTTCACATCAGGAGCTGAGACACAGTCACAAGCGTCAATTGTTCTTTTTTACATTTATGTAAAAACTATTTTATGATTCCAGAGAGTAAACACATTCTGCTGCAGTGTGCCACAGGCTGGGCGGGTGACAGCGTTTGTTGACTTACGTGTTAATGCCAAGGACCACTGACGGGTCGGAGCACAGCCAGAAACACACCGAGCATTCAGCTCCCTTTAGTTGCAGCTGCTCAACCATTACTGACCTTCATGTGACCTTGCCAACAAGATAAATAATGATTTACCAGCAGTTTGACTATTATATGTTTAAGGTAAACACAGAGTCAGTTGAGCCTGATATTTATAATACATTTCCATGTTAAATTAGGAATTCATGCTGATAAGAGTTCAGTTAAAGGGACCAAACACATTTCTACACGTTACCTGTTAGGTTAAAGTCAGTGTGTAGACCGGTCCATACGCAGCTCAATCAGGTTTTCTTTATATATGTAAAACACCTCTTTTATGTTCAGTTTATACTCTATCACCATCTTTGTTGGTCTCAATCTATGTGTTTATAGTTTTGTCCAAGAACGAAAATAAATCAAACAAATCTAAGAAAAAGTTCAAAGTTCTGTTTCTGTTTGAGTCCAGTCTCTTGACACATACACAAATATGCTTCTGTCACTTGTGACAAGTTTCTGATGGAGGTGTCATTAACTAATTGCTATGGAGCAGTGGCCCTGCTGCTGTTCACTGCAGGTACATGAACAGATGAGTCTTTGTTTGCTCCAGACAAAGCTGGTGCTGAGTCATGCAGCAAGACCTTGAGGAAGGACACCTGAGCACTAAACACAGGCTGAGCTCGTCCTCGCAGACACACAATTGAAAGGCTTGCTACCGTCTGTGCAGTGAGACACAAAAACTCACTGTAGCTTCCACTTTTTCTGGGTTTGTAAAACATGAGGGAAAGTGACCAGACTGTTGAAACAGCTGCAGCTGGAGAACACTGCACCCGAGCTGCATTACACAAGCTAAGATAACCCATGTGCTTAACGTTAAGTCACAACATATTCTGTGCCTCTCCAAATATGTATGACTACAGATGTGTGTATTAGCCAGTGCTACAGTTTGT
>JAUMTR010000011.1:14273274-14304721 GCA_032270685.1 Microctenopoma stevenorrisi | reverse complement strand
GATTTACACAGTACGGGTCAAAATGACCCGCAACATAATCAATGTAATTTTTTTTCAACATAATACAAGGGTTAATCTCCAAGGAGGAACGTCTGTTTTCTGCTAAAGAGCTTGTTTCGACCGTGGTCGCTTCGGTGTAGGACCGGTGGTAAACGGTCGGTCGCTAATGTCTGCAACACCCGGTGTTTGAGTTGTGGGATGGAGTTTCGTTGACATACACACAGAAACGCTGAGTGCATTTTGTATTTAGTTTGTATTTCTGCTACCACGGCGCTATCTATCGGGAGCACTCACCGGAGCAATATGGCTGATAATATTGTAAGTACAACGGCAAGTACTAGCGACAGTAAGAGGGGTCGACTCGGCTAACGTTAGCCAGCCTTTTAGCCGAAGTCCGGAGTGATGAGGCAGCAGTATTAGCATAGTAGCTAACCTTAGCTAGCTAACATTAGCAAATAGTAACTGGGCCTTATGTAGCTAACTAGCTAATCTTAGCTCTTTGGCTAGCTGACGGCATCTGAATAAAAAGAGCATTGTTGGCTAGCGGGAAATTTATACAACCATCAAAAAATGAGGACAGACTGTCCTGGCTTTTTTACCATGTTTAACTCCTTAACCCAAACATTAGCTAATCTATGCTAACAGAAGCCAACATGTTGTTAGTTCAGTACAAGTGAATTTGTTCACTGTAAATGAGCTTCCACACTGATTGAAATAATACCGAACGTCTAGTTTAGACCGAATATCTTCAAATCATGATACTAAAGTAATTTGTTAGAAAGCAGATAATATTTAGCTAACGTCAACATTACTTTTTTGCACTGTCATCGTTGTCATAATGTCCTGACACTGACACCACTGTTAAAGGGGTGGGGAGTGGGGTGTCCCTGTTTTGACTGATGGACATTTAAAGCGGCAAATGTGGTTTCTTTCTTTCTCATCATTTAGATCATCAGGGTACAGTCCCCAGATGGAATGAAGAAAATCCTTTCCACCAAAAGAGAGACCGCTTCTGCCTTTTTGAAGAAGGTATCTAAAAACATCTGCACACCTGCAACATGCAATGGAAGTGTGGGATGGCAGTTGCACTGTTTTTTGCAGACTACAAAAATGCAGAAAATATATTGAACAGTAATATTACAGGTTACATGCACAAGATGTGACTTACTTCATGTAGTATATGCATGTATACAGAATATTAGATTTATTTTTGACTTCTAAGTGTTGTCTGACATCTGTTTTCAAAGAGTGCATTCACATTTCTACATGATTGTTCCACCAATTTTTCTTCGACTTCAAATATAAGCACAATTCAACAGTTCATTCTGTTCTTGTTTTGGGTGCATTTTTGCAGAACATCTGTGGTGGTTGTGGTGTACCACATGTAAACCATAACCACAACATTAATGTGTTTTATGTCTACAGCACTGCAGATGCTGATTTATATATTGTTGTCCCAAAGAGCACTTTTGAACACACTTGGGTTGGACATTGGTTTATACTTACCTGGCATATACCCTTCACATACCTGGGTTTTGTTCAGTATTTGTTTATGTATAAGGCCGACAGGAAAGTATCAAAGCATGTCCGCTCTGCAGGGCTACTGTGTACATGTGACTTACATGAGAAATTTGGGGGTGTAGTGATGCAATGCTTTGCACACTTATCACACCAGCTACGTGTTAGTTGTTACTCCACAGCTTTCCACAAAGAGCAAATTAATTCATATATTTAATATAGTTTTGGTATTGACATTTATAAGTAGTCCCATCCTAGTAGTTTTTTTCTGACCTTTTATATAATTACACATACATTGCTTCAACTGCTCTTGAATTGTGGGATTAAAAAAAATATAGTGTATTCCAGCAGACTGGTCACAGCAGAACATTGCAGCAGCACCTCATTAAAAATGTATCTGTTAAGGCAGGATGGTGTAGACTGCTGATCCATGGAAGGAGTAGTTTTCATTTCATGCTCACATGCAGCCAGCTTTACAGACGCTAGCCTTTAAAGATCATTAAAAAAGATACAGTGCTTCCTGGGATTCAGGATACTGTTACACAATTCTAACAAGTAATCATATGATGGTCTGTTTAATGCTGATGGGAGCAACTCAGCTATCATGTATTATGCATATTAAGTGTCTTAATGCCAAGGCAGTTGTCCTGTTCTCAAATGTGTACTGCAAATCTTTAGCATCATGCCGTGTCTGCCTTATATGTGATGATCAAAATGCCATTGTACACTCTGGTGCTGTTAATAGCTCAGTTTGCTCCATGTGCAGCAGCCTTCTAGAAGCTTCTCTTGTGCCAAAAGGCTCTATGCTAATCTGCTTTTATCAGGTGATTGGCATTGCTTGAATAGAGGGCAACCTTTACATACACACTTTTTTTACTGGCATATATTTATCTGCATTGTCCAAGTCTGGGTTCCAAGAAGAGCAAACTTTTAGAGACATGCCACACAGTTACACACAGACTCATTTTAGATATTATGTACTTCAATCTTGTAAACATTAAATGCACTTCACAGTGAAGACCATTTGTAATTTCTAGGCTGTATGACACTAATGTTTGGTCTATCCTCATAAACACGCTGTATCCACTTCTTCCTCAGGTGGCCAAAGAGTTTGGGTTCAATTCCAATGGGTTCTCTGTTTACCAGAACCGAAATAAGACAGGGGAGATCCTTTCCCAGAACAAAACCCTCAGTCTGCTTAAGATCAAGTAAGTAGTTGAGCAAGTTGAGCACGGCTTTCATCAGTCAGATCAATAACTTTAAAAAGGCAAAATTGTGTTTTAGAAATTTGTTTTCCTGAGTAATATATCAGTTAATATTATTTGTATTTCAAACCTTTGGCGAGATACTTTAGCTGCTTGTATTTACTTAAAGACCCACCCAACACTAGGTCTCTAAAACTGTTTCTCACATGTTCAGATAAATAATATCTCACTAATCACAGAGGGATTTCTATGGATTTCTCAGTGATTCTCAAGAGTCCTACATTTAAACCATGTTGGTGTTGTTTGTTGTTGTGGGTTGATGTGTGTTTGTTTCTTCCCACTTACGTTGTTTTTGGATCGTTTCTTTACCAACCAGACTGCAGCTTTAATCTTCTTGTTTCTCTTTATTTTTTATAGGCATGGGGACATGCTGTTTCTGTTCCCTTCAGGATCCTCCACCTCCTCTGGGGAGGTAATGGACACAGCCACCCCACACACATCTTCATCACTACCCTCTGTCTCATCATCTTCTGCATCTTCATCTTCCCTCATCCCTCGGTCCTTCTCAGCACCGCAGGTGCCGGAGGATGAGATAGATCAGTATTTGACTAAGCAGGATGGCAAAATCTACAGGAACAGAGATCCACAGCTGTAAGAAAGATGCGCCCATTGTACAAACAGTGATCTGTTGTAAAATGTCTGTTTACTGATAATCTTCTTCTCTTACAGATGTCGTCATGGTGCTCTTGGTAAATGTGTGCACTGTGTACCATTAGAGGTAATTAAATATATTCTTTTTGTTTTTTTTCTCCACTAGCTAATGTTAGCACTAACACTGAGTCACTTTATTATCATATTCTTTACTCATTGAGACTATGGCATATTTTTCTCCCTCCAGCCTTTTGACGAAGACTATCTTAATCACCTCGATCCACCAGTGAAGCACATGTCATTCCACGCGTACATTCGCAAGCTGACTGGTGGAGCTGATAAGTGAGAAGTTGTTTTTAATTTCTGCAGCAGAGACACGTGATGCGTTTGTCAGAATCTCATGCTGTTTTCCACCATCTACAGAGGGAAGTTTGCTGCTCTGGAGAACATCAGCTGCAAGATTAAGTCAGGCTGTGAGGGTCACCCTCCCTGGCCAGAGGGGATCTGCACTAAGTGTCAGCCCAGTGCCATCACACTGAACAGACAGGTGCGTGTGTGTCATCCTTAAGCTTTCAGTGAGACAAGAAAGTAAGCTTATAAGTACCCGCTGTGCCAGTAAAGTTGATTACAACACAGGTTTTACAACAGACTCACATTATTCAATTATTATTTTGTATATTGTCCAACATTAGAACAAGGAAACGTTAAGCGGCCTCTGGCCACTTGTAAGTGTGGGATCCCGAGTGGAATGTTCTTTAATTTATTCTAGGGAGTGACATGTGAATGTATTTTTTCTCAGTCTTATCAAATGGTTCTTTTAGGGAACATCTTGATGCTTTTTTAGGACGTAGACAATGTGAAGGGTGGATTTGCATAAGTGCAACTTTCTGCTTTTTTCTTATAAAAAGGTTGGATCTGCACTAGGAGACAGGACACTTGAAAATAACATCCATGCAACTCAATTCAGGTTATTTATAGAGCACCAAATTACAAAGTCATTTCAAGGCGCTTTGCATTGTAAGGTTAACACCTAACAGAATTATATGGAAAACATGCGCAACTTTACAGAAGTAGAAATTGTGGAAAACTGAATAGAACCCTGCAAACCGCTAAATTTATATGCAGAGAGATATGCTTGAAAAACAATGTAGTTCTAGTGTTTTCGAACTTTACCAAATTCTTATAATAATTATTTCAGGTTTACTAGTAAAGACAACCTTTCAGCAGCAGTGTATTGAAATAGGGTAGAAGATGTCTGTAGTAGGAAAAGTGCTGCCCTGACATGACCTCACATGTTACCTGGAAGACCTGTCGATCGTTTTTGTCCTATTACATGTTCTGTTCTTGCAGAAATACAGACATGTGGACAACATCATGTTTGAGAACCACACCATCGCTGACCGCTTCCTGGACTTCTGGAGGAAGACGGGCAGTCAGAGGATGGGATACTTGTATGGAAAGTACACTGAGCACAAAGACATTCCTCTGGGCATCAGAGCTGAGGTGGCTGCCATCTACGAGCCCCCACAGGTAGAGCAGTCCCACTAAAGACATTCTCTATCACCATCTCTCATTTTTGCACATTCATGATTGTGATTTATTGTAATTATGTTCGACATTTCGCTGTGTTACAGAATGCAACTCAGAACAGCCTGGAACTGTTGGAGGATCCCAAAGCTGCAGCAGTGGATGAAATTGCTGCCAAACTGGGCCTGTGCAAGGTTGGGCCTCTTTTCGTTTTGGTTCTTAGTTAGAGATCATGACTCTCAAATCAGTATCCTATATTTCTGTGTCTGCTTTTAAATCTGAATGAGAAAATGCCTGGCAGTTAGGACTGCTCTTTGTGTATGTCACTGTGCTGTTTGGGGATGTGTTTTTTTTTTATACGTGATGCACAGATTAAAGCACAATTTAGTCAAAGGAAGATCCAATGTGCTGTGCACTATAAAACAAAAACGTGTATACATAAAATCAAACACTAAACTACTGAAATCATAGGAAAACAGGAAGGTTCAAAAACTGCCGGTTGCTTCACGAGTTTTTGTTTGAAGACAGTCCACATTAGAAAGCAGAAACCAGAAGATGTAAGCCTTCAATGAATGATGCCAATTAAGGCTGCTGTCAGTGATTTGTCGTTTGTGGCATGAATAGAACATGAGGCCATTTTGAAGCTAATCAGCAATACAGAGGTTTGAGGGCATGTCTGACTAGGTCAGATTTGTGTCTTCGTGTTCAAATTCTTTTAAACCTACTGAAAGAGATCTCTGTAAAATCTTAGATGCATGTTCCAGCATTTTGTTTTTAATTCTCCAAAACCAAATCTAGTATTCACATTTGAAAAGGCAAAGGTGGCATTTACTGAAAAAAAATAATAACTAGTCATTGTTTAAGCTCTACTCATTTGGTTTATTTCTTTGGTCCTAAGGTGGGGTGGATCTTCACTGACCTGCTCTCTGAGGATACAAGGATTGGTACAGTTCGCTACTCAAGAAACAATGTGAGGACCCAGCCCCTTCAAAGACTCTGTTCATCTGTTCATCAGCAAGGGTCCTGCTGCTTCTCACTGTTAGGTCTTTGTCCTTGCTTCTGTTAGGACTCATACTACCTGAGCGCAGAGGAGTGCATCACAGCGGGATACTTCCAGAATCAGCATTCAAACCCCTGCAGACTTTCTCGAGATGGGCATTTTGGCTCCAAATTTGTGACAGTGGTGGCAACAGGTAGTTTTATCTTCTTTTTTTCTAAGCCCAAAGCAAACAATACACTATTTAGTAAAATAAAGGAAACGGAACATCTAACTTTAAGCCCAGTCACAAGCATGTTTTCATTGAATTCCTCTCCAGTATCTACTAGTCTTTATACCTCCAGAAAACCACAAGAAACGGCAATGATCTCATCACTATGTGCATTAATGAGGCACTTTCACGCTGACATTATGGCTTCACATGCAACACAGTCAAGTCCATCTGGTTAACAGGGAGGCCTCTTTGAAAATGCGTTGCATGTGTGAAGTTAAACATGCCACAGTGATGCAACATAATAGTACTTTAACGATGCAGTACTGTGCAGTTGTTTGTTGGTACTATACGTTTTCACCCTAAGGCTAGTTGGTTTCTATTTGTCTGCAGTTGTACACACGTGGTCAGATTGCAGAAGTCAATATAAAAACAATGTTTAGTTACAGCTTTAGTAAAGGTCTTGCTTGGAAGACGAGGACTATCTGAAGAGCTCGTCAGTCATCCATGCAGAGATGTCAGATAGACAAACAGTGATGATTGTCATCAGTTGGAAAAGACAGGAAGGCTTGTGTGTCACCAAAGCAGGAGTAGGAAATGCCATGTAAGTGGGTGATGGATTCTAGAAACGGTATAGATGGCGAAGAGAAGAGTGCTGAGAACAGAGCCCTGCAGCACACCTATAAAGAGGCAGTGACAGTTGGGTGCTTGATGTTGCCGTGCTACCTTGAAGGTTCACTGAGATGGGAAGGATTTGAGCCAGCTGAGATCTGTACCACAGATTCCCACTTTAGGACACTAGTGTCTGTCTTTATTTTAGTTTTATTCTAGTCTTTGCGTAAAGCTGTCATTTCAATGTTTGACTTGGATTGTGGATTCTGTGCCCAATCAATGCTTCTGAAATAAAAGGAAATTATGTATTGATGGTTAGTATAAAGAGCAAAAATAACCTGTTTCGGTGTTCATGTGGGCAGGTGACTATACTTGAAAATGTGTAAACCTAAATTTAAATTACGAACTCAATCTTTTATCAATTCTTTGTGAAAATTGTTGTTTTTTTTCTGTCTTTGTGCTCTGGCAGGTGGTCCCGATAACCAAGTGCACTTTGAGGGATACCAGGTGTCCAATCAGTGCATGGCTCTGGTGAGAGACGAGTGCCTACTGCCCTGCAAAGACGTTCCAGAACTGGGCTATGCTAAAGAGTCCAGCCCCGAGCAGTATGTACCAGATGTTTTCTACAAGGTAAGGCCTAATACATGTAGCGACAGTCTGTAATAGACCTACGTACTGTATGCGCCGAGAATAAACTGTCAAATTCATGTCTTTGTCTAACCCTGTTATGTCTTTCCTGTGTCTGTTCAACAGGACAAGGATAAATTTGGAAATGACGTCACGTTTCTAGCCCGTCCTCTTCCTGTGGAGTACCTTATCATAGATGTGAGAAGTATGCTGTTTTACACAATCTGCATCAGCAGGTATGTTTGAGTCTGCTTTTCAAATGAATTTGTTCTTGTTTACAGATTACTACTACTTTTCCAAAGGATCCTCAGTACACCTTCTGCTCCTCACAACGCTTCCCCATCGAGAACCGAGATATCCTTGGAGAGACACAAGTAAGTGATGTTGCAGCCTAACCTGTAACTGATTAGAGGTTACGTTGTTTTATGTTCAAACGTGTGGAGACAAAACATAGGTTTACTCTAAAACGCTCAGATCATCAACCTGACAGAACCTGTCACAGCTGAGAGCCTAGAAGAATTAAGGTGACCTTTGGCGTCTGTACCCTCAGAGGTCAGGCCACATTGTAAATCTTGTTTCTGCTGTTTGTGTGCTTGCAGGATTTCCACAGTTTAGCAACATACCTGTCCCAGTGCACCACCTCGTCATTCTTGGACATCGTGTCGGACTTCCATCTGCTCCTCTTCCTCGTCACTAATGAGGTCATGCCTCTGATAGTAAGTCAATACTTCAAAGCTTTCCTGCACTTGTTTTCCATTAATAATTGAGAGAATATGGCCACATTCTTTCTCCGTCTGGAAGTGGTTATTGGTTTGAGGATGTTTTCACTCAGATCCTGGTCATGAAGATCAGGTTTTTAATGCTGGCCGTTGCATGACAAAAACATTGTTTTTCTGTGTTTTAATGACAATGAACTCCATTTTTAGTTCAGTATGTCCTCTATAAAATCCAGCATTAAATGGTCGATCATCCAGAGTTTCTCTGAATTTGCAGGACAGCATCGGGCTGCTACTAGACGCAGTGAAGACTTCCAATGAGGATCTGGCACAGACCTGGAAGAAGTCAGAGCAGTGGGCCACCATCGAGCAGTTGTGCAGTAAGTCGTTGTCAGTTTGACGGTTTCCACTGCTTATGAATCAGTTGAGCTGGTTTTAGCATCTCACATGCAACAGTTTGACAGGTTTCTCTGTCTCTGTTGTAACTGACTGTATTTACCTTGTAATCCAAACATAAAGCTGTAGCCAGCTCTTGATTAGGTTGATTTGTCTGTCCTAACGTCCTTCTCCTGTCCTCCCAGGTACTGTGGGCGGGCAGCCCTCCAGCTCTCTGGGGTACGGGGCCATAGGCGGCCCCTCTGTTCCGGCCTCATCTTCAGCCATGTGGTCCTGCCTCCATTGCACCTTCATGAACCAACCTGGCACAGAGCACTGTGAAATGTGCAGCCTCCCCCGCAGTTAAACCCCAACGCCACCTACCCCAACTTCCATGTCCTGAACCTACGCAGTCCCACCAAGCAACTCTTCTTCTTCACTCGCGATTGACATCACTGCACCAGGGCCAGCTGCGAGATTTGGATCCCCTTCTTGTTTTCTTTCACATCATGCTGAAGCCTCTTGTCTTTCCCAACTCACTGCTGCTGTGATGCGAGATTCACTCGTTTACATCAATTCAAAGAGTAAAAAAGTAAAGCCAGACTCTGTTTTTTTTTTTATTAATCCCTCCTCACAGTAGCTGTCAGAGTGGTGGGGTGTGTTTGAGTTAAGCACTTATGACTGAGGAACCCCTGTGACATTATTACCCCCTCATGGCTCATTTATGTCCTGCTGTGTCTCAGGGCAACAGCTGAGAGTTTGGATGTCCTCTCACATCAGTGCCCCCCCCCACTACGTTTTCTGGAAGATCTTGCGGTGTATAATACATTTGAGAGATGATGCTGTTATTTAATTAAGCTTTTTTTAAAATCTGATTGTAGCTTAGCATTTTGAATCTTCAGTGTGGACCCTGCTCAGTCAGGTTTTTACAGGTTTGGTCTCTTTGACAAGCCCCTTCAAGTACAATCATCGGTCAAAGCGCAGACCTGAAAACACAAAGAGCTTCAGAGTAACTCCACATTAAGGGAAAGTTTCTATTTTCAGTATTGAATTACTTTAAAAGTGTGTGAAAGTGGAATTGAAAAGATGCAACAGCTTCTCACCCATAACACTTCCTCTGCGCCCCGCCAACATCACACGTGTTTTTGGTGGTTAACATGTCCCAACAACTTAAAGTGGTTGTTGAACATTTTTTCACTGGTTTGTTGGAGTTGTACCTTTTGAACTTAAGCAGGCACAATATGTAGCTTCTTTTATCACATGTATGTTCTGTTTCTGACATAACGCCCCAGGACACCACACATCCATTCATCCAACCAACCAACCATCCATCCATCATCATTACTGACTCCATCGTATTAGCTGTGAGGTGCTTCTAGAAACAACTGGTGCTCGCCACTTTCTCCTCCGTCACTCCTCTTTTCCCGAAGGCACTGATTCAAAGGAGGCTACAACCTGTTTTCCACCACAGTCTTCAGGCCTCTGCTGCTTAGAGCGTGAAAGGTCACAGGTCAAAGTTATCTCACCTGTGTTTCAGAGGAATATGTCAATAATTATTTAAAAACCTCTGAGCTTCTTCCAGCAGCAGGAGGATGGTTGGTAGAGAAGAGGCAGAGCCCAAAAACAATGTGAACAGCACTTAACTCCTCGATGGCTCTAAAACAACAAATAGGCCATTTAAAGGGTCAGTTCAGTGTAATTAATGAGTTGGTGAACTAACCCTTTAACACATTACAGTCAGCAGTGGGCATGTCAGAACAGTCCGTTTAACTGGTTCTCTTTGGCATTTCTATCGTGACGGTGGCACTGGGACCAAATGTTGAAGGTTCGGTTCTATTTGCATTAACATCTGGCAAGAGAATGTTTTATTTGAGTTACACCCCCCCCCCACCCCCGTGATTAGAACCACATGCAAACATGTCCATGCACAGGTCACGTGCAGGGACCTGGTGTGTTAGTCCAGATCTAAACGTGCCCATATGTAGAACCTAGTCAAAGTATTTGAGGTATGTGAACAAACCTCCATCTGCATGATGTGATGCCTTCACACCGTTTCTGGTGCTCATATTAAAAATAGTTTTTTTTAAAGCAGCACATTTACCATTTGTGACTGATGCAGAATCTTTTAATCCGAGTCCTCGACATGTGTTTCTGCTGACGGTTGACGACTGAAGCTGATTGCTCTCTGTCACTATTCTCATGTTCAGTTTGGGGGGTTTTCATTTTCCACATAAAGTTTGTGCACTGCTACACGATGCTTTCACTGGCTTTCCTCCTAAAACAATGATCCCATCAAAAGATTTGTATTGATTTGTTGTTTATGGGGGGTGGGCCTGTTCAGTTACCAGAACAAGACGGGGCCTTTAGAATTTAGTGTTTTTGAGAAGTGTACGAGCTTGACGGTAACTCCATTGATGAAGTGGAAAGATATTTTTGAAAAAACAGTTGCAGAATAATTTGAAGAGTTTTGTTTTTTTAGCCCGGTGAGATCATTCTCGGCCCCTTCCCACCATGTAAATTATTTAATTGATGTCATGCTAACAGACGGCAGTGACCTTTCTCCTTTTCTACTGATCCAGGGGCCGTTTGCTGAGCAAGCACGCTCTTGGACTTAAAGCAGGTCCTCACTTTCCACTGAGCTGCCCGGGGACCCTGAGAGTTGTACGCTGTTGACCTGGACTTGAAACAAAATAATAATAAAAAAGAATTCTTATTGTAGATCATGTCTCTGATTTATTTACAGCAAACCTTTTAGACAGTTTGACTCCAGTCCCGCAGCATGATGTGACACATGTACTGATGTCGACTGAGTTAATACATTTGAAAAATAATTTATCAAACCAAATGTACCACATGTGCATCAGGCTCCAAAATTAATTTTCAAGAAGCCGAAATTTGTATCTTTTCTTACATATTCATCAAGATATGGAACAAAAATTGTGTTTCAGGCATTGTTGAACATGAACCCTGAACTTAAAATCCAACAGACAAAGACAGAGCAGTCGTTATTGTTGCTAAATGATGCACGTTCACAAATGGACAATGAGACAAAAAGGCTGGTGTCACACACATTTTTAATTTTTCTGTCTCTTTAGCTTTCCTTCAAAAAGGAAAGAGGACCCATCTCATCAGAGGCCCACTCAGTCTGTCTGTGTGTACATTATATATATTATATATACCTGTAGGATGAATGGTGTGCAGCTCCCTGTAGGGATGTTTCTGCATGAGATCATAGTCACCACACTCTGTTCTGCAGATGGACAACACATGAAGGGCAGGAATGTGACATGTTGACATCATCCTGCAGTGCAGCCTCTTCAATCTTTCCTCTGGACTTTATTTGTTCACTGGGTTCGAGTGTGAAGTGAAACCCTGATACGTCATCTGAAGGGAGGGTTAAAGTGAAGACACTCCCTGTTCTAACGGTAACCGACTCAAAGGCAGGAATGAGCTTTGTCCACACTGGATGGTTTGACTTCAGACTCACTTCAGGTAAGTTTCACACATTTGATTGACTGCACAAATTAATTAATTAATTAATTTATTTATTTATTTATTTATTTATTTTTTACTGAGAATCTATTTCAGAACAATCAAACAAAATGAAAGAATGTAGAAAATAACAAGCAAATAAATGTTTTCCTTTCTAGGGCTTTAGTTTGCAGCATATACAGCAAGTATTCGGTCATGTATTTGAATTTTCGTCGTATTGTAGACATCCCTCTCTCTTCCCTACACTTTTTATTATATGAAAAGTTCCCTAAAGTAGACCTGTTTGCAGAAAGTTATAAATCACAGATTAAAATGCTGCATACACACTGATACCTGCGTAATTATGTCATGGAAACTTCCTTTAGTTGTGTACAGGAGCTGGATTCTTCCTCCACCTCTGGTTCTTGTGTTGTTGTTTTTTGAAGTCAAATCAAATCCTACGTGAACGCTGTGAGGCGGTCTAAGGGAAACGATGCTCCCACACGTATTTGTGTGATTGTTTCCAGATTCAAGGATGAGGACTGTGCTGGTTCTGCTCGTGGTGTCTGCAGCTTTGTGTGCTGCTGCTGCTCAGAAACAGACGCCGGAGTGGGATTTCAAGACTGAAGGTAAATTAATTCAGTGTTCGCCAGACGTGGGCTCCAATCACGCTTGACTTTCTCTGTGTTTCATTTGGGTTTTGGATCAACTCACTCTGCAGCAGAGAGAGTGAACACCAGAGGATGTGCCAACCTCACGCTGGTTTTGGACAACTGGAAATATGCCATTGTAACGCAGGTCAAAGATCTGCTCCTGCATGACCACAGCACTGTTCTGCCAGACTATGGAAGGTGAGGATGAAAGAATCTTTATCAGCTTTGTTTGTAAGTGTGTAAAGGTCAAAGAGTATGTTTGTCTGTTCCTCAGGATCCAGCCCCTGTCAGACGCCCTGGGAGATCTCTACAAGGAGTTCAATGCCCTAAAGGAGCGTCTCGTGGAGCTGACCGCCAAGTTCGATGGGGTGGAGGCCTTTGTGGACGATGTGCGTTCAGGAAGGAACCCCCAACCGCCCCGAGGTGAACACAGACCTCCGGGGGGGCTGCGGCCAGGAGAGGCAGAGCTCCACATAACTGATGCTGGAGGTCGACATCAGGGAAGGAGAACAAGGCTGGTGGTTCGGAAAATCAAGAAGCCAGCAGGTTCACAGGACTAAGAGTCTCTGTTTTCTAAATCACTCTGGTCTGAACGGGCCCCTGAAGCCTTATGTGAAGAAACAGCTAACCAAACCACCAGGAAGAAAAACAGAACAAGTAGAACTACACACAGGTTGCAAAAACAACCCCACAGACAAAAAGCGAACTACGATCAGAATAAAACGACACAAGGAGACACAATGACAAGAAGAGACAGAAAACACAGAAACGACAGCAAATAGTCTCCTTCGGTTTTTTTCAACCTGGAGGTGTTGCTGCTGTGTGTGTGTGTGTGTGTGTGTGTGTGTGTGTGTGTGTGTGTGTTGGGGGGGCGACCTATTGTCTTCGCAGGAACGCTCTACTCTCACTTTAGACATCACTGTAGAGATGTTACGTTCTGTCGTCAGACTCATTCAAGCTTCTAGCAACAATGACAGTCACAGAAGCCTGCGTATAGTTAATATTCATATTTGATGACTTTATTAATAGTAATCTTCTGGTAGTAGAGAGTTATAACAACTTGTTTAGCGCGTTCTGTGAATTATGATCTATGTTTTGTCTGTTTCTCAGAAATAAAATGTCTCAGACTCTGTGTTTTCACTTTCAGATAAATGACATATCTGTGCTAGATTTTTTAAAGAATGTTACTTTTAAAATTTAAATACACAGTGATTCTACATTAAGGTACAAAAGGAGGCCAGTAGGTCTATAAAGTTTTCAAATTCAGCTCTAATATGTACGTGGAGCAATAATTATGTTTCAACTATTGAATGTAAGACTTGATTTTTACCTTAATAAAAATAAATAAAAATATAATATGTAGATATTCAGTGGATTGAACGTCTGTATTAAAGCAGCAGAGGTTTCATTTACTTAATGTACTTCCCACTCCGCCAGTCATTGTGAAATAAGTTTTTAATTCTTTTATTTTATGTAATTATGTGGTGCCCCCCGGAGGTCTGGGGTCACCTCGGGGCGGTCAGAGGTTTCTTCCTACCTAACCTTAAGATAAATTCTTCCTTTTTCTAGAAAGAGAAAAACAGCCTTTAGGTTTACTCCTGCACCTCTGTCCACACCTAACGTGGTCGCTGCAGGTTAAGTTTCTTGTTTGATGAAGAGTCAAAGAGAAATGAAACTGAAATCGACTACTGGTGATTTGGGGACATTCGACGAGTTACACACTAAATTTTGAACGAAAAATTCCAGAACATCGAGTATCAGCAGACGATCCACACCGTGTTCAGCACGATCTCTAAAGAGGGTTAGATTTTATTCACGAACAGGCTCAATGCAGAGAGAAAAGCGGAGTTTAGCTGCAAAGATCAGCAAGTGCACACATTTGTGGACGCTCCCTTGCAGTTAGACGTAGGAGGCTGCTGCAGAGTGTGAACATTTCCTCAAGAATCCAGCAGCTGGTCTGAAACACCCGAAGCCCGAGCTTGTTAACGAGAAAGGTAAGAAACACAGAACTGATTCTGTTTATACTGTGTGTATGTTCGTGTTAAATTCACTGGTCTACCTCTACGTTAACATTTAACGTGTTAAGGATTGATTGACGTGTTGTAAACACTAAAAAACGTTTGGTTCCTGTGAACAGTCAGATGCAGTTAATTTGGTTGTGTTTTATATGTTGATATATAAGAAAGTCTTTGGTGTAATAAATAACAAACCTGCATCTTTATGTTTTCTAAAATCTTTACATGTAACAATTTTCCTGCAGAGCGAAAGTTAGAAATGGCTCCTCCCATGATCTGCATATATTACTGTGTCTGTGGCTAACCCTTGGTCTATGTCACCACACATTATTAAGTTGTTTAGTTTTTTCTAGAAGATAAACAAATGTGAAAATAAGAACTATGATTATTCAACTTTGTCACACAGCTGAGTAAAGGTCAGTGTGTCAGATCTTTAGGAACATTGTGGGTGTAACAGCAATTCATTTTTATATTCAGATAATAGGGAGCAGTTCATTTTTATATTCAGATAACAGGGAGCACGGACTCCCCTGAGACTAGAGTCCCTACAAATGGAGCATGGAGCCGGAAACCTCCACAGCACCTCTGGATCCCAGACAGGAACCAAGGAAGGGGACAATGTTGCATCCAAAAGACCGCAGAGAAGAAATCAGGTAGCAGTGTTATAGGTTTAGTATTTGAGCTGGTTTAACAGCATTTAAAACTAAATATGTGAACTGTAGTTAAAGGTTATATTAATGTGCCTCCCAGGAACAAGTATCTGACAATCCCAGCAGGAAAGTTTACAGAGAGAGGAAGAGAAGAAGAAATCGGAGAAGAAAAGCCTCAAATGTAAAAGAAGATGCTGATGGCAATAATGAAAACACAGACAAAAACAAGATGGTGGTTGTGGAGACTACTACCAGCCAAACTCAGGAGTGTGCACCTTCAGAAACACAATATGCAGCTCCTCAAGCTGAAGACAACCTACAAAAAGGTGAAGAACAGCACCATCGAGGCTCCAGGATGGTGTCAGCTCAGACTCAAACCCGGAAATGTAGAGGCACAGACAGAGTCACACAAACTCCTGCTGTTGTACAGAGCAATAAGGAAACACAGACAGAGTTTCCTGTGCAAGATGAAAAGACGCAACCTGGAACAAACAGCACTGCAGAGACACAGGGACGACACGACGAGCACACGTCTGAACCCATGCTGCAAGACGACAATGCTGCTCAGTCTCAGATAAGACAAAGTGAAAAACCAGACAGTGAGGGGACGTCATCAGAGGAGGCCAAACCGCAAAATGCCAACCTACACGAGCAGTCAAAGTTGGAAGAGGCAGGTCCCTCTGCAGGAGTCTCAGGCCATGCCGCAGACCAGGCTGACAAGTCCTACGCCAAAGCTGCGTCTGGAGATGGGAGGAGTGAGAAACAGAGAAACATGGCTGCCACAGAAACATCCCACAACACATGGTGAGGCTGATCTTAAGAGCTTTGTCCAATACTGTGGTGGAATCTGTGATGTTGAGCAGATATTTCTTTCTCTTTCCACAGTGACAGAAGCCCAGTGAGACCTCCACCTGGTGCCCCCATGTTCACCTTCCACATCTATGCTGTTCTAGATAGAGGGTTTAAATTCAACAAAGAACGCGACCAGCTTGTACTGTTTCATGAAGGCGGGTGTTTACCGCTACAGCTGACATATTTTGTGTGAGTATTTGTTCAGTTTTACGACACAGTGCAGCCTCTTCACGGGCTTGTTGTGTGTCTCTACATTCGCGAAGTCAAGCCTCGGTCAGACTGGACTTAAAAACTGCCTTTTACTTCTGATTTACCTACAAGATTTAGGATTATTGTCTTGTAATAAGGGGTTAGGGTTAATGGTCTGCATTTGTATGATTAGGGGTAAAGGAAAGGAAGGCTACCTGGTGGAAGGAGTCTTTTCCATTGAAGAAGAAACCTTGCAGAAAGGCGCCTGGATAACTTATTGGTATGGTGTAAGGAAACAAGACAAAGACATTCTAGGAGTTGCCACAAGATTTGTTCAGGTTCCACTCAATGCTAAAGGTAAGTCAAGCAAACCATATAACCTATTTTTCACGTTTGAGTTGGTCATGTGCCCGTGTGTCTGTTTCATGTAGAGCTGCACCTTTATGAAGGCTTTATTAGCATTGGAGACGGGCAGGGGTTTTGGAAAACTGGACTTAGAATGGTTGGCTTCGGGAAGAAAAAGGGTGTAGAGATTTCGGATGCCTGGCAGGCTTCAGCAAGAACCCTGCTGGACAGAATCTTCCAGAAATGGCCTCCGTCAGACAAAGAGAGCACAGAGAGCCTCTGTAACAACTTGGAGTATTTTATCTGGAGTTTTGGTCCTGCACATGTGGCGTCTTACCCTGATGAATCAGCACCTCCTGTGGTCAAGGTTGGTACAACAAAAATGCTTCCAATAATCATTGCACTCTCTTTTACCTGCAGTGTTTCACCAATAACCAGCGTTCTTTCATTTACAGAGCTATGAGCTGATTTCAGAAAACTTGGTTCAGATTTTAAAAGGGGGGGCAAATGTAAAGTTCTCAGGAAGCAGGAACACCAGCCCTCTTGTTCTGGGCCTGTCTGTTTTCATCATCACCTGGCGTATAAACATTGATCTTGGAGTGAAGGGGTGGGCCGAACTGTGCCTCCTGGTGTCCTCAGAGACGGCAATGGACACACAGAACCTGGATGCATTGTCCAGTTCTTTCCCAAATTCACAGCAGTAAGTTTTTACAGTACACTGTAATAACCTGATGATAATGCAGCCAAACTCTAACAGCATGACAGCCAGCCCCGAAGATTATTAAGATTATTATTATTGTTATTATTATTATGAATGTACTGTTAAAGACAGGGAAATACTGTGGAGTTCTGTTACTGTGCCACCAAAATAATATTCACCATTAACAGCGGGCTGTCATAAAATGACACAGCACTATGCAGTATTCTACTTTTTTTGAGCATGTAATAATCAGCATCTTTCCTGCTCCAACGAACAGATACTACTTCACCCTATTTGTGAGCTGTAGGTTTCCGCTTGTTTAATTGATGCTGATCCAACCGATGTTTGATATGACTCTCTGTGCCACTTCTGCACATTTCTCTTTTTCCTTCAGTACTGTGTTGGATCTTATAAATTGCTGTGCTCTGAAGATGGTGTCGGAGCTTGTCCTGCTCGTTCCTCTGCTCCTCAGACTCAGACAGCCAGGAGCCGATGCAACAAAAGTGGGTCTAACTGTGGAGGAAAAGAACTGGTCAGGACTTAATGGAGTTCAGTTCGGCCGGTTCAGAGAGAATATACAATCCTACCCCGACAAAAGAAAGTAAGTCTGTTTCGAAGCAGCCTTACCTTCTTTTTTCTCCTAAAATGATGATCATCGCTTTCATGATAAAACTTTTCTTGACACAGGAGGATGCTGTCTTTGATCCAGACACATCTGCCTCGGGCTAAGGAGATGCCCCTGGTTCTGATGAGCTGGCTATCTCTGGTTGCATTTGAGGATCTTCCTGAATTCTCAGTAATGACGGGAATACCTGCAGAACACCTGATCCAGAGTCTGTTGTACAGGCTCCAAGCATGTGGTGAATCTTTGAATTTACAGATGGTCAAAGTGCAACATACTCAAAAAGCCTTGACTCATTTACTGCTGCAGGTGGACAAAGAGAAAGACAGGTAGGTGAAGCTGAAATACTTCACATACTTCACAACAACCAACTCTAGCACTGGGGTTCTTTTATTTCTGCTGTGTGCCTGCAGATTGATTGAATCTGGAAACATTAAACCAGCCTTCATGAGCAGCGTCAGTGTGGCAAACAGAACCTGCAGAATCGTCCAAAACGTCCCATGGTTCGAGGCAGCAGTCCTGGCCTTCCAGCTTCTGCTGAAACTGGCTGAGATTGTTGATGCTGCACTGAAGGAACAGGTAATAAGCTCTCCTTTATGCGTCTTTGCTGCTTCACAAAAAACCATTTACAGTAACTCACTGTCTTTGTTTCCTGTCTATTAGTCCAGAGATGACGAGCTTGAGACCTCAAAGCAGCAGCTCTTAACGACGCTACACGACGCGCTTCAGAGAATCAGTGAGTGGAGAGATGAACTGCTGAAAAAGCCTCTTCTGACAACATCAAAATCTCTCAGCTACCCAAAGGAAATTGAGGTACACAGTTTAACAAAATAATTAGTTTACTTTGGCTTCTTTTTTCTCTCACCACTCAGCTTCAAATATGTATTAAACAAATGTTGCGTCAATTTTCTACCAACAACTAGATGGGTCCAAACCATTTAAGTGCAGAGTTTATGCACCCAAACACCTGGAGGTTGTGTTGCGTTTTAATCCTGGCTGAAAGAAGATAAGTTTACTGCAGCTTACAATGAACTGCAATCAGCGTTTTTGCAGCAATTCAAGGAAGAAAATGAAGAAAAACATAATGGAACATAGTGTTTCAGGAATCATGCAGATAGACCAGATATATTCTCTGTTTAATGTTAAAAATATGTGGATTCATCAGATGTGGGACTCGCTGATCAAGGTGCAATGCTCTGTTGACGGGATTTCATCCAGTTGGATGCTGAGCATCGAAAAAGATCTTCAGAAGAGGATTTCCAAGGTCAGGACTCGATCAGCGTGAAACAGATATATTATTAGTTTTCATAGCACATCTGAAAAGTGTTTTTGTTGCAGTCAAGTGAGGAGGATAAAGTACTGCTCTGCTGTGATCCATCAACATTGCCAGCCATAAAGAAAAGTCATGAAGTTGTTCAGATCTGTTTCAACGAGCTGTGTCAGTCAGCGATTAAGACAATATGCCAGGTACAACGTACTGATTGATTCTAAATGTAAATTAAAAGATTGAAATCTTCCCCAACACTAGAATGCCTGTCTGTCCTGGAAGAGGGATCTCTTCTCTGTCGCCCTCCCTTCTTTTAGAGAAGTTCTTGGACTTTCTGATCACACGGTGTACATTTGGGTTTGGTTTAGAGACAGCAGGAGGGGGACCTGCTGCGGAGTCTCAGCTCTCGGGTGAAAGACCTCCCTGTTGTTGTCGTGTCTGCTGTTGTGCTGGAGTCGGCGGCAAGGTTTGGTAATGACTCCATGGTCCAGCTGCTCAATCCACAGTCTGCCATGAACCACTTACTCACTCACAGTATGTTATGTCATATTTTATTTCATTTCATTTATTTCTCCTCATTTCTTATCCTCAGCTATTAATGTTTTATATTTGTCACTGTCGTTGTTTTGATCCAGGTGACTGGAAGTCCATCCAGGTGAATGACTCTGCAGGACATGTTGTCCACAGCTGTGTGGTTGCAGTCCAGGATCTGGTGGACTCTCTGCTTCAAGGACACATACAACTGAGACACCTGCAGATGTGCCTGAAATACAAAGAGCCGTTTAAGAGGCTTTATCTGCAGTGTATGAACCCTTACAAGCTCTTACACCACAAACAGCCTCTGATAGTTAATTGTGGATATAATATTTAAAATCTGTTGCATTGTGTCTTCCACAGACAAGAAAAACACAAAATCTGAGACAGTTCCTGTTGATGCAGACTGTGTTTTGGCACAGAGAAAGATGGATTTGGACACTTTCTTTCAGCGTCAACAGCAGATAGATACACTGATAAATATGATTGCAAAGGTTACAGAAAGCATCACAGGTGAGTGTAACTAGAAAACTAAAGAACACACACACATTATCAACATAATTATGTTACGTTTGAGCGTTTTACAGAGGTAGTATAGTTGTGTGTTGTGGTTTCACGTGGTTCTTGTTTTAACAGTTCCTGATATTTCGACTCTCGAAAAGCAGCACAGTGCAGATCTTCAGACCGTGAGCCTAAACAAACTGGTGCTGGTTCAGTCCTTTGATGCCGAGGGGAAGTTAAAGAAGATGGGTCCACCCCAGGTCCTTTGGTATAACACCAGTATGAATGTCCTGAAAATGGCAAAAGAAATGCACAAACTGCACCACAGCAGCCTGGTTCTGTCCTCATGGGTCAAGGGAGCAGCATATTCGGCATCACTCTTCTCGGCTCCTCGTGTGGTGACATTAAAACAGATCTATGACTGCATCTGGTTACCTCTGATGACAGACTTCAGTGAGCTTAGTATCAGCATTGCAAATGCAAACATCACTTTCAAAAAGCTTGACAATGTTTTTGTGGAGTCTGGCGACCAAGGTGACGGGAGACTAATCAAAAAGGAGCTGTGTCTGATGTCAGAGATGTTATCTGAGTCAAGAGGGTTCAAACCAGAGGGGAACTGGGTGGAAGTGAGACTTGGCCAGATTCAGGAGTATAAGCAGCTCTGTGAGGTGGCAGCTGCAGCCAGTGCAATACTGAAAATTGCTCAATCAATGAGGCTTTCTGGGAAATTTACAGAAATTGACACACTCAAAGAACTGGTAACTGTCCTTTATTATTTCTTTCCCAGCAGATCAACAACTGAAATATGTGTATAGATACTGTATGTAGTGTATCATATCAGTATGTGCATGACTTACAGGAGGAAGACACATTTAAACAGAAGGTCCTGGGTTCTCTGAGCGATGAGCTGATTCAAGCCAAGCAGCAACTGTCTACAGTCACCAAGCAGCAAACTACCTGTCTTGAAGAGTATCTAGCAAGCCAGACTCTGGTCAGATGGGTCAAAGAAAACCTTAAAAGTACAAACCTTGCATAAGAAAAACATCATCATTGTAATTTTTGAAACAGTGCCAGTTTGCTCACTTTCCTGGTCCCTAAACAGATATGAGTGATGTGAAGGTCTATGTTGAACTGGCTTCTATATCTGCTGGAGAAAACGACAAAGAGATCGACCAGGTGGCCTGTTTCCATGATGCAGTGACAGGCTACGCCCCACTGCTCTTCACCCTCACCTCTCGAGACGGCTTTGAAGAGTTCATGAAGTGTGCTCGGCAGGTGTGGGACACCCAGAGCAGAGACAAAAGGCTGCCAGACAAATTGGTATTAACTTCTCCTTTATTTTTGGGCAATACATGAAACCCTGTTCCTTTCCTTAAAGTGACAGTGATGCTACTGCATTAATCTTCCAGAGAGAGTCTACTCGACTGCTAAGCTGGCTGAAAGCCTTGAAGGAGACCCATGGCTCTGTAGAGCAATCCTCTCTCTCCCTGGCCTCTGCTATTAATGCTAACGGAGTTTATCACATAGGATGGTCTGATGAAAACACAAAGAAGGTAAATGCACAATTATCCATGAAGAGAAAACTAAATAAAAAGCAGCACTGACTGGTTTTCTCTTTGATTTCCACTTCTTTGCAGAGATGTCTACAAAACATGATACAGGTCACCATGAAAAGTGTCAGAGAGAAGAGGTACGAGCTGGAAGACCTGCTGGAGCTACAGAACAAACTCATGCTCATGTCGTCCAAAGGGGAGCATGGCAGAGAACAGGTCAACAGGTTCACAGAGGTCAGAACAGATCTGTTCTCATATAACCAGATCATTTATCATTATACTTTATTGCCATAGTCAGCAACTAAAGTATCTGGTTGCTGATCAGAAACATCTAACATCATTAAACTACGCTGGTTAAATGTTGGTATTTAAAAGCTAGGCACCTGTAATATGTCTTCCCAAATTTTTTGTTAAACTTCACTTTTAAAGGTTCGACATTACCTGTTTAAATTAACTGCACTGCATGTATTCATAAAGTCCTCTCTCTCCATATCCTCTATAGGTTTTTGAAGGAGTTCAGAGAATTGGTAGCATCCTACTTCCGATGCAAACATCCGGTAATATACTCTTCAGGGAATGGCACGCTGAGGTCCAGTGCTGTCCAGAGCAGCAGCAGCCGTGCATCAGAGTCACCTTCTTACCCCTGAAGGGCAAACAACTGCTGTACTACGGTAAACTGACCGAGCAACTGCAAAAGCTGGCTAATTCCATGGATAACTGCCAAAAAGAATGGCGTGCCTTTGTCAGTGACATGCGCTCCAAGTTCAGCTTGCTGAATCACTACAGCTCCGAACAGATGGTGTATCTGTGCCGCTGGATACACAAAGTCTGCCAACTGCAAGCATCAGTTCCTCAACAGTTATGGTATCTACTTTTTCCCATAAAGCCTCACTGTACTCTGGCTGATGTCAGAGCTGCATATAGTAATGCATTAAGTATAACCTCAAAGTCAAAAGAAGTGGAAGATATTGAGTCTGATGATGAAGATGATCATTACAAAGCTGTCGACCCAATGGCAGCTTCACCAGAGGACATGGAAGCGGTTCATGATTTGATGGAGTTTTCTTCAGAGGATGAAGATGCTGGTGATACTGATGACACCAGGAAGTATGATGGCGAGAGTCTTGAAAACCTCTGGAGACAATTCAAGAAAGACATGTCACAGAACCTGACTGAGTACTTGGACATCTCAGCTCTGGCCCATTTCCTTTCATGCCTCTCTGACATGAACCAGCAGCACGTGATCAGGAACCTCCCACCGGTTCTTCAGGACGGGAAACCAAATCTTATCCTTTGTTCTATTGCAGAGGTCTTCACCACTATCCTGTCTTTATATATGAAGAGTCCAGAGCAACCACTGCCCTCTACTGATGAGGTTCTAGTTTGTAGAGAAGAGACCTCGGAAGAGGAAGTGGAGATCTTCCTCCGCCGAGCCCTCAGCCAAAACTCCAGACAAAACAGCCAGAAGATTTATTCTCTTGTCAATCCAGGGCTGCTGGGATATGATGTCAGTGTAGCCTTGGGGGATCTTTTTGAGGTCCTTGAAAAAAGTGCCAACCCACATTATCATTTGGCAATAGTCAGTCCAGTTGAGCACCAGCACAGATATGTCCCTTCTTTCTTCAGCAGTGACAAAGTGCAGACTGGTGAGAGCATAACAGCAGAGACTGCTAAGAAATATCTATATCACCACTTCACTCAACATACATTCCCACAAAACTCAGTCGCACTGGTTTCTCCAGATCAGCTCTCAGTCTGGATGGTGTCATCTGTGCGCCCTGCAGTTGGTAAGCCCTTATTTGTAGGATTTAAACCATAAGGCAGCATGTAGACAGCATGGTTCAAATTAGTTTCTACAGTAATTGTTTTGATAAAATACATCCATATTTGTATCAATAGGGAAATCTCTTTACGTGGATCGTTTGTTTGAGAAAGTCCAGCAGAGATCTCCCAGAGCTAAACACATTAGGATCAGACTGATTGAACCACGCATTGACATAGATTCTTTGATCAAGAATCTATCAGAGAAACTGGCACTCTTAAGAGAACAAGATCCAGTTCTCCTGCACATTGACACTGCAGGAGTAAGTATTCAAGCATTTATCTCTGCACAAAGGTTGTTTTGTTGCTGGTTGTACTGTGTTGTTTAATTTTTATGTTTGCATTACTTTTGTCATTTCACCAGGTTCGCTCAGGTCTGCAGGAGCTTCTGTTCCATCTGTTAGTTCTGGGCCGTTTGAGTGACAGCCATGGCCTGCTCTGGAGAAGGAATATGACACAGTTGATCACTGTTGAGGTCCTAAAAACAAACACGTCTTCTGAGAGCCAATCAAAAGAGGTAATGGTGCCTTTGCAGATCATAACTTGTTTTCTATATGGGTCCAAAGATGTAGTTTTAAATTCTAATTTATTCTTTAACAACATTGTAAAATCAAGTTTAACTCTGTGAAGTCACAGTTTTCATATATTTTTATCTGCTGGGCAGATAGCCTGTGGCCAAAACGTGTCACATGCAGAGTGTCATTAGTCACAGTGCATGTTTTTTCTGCTTAAACAAGTCTTCATATTATAACTGTTATACTCACCTGTAGAGTTTTAGATTATATTATTGCAGAAAACTTTACGTCTTAACTTTCTATGCTTATAGTAATGCTAATTATTTTTTAAAGCTCACTCCAAAATATTAGAAAAGGTAAAGTTTCAAAAAGACCCTTGGTTCAAATAAATGATCTCAGTTGTTTGATTTGCTCACACAGACAAGACATGGACTTCTTGATGTCCTGCCTACCATCCATTGTAGATCTCCAAGAGAGGTGAATAAGTTACTGAGCAGTCAGAGGCTGTCAACAAAACAGATGTTTGATCCACTCATGGATCATCAGGAGTTTTTGAGTGAGGGGATTCAAAGACCCTATCAATACTTAAAGCTCTACAGAAAAAACAAGAATCTGGATTCTTTTAAATACCAGGAAGGATCGCATGTGGGGAATCACGCTGATTGTGTCACTCATTTTCTGTTATACTGTGGAATGCAGGATCCGTCCTGGGCTGAGCTGAAGAATTTTTTCTGGTTCCTCAATGTGCAGCTGAAAGACTGTGAAAACTCAATTTTCTGTGATCCAGATTTTCTGGCTGACCACTTGCCTGGTTTTAAGGGCTTCATTGTGAAGTTCATGATTCTAATGGCGAGAGATTTTGCCTCACCCTCTCTGAACACATCTGATCAAAGTCCAATGTTACACATTGAAAACAGTTTGGAAGATGACATCCTTGCCCGTCTGACAATTCGTAAGCATTGGGAAAATGAGTCTCATCCATATATTTTCTTTAATGCTGATCGGTTTTCAATGTCTTTCCTCGGCTTTAATGTAAAGACAAGTCACAACATATTCAGTGCAGTCAATCCTCACAGCAACACTGTCCTGATAGCGGATGTGATGTCACAAGAACTTTATCAAGGTTTGGAACGCCAAAGAATCCCTCTCGCTGAGGACTTTGATCAGTTGCCACGGTCAGACAAACTCAAAAGGATTTCACGTGTTGTCAGTGCAGGTAGAGGAATGGAGGACAGGGGATTTGACCCAGACCCTACATATGAGATCACTGCTGACAATGTCATGAAGATGTTGGCAATAAACATGAGATTCCGGTGTGGTATTCCAGTTGTTATCATGGGAGAGACGGGCTGTGGAAAAACCAGATTAGTCCGTTTCCTTTGTGCTCTGCAGAGGGAGAAAAGACCAGTGCAGAACATGGTACTCGTCAAGGTACATGGTGGAACTACAGCAGAAATGATTTACAGGAAGGTGAGGGAGGCAGAAATCCTTGCTGAGAAAAACCGCAAAATGCATGACCTAGACACCATTTTGTTCTTTGACGAAGCCAACACCACAGAAGCCATTTTTGCAATCAAGGAAATCCTGTGTGACCAGTCTGCTAAAGGAGAACCACTAAAGGCAAACACTGGCTTAAAAATAATAGCTGCTTGCAATCCATACAGGAAGCATTCACCTGAAATGGTGGAACGTTTGGAAGGCGCCGGACTGGGATACAGGGTGAAGGCGGACGAAACAGAAGACCGCCTTGGCAGAGTGCCTCTGAGGCAGCTGGTGTACAGAGTTCATCCTCTGCCTCCAAGCCTGACCTCTTTGGTGTGGGATTTTGGTCAGTTGAGTGATTCAACTGAACTTTCCTACATCAAACAGATTGTCCAGAAGAAAGTTACTGACCATCGTTTGCCAGAGACTTGCAGGGATATAATTTCAAAAGTGCTGGCAGCCTCCCAGAAATACATGCGGAGTCGGAAAAATGAATGCAGTTTTGTGAGTCTCAGAGATGTAGAGAGGTCCATGAAAGTGCTTGTTTGGTTTTACGAGCACAGTGACATCCTCTTCAACCACGGCTCTTATCACTCTGAGGCCCAAAAAACGCTGAAGTGCTTGATTCTTGCAGCTGGAGTCTGCTACTACCCGTCTCTAATGTTCAAAGAGGAGTACCTCAATGTAATTTGTAGGTACCTGCCAGACCCTTTCCGCTCTCCAACAGCACTGCAGAGAGAGATCTCAGATTGTCAAGACACCTTCCTTCGGAACATACAGACAAGAGAAACCATAGCTCATAATGTTGCACTCAAAGAGAATGTGTTTCTCATGGTGGTTTGCACTGAGCTCAGGATCCCACTTTTTTTAGTTGGCAAACCAGGAAGTTCTAAGTCGCTTGCTAAGACAGTGGTTGCTGATGCCATGCAGGGCCAGAACTCCCATTTTGAACTCTTCAAAAATCTCAAACAAGTGCATATGGTGTCGTTCCAGTGCAGTCCTCACTCAAGTCCTGAGGGTATTATAGGGACATTCAGGAACTGTGCTAGGTTCCAGAAGGACAAAAACATGGATGAGTATGTATCAGTGGTGGTGCTTGATGAGATAGGACTTGCAGAAGATTCTCCTCAGATGCCTCTGAAGACCCTTCACCCCCTCTTAGAGGATGGTTGCATTGACAATGACAAACCAGACCCACATATGAAGGTTGGTTTTGTTGGCATCTCCAACTGGGCTCTTGACCCAGCAAAAATGAACAGAGGAATATTTGTCTCCCGATGGGATCCGAGTGAGGATGAACTTGTGGAAACTGCCAAGGGTATTTGTTCATCCTCCCCCCAAATTCTCCTGAAAATCAAACACCTCTTTCCCTCTTTGGCGAAGGCTTTCTTGAGTATCTGCAAGGACACCTCAAAGAATCAGTTTTTTGGTCTAAGGGACTTCTACAGCCTAATCAAAATGCTCTTTGCCCAAGTCAAATTCACACAACAAGAACCAGATGGTGGGCAGTTGGTAGAGGCCATCTTACGTAACTTCAGTGGACAGCCAGAAGGTTTTGATCCTGTCATATATTTCCACGAGGTTATCCAAAACCTTACAGATACTCCCAGACCAAGTACATTGCAAATGGTGAAGAAGAATATTGATCATGACACCAGCCAGGAAAGCCGTTACCTCCTTTTGCTGACCACCAACAATGCAGCTCTTCATATCCTTCAGCAACAAATCTTTTCCAAGGGAGATTATACACCACCTGAAATAATCTTTGGCTCAGGGTTTCCAAAGGACCAGGAATATGCCCAAGTCTGCCGTAATGTGAACCGAGTAAAAACATGTATGGAGACCGGGCGCACTGTCATCCTCCTGAACATGCAAAATCTTTATGAAAGCCTGTATGACGCCTTGAACCAATACTATGTTTACCTCAGTAAGCAGCAGTATGTTGATCTAGGTCTTGGCTCCCACAGAGTCAAATGCCGTGTTCATCTGAACTTCAGACTGGTTGTAGTGGAGGACCAGAAGAAGGTCTATGAGCACTTTCCTGTGCCTCTCATCAACCGGCTTGAAAAACACAGGGTGGATAGGAGTACTGATCTGGAACCATGGCAGCTCAGGGTTCTCCAGAAACTGAAGGACTGGGTGAAGGATTTCTCAGACAAGGCCACAGAGGATTTCAAGTTGTCTGACATTTTCATTGGCTTCCACGGTGATGCCTGTGCAAGTGCTCTCTTGCAAGCATTAGAAAAGAGAGCAGACACATTTAGAGGCAGTCCAGAAAGACATCAGCAGGATGACAAATGTGCCACTTTGGAAGAAGCTGAATCAAACCAAACACCAACATTTGAGTCTGTTTATGATGTGCAGAACAAGGAACCTAACAAGGAGGACGATAAGCTGGGTTATGACGTAGACATGGAAATAGCTGAAAATGAGCAAGAAATTGAGTTAATGCAAAATAATGATGACACGTTTACTGAAGTATATGATGATGCAAATAATATGATGTCTGAGAGTCCTGGAATGATGGAGAAAGAAAACAATATTCGGTCTGCAGAGGACAATGAGGAAGAAGTCTTGAATTTGGCTAAAGGTCTCTTGTTAAACTGTGCCACACCTGATGCTGTGTTGAGGCTGAAATATTTAAATTTAGCAAACCAGGATAAGGAGCAACTCCAGATAATTTACTTTCAACAGCAGCATCATCACTCACTCATGAATTTCCTGGAATATTGCCTGAACACACATCAGGAGTCCAGCAGGTTTCTTGAGGTAGGCCACAAATGTTTCTATAATTTTGTTTTTGTACATTTCTACAGTGTCAACATAAATTATTGACATCACTGTCTGCAATGTGGTTTTGCACAGGTTACTACCTTCTCCAGTTTGTTAACAAGACCAGATGTCAAGGTTCTAGCCCATGCTCTGGGACTGCATACGGACAGGATCCTCCTGCTCTCACTCCACCAGTTTGACACTGAGGCCTCCTTCTATAACAAGATACGGTAATAAAACTTAAATTAATATTTCAGGATTTTTTTTATTTTTGTTAAATAAATTCTATTATCTTTTTTATGCTCCCTTCTGTGTCAGGGGCTTCCCTCAAGATGCTGATCACTCGCTTCACATTCTGTTAATCCAGATGGACCTCGAGGAATCTAACTGCAGTGATGAGCTCATAGCCTCAGCAAAGTATGGGATGATTTAAGGCTCTCCACCATATCTTATGTTATGCAGGCTGCGAGGAAGATCTTTCAGTTGTGTTTATGACGTGTGTACAGATATTGCACCATGAATTACTTGATGTCACTGGAGGATCAGAACTGTTGGGTGATTTTCATTGTGAAGGCTTCGAGGATCTCAAGTCAGTCTCAGTACATTGGTTTCCAAGGAGGTAAGGACCGAGTGGAATGATTTTCATTGCAATGCAGTTAACTGCTGACTTTGTATTCTTTGATGTATGACTATATGAAGCCATGTTTTATCTTTTGCATTAAAGGTGTCTGGCACTCAGTTCATATTGATGACTTGAGGGATTCAGAGGACATGAGCCTGAACCTCTATGGTTTCTGTGGAACGCTGATTAGCAAACTGCTAAACCCTGCACACTCAGGTAAAAATGTACTTTCTGAGAATTTTAAAAAGTGTTTCATTATACTATAAATTCATTTTTAGTTAACGTTAATATTCTCTATCCCTATTAGACCACATTGAAGATGGAGAAACTACAAGGGTAGGAAAATATTCCAATGTTAATAAAATGCACATTATTAAGTTTTAAAAGTTTGCTAAAATGAAAATTGGTTTTGTTTGGATACAGGCAGACAGAGCTCACCTCCACAGCGTGTCCTTAGTGAGGTCATGCATCCAAAAGGCTGTGGGTTTGCTGAGGGACCCCAATAGACTGACATCACGAAGCATGCAGCGAATGCACATCCTTCTGAGTTTGCTGGGTGGTGGCACTAGTCAAACGCAGACAGGAGGTAAGAAATGTGATCAAATTTATATTTTACTATATGTATAAAAGATACAATTATAAAAAAACTACAAAAGACATGGACAAATTACACATTTTAAGCCCCTTTAATAACACAACCGAGAGCACCCACATAGTTCGTAGAGTTTGGTGATCAGTAACTCTGTGAATTATGTTCTTTGTTTCTGATAAAAAATATGATCTTTGTTAGCTCACTTTGAGAAGGTGTTGTTGAGTAGACTGGCCGAAGGCTTGGCACAGAGAGAAGAAAGGATGGGCTCTCCTAAAGAATGGGTGAGCATAGAAGCCAAGAAACGCCAGACTCTGCAAGAGGGAGGGACTCTGAGGTACATGTATCCCATTACTGTCTACTTGTTATACCCTTATGAAAAAAGTGGAAATAAGTAAGAGGTTTGTAAAATATTTATACAGCGTTGAATACTCTGCAAAGATGTGCTATGAAGGAGTTTATCAAATGTCCTGTCATCTGGTTTCTTTTTCTGCCAGACATACGCTATGGCGCTGTCTTCAGTCCACTGTGACTCCAATCTTGGCAAGCATATTGGAAGTCGTTGACAGGTATGCAAATATGGACCTACTCTCTGATGAAAGGCTCAGCCCGGGGCTGAGAAAGTTGTGGCTGGACATTCTTGCAGATCCACAGATTTTAGATCTACTGTCTGCCCAAAACACAAGGTATTGTAAAAAACTTCTCCTGCACAATTCCAACAGCAAATCATATCAACAACAAGCATATTTTATCTTCAATTATTATATGTTGTAGCGAGTCAGACCAGGAAGTTCTTGTGCAAAATTACTTCTTGTTGGACGGTGAAGAACAGTGTTGCGCTGCTCCATTCAGCTGGCTCATCACAATGCATCTTGAAAACCTTTGGAAAGAATCAGAGTTTATGCCAGGTTTGTCTTCATCCCACCGAGTTCTAAATAATATGTCATGAACTTCTAGGTAAAGGGCAAAGTTAAAGTTTTGGTTCTTATCGGCTTTTGTCTGTTCTTTAGTAACAAAAGATGATGGAACAGCCAGGGTACTTCAGTTTGTGAGCACCTTTAACAACAGCAGGCTGGGCAGTCACTTACAGAAACTATCAGATAACGAGCGATTGCAGTATGGTCACCTCTTTCTGCATGATTTTCTGCTGCTTAATATGAAGATCAACTCAAAGGACGAGCTAAGGGTATGGATGCACAGTCATACTTTTAGGTGGAATATATTTCCAGGAAATGTTCTCCTTGTGTCTGCGCGGGTTCTATCATGGGTACTACGGCTTCCTTCTACCATTCAAAGATATGCATGTTGGGCTAATTGGTGACATTAAATTAAAAACTGTCCAAAGCTGTACGACAGCTGACTTAGAATTGATTGTGGTTAGGATAATAGATGGATATAAATTAGGAACGGCAGAATAATCTCTTTTTATGTGTGTGTTTTACGTGCAGGTGTTCACAAGAGCAATGTTGGGCTGCGTCGCTGAGCTTCAGACCTCCATGGTTGTCAGTCTTGACTTCTCTCCTGCCTGGATACTGGCTGCCGCCAAACATTTTGTCGTACGACTGGACACCCTTTGCCACATATTTTTGCTGCAGCCTGAACTAGCTGCCAGTGTTTTCCAGCAAGTGTCAAAGAGGGAGGACCAAGAAATGGTGAAAAAACTTAAGACATTTGAAATGATGTGGCTAGATTATTTGATGAAAAATATGCTGTAAATAACTTGTCCTGTTAGACCTTAGTGCGGCTTTCGACACTATTGATCACAACATTTTATTATGCAGACTGGAAGATGTCATTGGGATTAAAGGAACAGCACTAAGCTGGTTTAACTCCTATTTATCTGATAGATCCCAGT
>JAUMTR010000011.1:14252353-14270948 GCA_032270685.1 Microctenopoma stevenorrisi | reverse complement strand
AGAGAGAGAGGGGAGTGATCAAGGTGAGGGAGGAACAAAAGACACATGAGGGCTGGAGAACACATGACACTGACATGCTGTTTTTGTTTTCATACAACCTTTTAAAGTTTAAGAGCTTCCGTCTCCTCTTCCTGATGTTTCTTCATCCTTTATCCTTGCATCTTCTTTTTCCTTTGCTGGTGAGACAAGTATTGTCATCAATGAGGTTCTAATTCACATGTTGTGGAATCAGACATCTGTGGTGTCCTATAAGCTGGTTCCGTACTTGAGGAGGGCATCTCTCAGGCCTTCTTCGCATAGGTCTTCTGAATTTTACATTGTGTGATCTTGCTGCCTCTTTTAACAGTATTAAACTAGACATAAGCACACAAGCATGTGTTTCACACAGAATCACATTCACCTCGCCGTGAGCTCAGCTTCATGTACAGCAGCCTAACAAAGCAAATGCGTGACTCAGCTCAGGAGTCACATTTCACAGGATAATTCAATTGTTGCAATTAGTGTATAAAACATTTAAAAGTTTGATTTATATACAGTTAAACAAGTTTGAAATGTTTAATTAAAATTACCTGGGACAACGCTTAAAACAATATTTCATATGAAAAGCAAATGTATTAAACATTCATAATAACCTTAATACCATGTTTTATTAAAACTTTCTGCTGTAGAATCTAAAATCAATAAAGTTGTTTCCTATTTCCAGGTAACATATCAAAAACCAAAAGTTTGACCCTAAGTTAATAACATCTCTGCTCGTTTCTTTCAGGACTCTCTGCTATGCTCTGATGCGAGAGAAGTCAAACAGAGGAGTGAACTGCAAGGGCAAGAAGAAATCAGATTCCTGAGCAGGGTGGCCAGGAAACAGACTGCAGACCGAATAGAAGGCCCAGCAGAGTTCCTGCTCAGCATGGCCAGGCTGCGGATATGTTTAAGCAAAGCTGCCCAGCTGCTGAAGGACACCACAGTCCACGGTGTGTTTGACTTTAAGTGTACTTGGTGGTTTAGCTGTCGTGCTCTGCCTAAAATATCACATATATACACGGTTTTATTCAGTAAAGACATGAACGGGAGATGAAAGGCCATGTCAAGTTTTTCCATGTTGCTTCATGACATGTAGGCAAACATGGAGAGGCTGAGGCTCTGTACCTGCAGCAGGTGAGAGCAGTGTGTGAGTACTGTGAAAATGACTGGTACCGGGTTTACCTGCTGCGAGCCCTCTACAGATTCTCTGGCATGGACTGCATACTGTCCCTGATGAACAGTCCGGCCTGGAGTTGGGTCTTTCCTGCAGAACTACTTCGTCTCCAGGTAAAGAGCTGGAGTTTGTTTCCTAACAAAACCAGATTGGCTGTTTAGGAGATCATTGATACTCAAAAAATGAGAACCATCATTGTTAAAAGTTTCCTAGCTTAGTTATTACAAAACCTACCTAAATCTTGACCAAACCGATATCTGTGTGTGAACTGTATTTCCCCTGTCAAAGAGGATGATTCCGACAAACGTAGACCAGTTCCTCTGCTGCGGGACGCCTTATCGTGGGATGAGGGACGCTGTGGCAAAGGTCCTGTTGGAAAACAGGTCTGACTGCTTTGTGACTGAGCTACAGGTCAGAGAAGCACTCATGAGTTCAAAGTTGACAACGACATTATGAGTTAGACACCATTTATGTTATGTTATGTTATGTTATGAATATGTGAATGATCGATCATCTCCACTGTTTCATGCTGTCTCTTTAGAAGCTCACTCACATCAGCTTTGTGGCTCTGGCTGTGTTCAGACACGTCACCTGCCGCAACAAGTCGCCTGACGCCAGCATACGTCCTTCCCCACAGGTCACTGTGCAAGATATTTAATGTCATTTGAAACTCTGATATTTCCTTGTGGGTGTTCATTCTCCTTTAAAACATCAATTCTTTACTTTTGCACATTTACACTGTGTGAACCTACAGGACACAGCGGGACTTGAAAAACTCCTGAAACACATCAAATTGAAGGAGTTTCGGGAGTTCTGCAGCTCCCTTCTGTCCAATCAGATCGGTGGACCGGGCTCACATCTCTGCATCAATGCAAACCTCTCGGCTCAGAGACAAACCCTCCTGGAGCTATTGGTCCATCTGGACTCTGTGCTTCTGAGCGGAAACCCTCTGCTTGTCCCTCTCTATCAGATAGCCTCCCAGCCTCACAACGTTACAGTAAGAAGCTTCTTATTTTGGGCTGAAATTGCCATTCTGCTCATGCTTCACCATAAAACACATTTGCAGGTAAATTATTTCTAGGTAAGGACCTCTCTGCGTCTTTAGCTTTAACATAGACCTGTCTTAGTCTAAGTCTTGAAGTCAGGATATTTGGGTGATACTTCCACAATAATCCGGACTCAGTGCAAGTGCAGAATGATATACTACGTGAAGTACTATGATATAGTACAGCTTTTTGGCGTCCATCATTCACTGAAAAATTTACTGTCTAGATTGTTTCCGTTTTTACTTCAAATTATGTAACAGTGAATTTTAAAGACGGAGAGACTTTCTGGTATCAACAGCTTTGTTTGATAAAAAGTCCCTGTTCATCAAAATATTCCATTAACTAGTCCTCTGCATTTTAAAACACTTAAATAACACTTATCTATTCTTATGAATGTGCATTAATGATTACATTTTGTTGCAAGAACTCTTTTCTGCCAACGATGGCTGATGATCACACAAGTGAAGCCAGACAGTGGTTGAGTAGAGAGCAAAGACTTCAGATGTACAGTAAGTGCTCGACGTTTTGAAGCTTTAGCTCATTTTTGTCATTATAAATAATCTAACAGGATATACACATACTGTTTTTTTTTTTAAAACGTTTTCAGCCTGCGCCAAAGGACATCCGTGCTTTGTTGGAGAGGTGTGAGATATTTTCTATTTCATAATCCAAGCATTGTAAATTACATTTAAACTAAATAATTTTGCTTCTGTGTGATCCTACAGTGTGGCAAACCAACAGTTGTATCCAAGTGTGCTGAATGCGGAATTCCAATTGGTGGGACAAATCATATGCCAGTCCAGGGATTTACTCAACAGACAGTGCAAGGGTATGGACCTGTTCAGTTACACAGCTCCACGACATTATTTTACACTCAGTCCCTCAGTTCACTTTAATTTCTTGTTGTCAGGGATCAAACTCGAGTCGGACACATACTGGGAGAGGCTTCTCGGAGGTCGGAAGCCCCTGAAAGGCAGATGACGTCCGCTCAGTCCCGCATCCTGAGGCTGCTAACTCACCTCGCCATGCTTCAAGGCGCCGTTAAAAATCAGAGAGTGAGAGCTCAGACTTCACACATCAGCGGTGTTTCCAACACCATTCAATAAGAGAATAAGAGTTTTTCTTGTTTGTTTTGTAGGGACTTTGTGACATGATCCATCCCAGGCCACACAATGTTTTCAGCTTCCTGTGGAGCCACCTGGAAAAGGACATGAGTGTGTTGGGGCAGACTTTGAATCAGAACACAGACAACACAGCAATTACAGTTCATTTGATTCTTAACGCAAGCACAGAATTCAAAACAGGTGTTTTTTTACTTTTCAATTTAATTAATCTGCTTCCTCAGTCCATGTAAAAAAAGTGTGATATTAACTCTGCTGAATGTTATCAAGGATCCCACAGTGCAAGACCTGATCTGTCCTCCAGACAAGGACGGCAGCAGTGGGAGAAGCTCGTCTGTGATTCTGTCATCACTCCAGTGCTTCAGGTAAGAAAGAGTGTTTTAAAGGTTGTGTATGGATTATTTGAATTTCTATACAAACTAGAATCTCTGTTAGTTATGATTTTATAGGGAAGAGACAGACATTTAGTTTCTGCCTGTTTCCAGTGTTTAAAGAAGAATCTGGCTGAAGCTCAGGACAGGATTGGTGCAGATGATGGACTTGCTGGAAGCCCCCTGGTGAATATTCTCTTCGGGGATCCTGGGAAGATGTTGGCCCTACCCTCCGACTGCCCGACTGATCACTCCACCTTCTGGACTTTCCCTGAGATCATGACAGTGGAGCGATTCTACCAGTTGGTGGGAGAAGCTCAGGGACGTGACTCTTTACCTCTACTGACCACGTTCCTCAAAAAGGTACCAGTCCTCCTCTGGGCCATCATTTACTATCAGTGCTGCAGATTTATCCAAAAATACAATATTTGAATATTCATAAAATAAATTATAAACATTAATGTATTCTTGCACTAACTTTCTTTGTGTGTGTTTGTTCCAGATACAGTGTGTGAGACAGTTACATCATCTGCCTGAGCTGGCAGCTCTACAGTCAGACCTGCTGAGGGTGTTTCCTCAGGCAACAGCCTCTACGCCTCAGACTATTGCGCAGGTGTTGCAGCAGATACCGGGAGGTACATCAACACATATTTATAACTGTAACTGCAGAACAGCGGCAATGAAGCTCACTGTGGTTAACTTTGTTAGGATACCAGAAGAAGAGGCTACTCAAGAGAGTGGAGAGATTCATCAAAGTGTGGAACTGCCTCCGGGCGGAGGTGGCAAACAACTGTGAGCATCTTTATCAACCTTTATCTTTAATGTCTACATGTACAGTTGTAATAATCAAGAGTGATTTTAATTAGCTTCTATTACTACTGCTGATGTCACTACTATGAATAAATAAATACAGTATGGCTATCACTTCTATAAACATCTACTACTATAAAACTGAAAATAACGAGACTTGATTAGTACATTGAATTGTTGAATCATATTTACTATATGATTCACATACCATAGAAATTGTTACTAAACTCTTATGCGATGAAGAAAAGGGATTTAATAGAGAGTTCTGGCTCAATCAAACATTACTTATTGATTTAAGTTTGTTTGTCTTTGCGTTTGAACACAGAAAAAATAATGTTTTACACTTTTTAAATAGGACAGTTATTTTGAAAAGTTACAAGTTTCACACCACAGGTTTTAACCAAAGCTTAATGTACTTGGCATCACAGCATTGTTTCTTTTGAAAAGCGGGAACATTGGAGTTGTAATGATTAGTGGTGTTCTTCAAAGGTTTTCTTTCTTCACTGCGCCACTTATTTTACTTTCTGTTGTTGCCTGTGTGTTCATACAGCAGCAGAGCTCGGTGTGGATGTGAACTTGTGTGAGAAGGAGGTGACAACTGAGAGCTCCAGAGAGTTTCTGACACCATGCCGACACGGCCCCGGGTCGTGTCTCCAAACTCTGGTGTGTTTTCTGTCCGAGACTCATAACAGCGTGGTGAGAGCGGCCAGGAGAGTGAACCGCCATGAAGACAGGTCAGTACACTCGGCGTGGAGTCTCTCTGAGCAGTTTGAGTGGATTTTAAGGCTGTAGTCAGGCTAACAGCATCACAGTGAGATCACAGGCATCTTCCTCCTACATCACTATCAGCCTAAACTAATGGAGTGTTTCCTGCTCTGAAGTTAATCCATACATTTGACGTTTTTGCTCATGAAAACATTCAGAAAAGACCACAAACAAAAGCTTCGCGTTTTCTTGATGCATCCAAACATGTTCAAAATGCTGTAGAAATACTGCGTTAACTCAGCACTAAAAACGTAGAATAACGTTTTTAGTGCTGTTTTTAGTAGAAATCATGCAAGCTAACTCGAGACATGATCCTGTTTTATTTCCACAGTGATTACAGTGTTCCTTTGGAGAGGTTATCAGAAACCCAGCTGACCCTGTGTCACCCAGAAAGAGAGCTGCTACCTTTGGTTTTAGCTCACTGCCAGTACACACTGAAGAAAGGCGGGGAGACTGACATCAGCTACGATCTGCCAGGGATCCAAACACAGCTGGCACGCTGCTTCCTGGCTGGAAAACCACTTATCCAGGAGGTAAAAACCAAAACGAATCGCACAACGGCATGCATATGTTCAGTAATGTCAAACAGTTTCCCTCTTTGATTAACACCAGGACACCTCAAGGTACCTGAACAGACACTTGCAGGATTTCTCTGTGGTTCTGTCTGAGGTCCGAGGAAAGATTCCTCAGGTAAGAGTTTCTTACAAACTGCAGACATTTACGGAACTGACAGCTAAAGAATGTTCACAGTAGTTTAACGTGTAGGACTTCATGAGGCCACGTTGTTAAAGGTTAAATTCCACCACACTCCTCTCACTGGCCTGCTCACTGTTTCTCTGTCTGGCTGCAGGAACCGCTGAAGGGTTCAGTAAGCAGCACCGTGAGAGCTGTGCTGCGCTCGTACACAGATGTTTGCGATGCTGTGTTTGTGGTGGAGATTGGCCTTCGCTTTCTTGGAAAGATGGGTGGGGATCCTCAGGCTCCACTTTTGTCCTACTTTACTGATTCTCTGCAGATGGGCTCACAGATTTCCAGCACTGTAGCCAAGGTAGAAACCCCCAGACCCACAGCTATTTCCATTGCTATGAAAGAATCTGATGGTGTTGATCTCATTTTGTAATCTTCTTTTTCAATAATCAAATACTTTATGAAACAAAACCTAAAATGTAAGCTGTGTCTCTGGAAATGAAAGTTGAGATAAATTAAATAAATTGACATATGAGATTAAATAGCATAGGGAAATACTGCAGATGGTTAAACTCCATCTAAGCTTAACCTGAATTACTATGTATTGCAGACTTTAATGTTCACTGTTACACAACGTAGGTTTCAGGCATGTGGCCTGAACAAATGATCAGAAACAATTGGAAATCATCATTTAAAACTGTTGCAGTACCCAAATGTGGTTGGCTGAACTGTTGAATACAGATAGGCTGAAGGCCTAGGAAGAAATCTGTTATTATCTTTCAAAATAATCAAAACTGTCATTTTCATTTTAGAGTCTTAGAGAGAGCAAACTGCAACATAGCATATTCACCTGGCAGCTCCTGACTTGTTGGAAATCTGAGCTCATGCTGAACAGAAAGCAGGTAGGTATCAATAAAATCATAAAATCCCAGGGCTTTGCTGGCAGAGACCCAAGTCTCTGTAAACACTTTAAAACAGCCGTGAGAAAAACTTTACCCAGGGTGACCACCTCATTTTGAATCATTATTTTCACTTGTGACCCCTGGCTGCCATGGACTGACCCCCAATGCGACAAAGATCCATTTTCCGAGCTTTAATCTGTTAAAAGTGTGCCGTCTGACACCACAGGCACCCAGAGTTTGACCCCAATAAAAAGGAATTCAGTGTGGTTTCTGATTTAAAGCAAATCAGACTAATTTATGATCGTGTCTCAGGATCCATTTCAGAAACTTCCCACCAAGTTCCAGCAAAAGCTGTCAGAGGAGGACAGGAAGAGACTGAAGGTTTTCCTCGCTGCCACAGATACTGAGGCGTTCTCTTTGGAGCTGCATGAAATTCTGCTGCTGAAGACAAGCAGTGCAACTTCTGACGAGGGTTACCACCCACACTGGGAGTAAGTGCCCGCCATTTGTGTAGTGAAAACACAACTAATTTACCATTTGTAGGTTCAGTTTTGGAGATGTTAATGCACCAAATGGTAAAATAATCCAAGGAGAGATGTATTTATTCCTCAGTTTCTTTTTTTAGTATTTTTGTAGGCTCATGAATTAAGAAGTGTGCTTATTGTCAGTTGGAGGAAAGGAGAAAGGAAAAGAAACCACCACAGTGTAAAGGAATCCATTGAGTCTAGGCAGCTTCAATCACAGTAAGTGTGGAGGTCCCACCTGGGGTGTCCTCTGGGATTTGGAACCTCTTGACTTCCAGGACAAGAGTGTGACCCCTCCAGGCCACCATCTGTCAGGGGGAAAGGAGCTTAAGTTGTATCTGCTCAGCAACAGGTCATTTCTATTGAGGCAGCAGCTGGGCAGGGAAGTGAATAGGAATGCTTGTGGTGACAACAATAGATGCAGTGCTAACAGTTGTTTTCTCCGTTCCCTCCCCGACTCCCTGCTGTCTCCAGCATCAGGAACACCTTAGAGGCCCATTTGCAGCAGAAAAACCTTCCACCTCTGCTGGAGATCGAGTCTTTGCCAGAGGACATCACACTGGGACAAGCAGCAGACGTGTGGAGGGCAGCTGTAGAGTTTAAAAGAAGATAGAAAATTTCAGCAGTACAATGGGTTGTGCCTCTTTGTAAAATTACTATTTCTTGTTTTCAGATACAATAACTACAAAGGCACTAAATACAGCTATAGAGATACAAAAAACAAATACAGAGAGATAAAAGTCTAGTAATGGAGGACTGAAGTTCTATGCACATGACCAGATGCCCTTTCCATCACTGAGTTTATGATTCCATGTAATAGGATACCGATTAATTGTGCCTTTATTTTATGTAAAATTTGTAAATGCTTAAATTTTAAGATATTTTAATTGTTAAAGGTTCAAGACATATGCTTGTATTTACTTACCTACTAATGCTGTGCCAAGCAACACTTAATAAATGCACTGTGAAAGAATTACGACTACGCGTGTTTTCCAAACCTGATAACTTGGAAAACCTCCTTTTGCAAAGTCAACCAAACCACTCATTGGGCCGCACATCTTGGAATCTGCACTGTAGTGCAGGCAGCCCCGCTCAGCCAATCAGATGCACGGACGACGAGACGGCGTTCTTTCTCTACCAATCACAGACGCGGAGAGGCGGATACTTTGTGTGTTGTTACCACAGAGATGATGTTACGCGTTATTTAGTTCCCCGTATTTGTCCACCGAGTCAACGGAACACTTTCACTGGCTATCACAGGATTATCTTGGGAATTAAACACACAGCCGTGACCGCGTACTGAAGCAATGGTGGCCCTCGGCTTTTAAAGTAAGTAGTTATCGCGAACTTAGTTGTCCAGCAGACAGCTGTTGTGACTTTTATAGGGGTAAACGTTAGCGTAGAAAAGCTTGCTCTAACAAAATTTCATTTGGAAAACAAGCGTTTTTATTTCTCCTAGAAGCCAACAACTTATATTACAGCTGCAGTATACCTGTTAGCAAAGGTTGACCCCAAACGGTGATTTAACGAATCAGTGCAATGAATGTTTTTGGGTGATAACGATGGTACGTTACCGATTTGGACCCGTTGGGAATAATCTGCGCCAGGCTTCATTTTCCTCTTGCAGTTGGTACCGTTGTAACGACCTGTGTGTTAGCTTACTCTAAGGTTACGTTAATGATGTCCAGCGTTAGCTAACTAGCAGGTATTCTTTTGTTTTGAACTAGTCGGAGTTAGTCGACGGCAGCTGTGTGTTTTTTCCGCACCCGCCATGCTTTCCAAGCTTGTTTATTATGATGAGCGGACGATACGTGTGCGTTACGGTTAGCTATCTTAGCTAACGTACACCTGCCACAGCAAAGCGAAATGTTGTCGTCGTGTTAGATTCACTGTTTGACAGCACCAGGATCTCGTAGCATCACGTCCTGTGTACCAACACTGCACTTTATTTTTTACTTGGTTTTACTGCCAACTCTCTGACTAACCAGCTTGGTTTGTATTGCAGCTGTCATTAAAACGTTCAGCCGTGAAACCAAATAGTTGTTTAGTATTGATATGTGGTAGTTTTAGCTCGTTTAGCTTCTGTTAGACCGTCCTAGTTGGAGAAATACAGTGAGAGGTTTTGTTGTTGGTTACTCTGGGAGACACAACAGCCATAGTGGCTGGTTCCTCTGTGCTGAATCACCACGTAATTAGCATAGGTGTCCTATTGTGTTTATATCCAAACCAATGTTATTCTATTACAGGTTTGCAAAGGATGCATACAACACGGAGCCCCTCTATCCCCACAGGTGTCTCTGGAGATGCCTTGGACCTCAGCTTATCAGGCTCCCAGCTCTCGATGTCCAAAAGACCCAGCAGTGCTTCTCCTGGGAAGTACTTCTCTAGGTCTGTGTCGGTTTCTGTGGCTAGTGACAGCAGAGGAAAACGTAACACTCTGGTGAGTAGCCGTGCACTGACACATCTGTGCCTTTGTGGTGGCAACAGACTTGACTGGAGATTGTCTGTGAGTAACAATGTGATCCGTTGCTGATATGGACAAACTGGTGGAATTCTTCATGATACAGTGTGTGGTGTAATGTTATCAAACATAAATGATTATTCCCACCATTTGAATCCATAGAGCGATGCCAGCCATGGTAGTTCCCGATCCATCAAGAACCTGAGGCGGTCCAACAGCACCACTCAGGTTAATCAGCAGACAAACATCAGTTTAAGGTACAAACTTAATAATAGGAAAACACTTTACTTTACTCGGCAGATGCTTTTTATCTGAAGCGACTTACAAGGAGAAGACACAAGCAATTACCTTTTTAGGTTTAGTAATTTCTGTAGTTACTACTGTACTGTTCCACTTTATGCTCTGACTTTATTTCTGAGGCAAATATCTTCATCTACATCTAAGCCACTACACTGACAGTGTAGCACACTGCCCTATGCACACTATAGCTATTAAGTTACTTATGAACAATATGCAATATGATCATAAGACCTTATGGATCCCCGGTGCAAAATTCACAATTTACCATATCTAATTAGGTTTTTATCATTTGTTTCAAAACATGTGATCATCTAAACTAAACATCTGAAAAAAGTGCATGAAGAGTGCGACCCTTGTATGTCGTTCTACCGTATATATTCTGAAAATTTAAATGCTGACATACACATCTGTAAAAACACAGGAACTGTTTGTGCACATTTTGATAGCCTTTATTCTCTTTCTGTGCTAATGCAACATTTTATTTTCTTTATCTCAGACTTTAACCTTCTAAGCTTAATATAGTACAGTATGTGCTGATACTTGAACTCTGCACATTTAAAATATGAAGGCCATGTTAAAAAATGACAGAAAAGACTTGGTGTATTTGATAATGTGGCTCAGACACTCTTGAAGCTGTGTTTGTGTTACCGGGAACAATCTCTGTTGTTCAGTTGGCTTGTTTGGAGTTTCTGCTCTTTAAACCAGAGCCCTGCTCTTTAGTGAGCAACAGCTGGCAGCCTTGAAGCTTCAGCAGTTCCAACAATAAGAATTGTGGCACGCCAGTCCCTGCATGATAAAGAGTAAAGGGAAGCTGGGCGGCTGTTACTGAGGTCGCGGGGTGCAGGAACTTGCTTTGTCCCAGGTTAGAGGGGGAGGGCTGGGACCTCGGGGTCAGGTTACCCCCTCTATGATGAGCCAGTGAAAGGAGAAGTGTGTGTGCATGCTCTGGTCCTATTGTCTGGCAGCTGCCACCACCCCACCCTTTCTCTCCCTGCTAGGATGCAGAGCAGAGGGGCTCTAAATTTAAAGGGCCTCTCAGTACCCCGCCCCAGTCTCTGTCTTTCAGGGCTTTCATAAGGTCACTCACCACCCCTTTCTGTCTATACTGTTTCCTCCACTCCACGCATCACTCTCTTGTAAAGCAAAAAGTAGAGGAATGTGCTGCCTGAATAGTGTTGTCAGATTGCCTTTCATTGAGCCAGCTGGCTTCACCCCCGTCCACTGAAAATACCCACTCTCATCTCTATACTTACTAAGGCAGAAACACCATCACAGCAGGAGCAGGCTGCAGCAGAGATACCAGCACAATCCAAATCAGACAGGGGGGGTTGCCCGACATCTGTGCCTCATGATGGGGGGTGCCGGTGTGTAATGCTATTTGAAGGATGAACAACAGGCCATCGGGATCAACATATACATGCACATATTGATATGGATTCCATAATGGAGTCGCTCTTAGCAGACGGTCAGCTGCTCCACACGGAATTCCAGTGCTTTGGGGGAATGAAGAGATGGGGATGAGCCCCATATCTGCAGCTGTCGTGACAACATTTAATCACTAAAGCTGCCTCTAGAGGCCAAGCCCCCCCCCTTTCTGTGTGGTGGAGTGCTGCAGCAAAACTGAGCTCAGAAGTGCTTTTATTCACTTAATAAACATTTAAAATAATCATCTCAGTGTACAGCTGCCACAATGGTGTTTTAAACAGCCACTACATAAATAAGATGCTGGTGTAAGCATATAGTTTGGGTTTTATTTTTCCACATTTAAGAGCCACACTCTACTGTTTATTTGTACAGTGCAGTATTGAACTCTTGTATGTTCTCCAGCACAGAGCAGAGTGAGGACTACCTGGCCCTGTTTGACAGCAGTTCAGATGGACGCAGGAAGCTGGCCAGCCTCAGCAAGGCGGCACCAGACCAGACCACATGGAACATCTTGGTATTTGTTTTATTTATCATCTCTTTAAGATAGTTATATACTGTACAGTATAGCGTATGTGTAGAGTTCTGCTGCTGCAGGTAGTTTTCTCTTTTCGTCATGTCTAAAGTCTCCATGTAGAAAGTCATTTTATGGAGTCAAGTAGTACAGTAGTTGAGTGATGTCATATTGTGCAATAACTTTTTTTTTCTTTTCTTAAGGACGATCAGCCCAGAGCTTTCCCCCAGCATTCGAGCTCCCTCAGCACTGGCAGCATGGACTCTCCCACCAGCCTGAAGAAAAGAGAGCCCGGCGTTTCTCTGGCCGCCAACTTCACCGCCAACAACAGGTGGGCAGCGTCTCTGACACCTCCACACACAATAATCCAGGTAGAGAAGAAGCTCTCGGTGAAATTGAACTCCAGCCCTGTGACTGCTCCCGCTGCTGCTTTCAGGATTTCTACATGCGTCTCATGTTTCATACCTGTTGATCGTGGCAGCTGATACTGCCCTCAGGAATTCCACCCACACACTGAGACCCTTTTCTTTTAGAAATTTGTAAAAAAAAATGGTAAGAATTAGTTTCAAAGCATGTTCAGTGTCAGTAGCAGCAATACCTTAACAGGGTGAAGTGAAAAAAGGTAGCGGTGGCATTTTGATACATTATACAGATGCAAACACACAAACAAATTCTAAATGGGGACGGTGTGTGTGTGTTGTTCTTCTTGTTTTACCAGGAGCAACAAAGGAGCTGTGGGGAACTCTGTCACCACCATCTTACACAACAACTACTCTGAGAAACCACTGACACCTAAGAGCTCCAACCAGAAACCATCCTTTAAGTATGTCCTAAAGTGAACATGAGATATTAATTTGATATGAGCCATGTCTTGGGGTTGCATCTGATTTTGTCTTTCCAACCGTACCTTCTTTCAGCAACATCCTAAAGGCCACAGCCAATGACGAGGTATCACTGGAGAATGGCTCCCTCACCAAGTCCCAGAAGAATTTCTCTTCATCTTCCTCCAACAACAAGTCTCCAGTGTTATCCCAGCGCAGCAGCCCCGTCCTGTCTCGAAGGAGGGAAGTCACTGAGGAGGAGGCAGAAAGGTTTGAACCCTAAGCTGTTTCAATGGGCTGCTTCCCTTGTGTTTTCACATACAGTTAACTGTTACTCAGAACAGTTCTCTCGTCCTTCTAAAAGGTTCATTCAGCAGGTGAACAAGGCTGCAGTCACTATCCAGCGCTGGTACAGACGCCATGCTAGGAAGCAACACACAAGCCAGGCTGCGCTCAGACGCATCCTTGCCAATAAAAGAAAGGTCTTTATCTGCCACCCAGTGGCATTATTCCTTCCCTTTTCCCCTCCATTATGTCACTGTTGCTGCTACATTACCACTGTGCCTTTCTTTTGTAGGAGTGGGAAGAGAAAACGGACGATGACAGTCACCTGGAGCAGCAACAGAAGAAGGACGAAGACAGGAAACGAATTCGTGAAGAGAAAGCTCGTCTGGCCCGCCTTGCTGCCATCCAGGTGCCCACCTGCTTTCTGTTTTAGTACAGTGGACAAACGTGCTTGTAATCCAAAACACTCCAACTCCCCATAAGGAAGAATGGAAGCTCAGATGATTTGTTTCACAATCCAAAGATATTTGGACAGAAAAAAAATGAAGTAAAACCAGTCAAACCAACTTTCCCGTTATGGACTGAAACGCTCCGGCCAGCACAGTTTCACTATTTCTCTTATTAATGAAACCTGTGTAAATGTTAATATGCAGACATCGAAAGTGAGTAATAAGTAACAGAAACTGTTTTCTGACTAATCATGAATAATTCTGTTCTAACGTCTGATATTGTGACACCTGCAAAAATGCGCACAGATGTTCTTGCTTCTCTTGCAAAACACTCCAAGGTTCCACTGTATTACACCTCTACATATCAGGAGCTCCTTTTAGTTTGGTCTTTGACATTAGGTTCAAACCATGTTATTGAGATGCTAAAAAAATCTATTCAGTCACATCAAGGGAGCTTTTTAGAGCAAAATAAAAACATTAACATGATCTAATAATGTTTTAGAAGTCCTGATTAGCATGATTTTATGGTGCTGTGTCTCCCTCTGATGGTATGGACCAGGAGCTGCAGCAGAAAAGAACCCAGCGAGCAGCTGTAATGCAGCATGGAGCTGAGGCAGAGGTGGAAAACTTGAGGCAGACTGGGGCGGCTGGAGGCAAGAAGCCAACAAAGATGTCTCCAGTCAACAGAAGTCCAACTTCACTGAGCAATATCAGCCCAATGTCTCCCACAGATTTCAAAGCAAAGAACACGGGTCTGTGGCTTCTTTGAGCTTGAGATACTTTTTGCATTGGGTCTTAGTCATGTTATAATACTGTCACAGACCGTCACATATCAGTTAATATTTCTTTCCTTCTGCAGACTCCAATTTGAATATTGTGGCTGACGTAGGTGAGCAGAGCTTCAGAGCTATCTCCCCAGCTTTGTCCAATCATAGAGGATCACAGTGTTCCCAGGCAAATAACCCACTATCTTCACCACTTGGCAGTTCTTAATTAATTATTCCTAATTTAAAATTTAGACTAATTTCTTTTTTCCTGTAGGATCTCGAGAACAGGGCAGAGGAAGATGTGTGCTTGGAGCAGCAGGAGAACGACAGGAGATTGATTCGTAAGGAGAAAACTCGTCTGGCGCACCTCTCTGCCACCAAGGTGAACACATATGATGTATGTACTGTAGTAGGTCTTTACTCACGGTAAAGCCTTGTTCCTAAAATGCACATCCAGTCACATGCTTCAGAGTTTGGTGTACAACTCTTATCTAATGTGTAATGTTTCCCTCTGGTGGTGTGGGACAGGAGCTGCACCAGAAAAAGTCTCAGCGGGCTGCAGAGATGCAGCATAGGACAGAGGTCGAGGCAGATAGCATGAGGCAGACTGGTGTTGTTGGACGGAAGAAGCCACCCAAGATCTCCCCGATTAACAGAACGCCAGCCTCACCGAGCAACAACAGCCCAATGTCACCCACACATGTTAAAGCTAAGAACACAGGTCTGTAACATCACACTGATCAACACAAATAACCTCATGTCCAGAGAGGTTCCTTGAAAAGTTAGAACTGTGAGTGAAACATGCGCTAACCGAACTGCTCAAATGTTTCCACAGACTCCAACTTGAATGTTGTGGCTGACGAGTGTGAGCTCGGCTTCAGGGCTGTTTCCCCAGCTTCATCCAATCGTAGAGGTTCTCAGTGTTCACAGGTGAAAACACCACTACAGTGATGATGAAAGTGACTGTGCAACGTCCTGTTATGTTACACTCGTGTTTCTCATGACTGTGCTGCAGGAGATCCTGCAGAGATCGGTGAGTGTGGAAGACCAGAGACAGGGAGCGTTGTCCAGCAGGGCTCCGTCTAAATCAACCCTCAACGAGCTACTGGACACTCTGAAGCTGTTGGAGGAGGAGCCAGAGAGGCTGTCCGAGCCGAAGTCCTACCGCAAGGAGAAATATGCCTGGATAGACAATGTATTTCTGTCATTGCCAGCGTGTTCTGTTTTAGTTTAGTCACAATATTAATGTAATATAGTCCTTACTGTAACATTATCTCCACTCTCATTAAAGGACGCAGACGCCAACTCTCTGACCACTGACAACCTTGAGCGTCATGGCCAGCTGAGTCACCACCCTGCACTGCCAGACGGGGGCGCCCTACTCTCTGAGGCCAAGCTGCAGAGCATCATGAGCTTCCTGGATGAGATGGAGAAGTCTGAACAGGAGAGACCTCGCTCGGTCACCTCAGGATCCCACAGAGAGGTCAGGTTTGAGGCTGGGATGCTGCTGGTCTTCTTTACTGCAAGTTTTCAACATTTGTTTTTTTCTTTGTGTTTTTTGAAGTTTTGTGTCCCTGAACACACACAGTACAAGTAAATGTTGTGCGTTGAGCTAAATGCTAAAGCGACCAGTTAGGCCGGACAAAATCTCAGATCATTGATTGTCTTTCTGTTACAGGCTGTGTTGTCTGAGGAGGAGCTGGCAGGTGTAGAGCATGTGTCTGCCACCGCTGCCGAAGTCACAGGCTCCATGATGAGAATCAAGCTGGAGCTGGAGGAGAAGAAATGCACCGTCAACATGCTGCAGGCTGCACTGGTGGGGACACGCACACACATTCCAGTACCTTTTAATGTGGGGAGAGGTGTAGGAGCTGTGTAAAGAGCTCAGGTATGATGTCTGTCTGTCCTGTTTCCTTCAGGCCCAGCAGAGGGAGCTGACAGTGCGACACGTGAAAGAGACAGAGAAGGAACTAAAGAGAAACTTCCAGCTCCAGAAAGAGCAATATGAAGCCACCATCCAGAGACACCTGACTTTCATTGATCAGGTAGGTCCCACGTCCCAGGTCCAGCATCAAAGACTTTCTTCTTCTTTCTGTCCCAACTTGAAATCCGCTTTCTTCTTTGACTTCAGCTGATCAATGATAAAAAGGCTCTGAGCGAGCGCTGTGAAGGAGTCGTGGGAGAGCTGAAGCAGGTGGACCAGAAGTACACCAAGAAGATTGCACAAATGCAGGAGCAGCATGAAGTGGTGAAAAACATTCATTTGATGTTAGGATTTAGAAAGATGCACTGTGTGTATAAGCATTACATCTTTGCTTCTGCTTTTCCTGTTGTGAGTCTATGTCTTCTTCCTCGCATTGCTGCTTTTGTATAACCGGCCTTCTGTTATGTTTCTCCTTCTCTTCCTGTCCTTCTTCTGTCTTTGTCCTTCTGTGTATGTGTTTTTTCTGGGTTTAGGTGTGGCAAATTCTGGGCCCCTTATGTGAGGTAACTTTATTCCCCTCTAACCTGTTCATCTTTGGCACGATCATCTCTCTCATTCCATCTTTTTTTTTGTCCCACATAACACCTGGACAGTCTGTCTGCATGTGAGTCTTTTCTTATCTCCAGATTTACAGCTCAGTCTAACACTGCTTTATGTTCTTAGAATTAGTTTCAATTGTCCTCTTCCTCTTATTACTCGTGCTTTACTTAACATGCTCATCCTCTGAGGCTTTCCTGACTTCATGGCCACTCTGTTCTAAACCCACTCCCTCCCTCCACAGGAGATCAAGAAGTTAAAAGATCTAATGAGTGCCACAGAGAAGATCCGCAGAGAGAAGTGGATTGATGAGAAAACCAAGAAGATCAAAGAGATCACTGTAAAAGGTAGTTTAGTCTAGAGCCCCCACTCTGAGCAAGCATGTGCTGGTTCTCATAAGATCAGGACAGAGGATGTGCCTTGTTTACACCAGTAGCTGTTGTGCATATACATTTGAGATTAACCACATTGTCTTACATTTCTCTCAGATTACATGAAGAAATTTCAGCTTTGATTAGTTATTGTTTCAGCTGTAGCAGCATCTTTTCAGGCCTCCTATTGGCTGTGCAGGGCTTCTGTGTGTTGTTAATGTGGACTAACAGCTGCTGGTTTGTGCACAAGAAGAAACATAGTCCAGTTTCCAGAAACTTACCGGGTAGTTCCAGCTTTTCTGTGTGTGACGAGCTTTTCCATGAAAAGTCACAGACACACACACACACACACACACACACACACACACACACAGGTGTTTTCTGTTACATAGTCACTGGTCAGGTCAGATTAGATTTAAAATAATTGTAGCTACTATTTGATCAAACATCTTTTATTTAATGAGTTTTATGCAGTAAGCTGTAAACACTGTGCAGGCTCTGATCTGCCGCAGACTTTGAACTGTTGTCTGTTCTTTCTCTTCCTGTGCCCTCAGGTCTGGAGCCAGAGATCCAGAAGCTGATCTCTAAACACAAACAGGAGCTGAAGAAGCTGCGGACGCTCCACGAGGCAGAGCTGCTGCAAGCGGACGACCGGGCAGCCCAGCGCTACATCCGCCAGTGCGAGGAGCTCCGCCAGCAGCTGGAGAAGGAGAAGGCGGAGCAGTGTCAGAGAGAGCGGGAACTAGCCAAACAGAGGCAGGTCCTTCACATTACACATGTTTCCTAGATACTGCCTTTAAATTATTTTAAAGACACAGTAAATATGAAAGTAGACGAGAGGAAACGTCCAACCACACATCTCAGACAGAGATCAATCACTGTGATCTGCTGGTGTGTAATGTGTGTGTGTGTGTGTGTGTGTGTGTGTTTGTGTGTGTTTCAGATATGAGAAGCAGCTTCAGGAGGAGGAGCTGTCCCTGCAGCAGCAACGGAGGCGTCTCTACAAGGAGGTGGCCGACGAGAAAGAGAGACTGGCTCAGCTGGCTGCAAGGTGATGTCAAAGGCCACCTGTCGTTTCTATAGCAACAGTGAATATCTAAATACTAATAAACCAGAGCCGTTTATCTAACCAGAGACATCCCCAGAAAATACTGTGCAAAAAATGTTATGGTACCTTCATCACTTTTTCAATTCAATTCAGTTTTATTTATATAGCGCCATTTTACAACAAAAGTTATCTCAAGGCACTTTACAGTGTAAGGT
>JAUMTR010000011.1:14237656-14252332 GCA_032270685.1 Microctenopoma stevenorrisi | reverse complement strand
TTATTAGACACGTGAAGAGGTTGGTGGTGAACCTTGGGGGGCTTCTTTAGACTATGCCCCTTGCGAACCGTCACCCACCCAGCCAGCCTGTTTTGTATAGAATAAAAAGCAGAATCTGTTCAGTGACATTAAAACACTGTGGCTGCTCAGCTGTTATATAAAGTGACCTTTGGTATTTAATGCCATCAACAGCAAGAAAAGCTTAAGGTAAGGCAAAAATAAAAACCAACGCGGTTCTAAATGTTGAATGTGGTAGTTTTCTGAAACACGTTCTAAAAAGACATTTTCCACACATGGTAAAAGCCTAATAATAATAATAATATTCATAAATTTTACTCCTGAGTTTCAACTGTGGTTTTGTGTGTGTCCCTTTCTTTTAAGAGCTTTTCTTTGTCTTTCCATTGCAGGCAAAGAGCTGAGCTGGAGGATCTGCGCAGGCAGCTGGAGGAGAACAACTCTCTGGCCGGACGTGCCCTCAGAGAAGAGCTGGACAAGACCAGAGAGGAGCAGGAGAGGAGACACCAGGTGAGAAGGAATCCCATCAGTCTACCTGCCTAGAGTCTGCACAGTTTGCAGGACTGCGGCTAACTGAGTGCTTTCTTTTCTTTAGATGGAGTTGAAGGCATTACAAGAACGTTTGGATATTGAAAAGCAAACCTGGGAGGAAAACTACAAGAAAAAGGAGGTTTGTTGACATTTTGCACCTGCTCTCAATGCTTCCTTTATTTGTTCACAGTGAGATTATAACAAAGCCCAGAGCGCCATGTGCTGTCCTCTGCCCTGCAGGCATCCGGAAAGCCTGTTTACTCTTGTTTCTAGACTTAGTAAATGTAAAATGTATTGTTCAAGAGGTGAAAATGCATGTGGTGACTTAGGTGGCAGCAAAGTGTCCTGAATTACTTAAATATCATTTGGAGGAAGCAGAAATCAGACAGCACCTGTGTTTTGTTTTTTTTGTCCACAGGAAGCGTGGCTGCTCAGCCGCGAGCGCGAGCTCAAAGATGAGCTGCGACGAGGACGCGACAAAGAGATCGAGCTCGCCATCTGGAAACTGGAGGAGGAGACCAGCAAGGACAAAGAGGAGAGTGAGAGGGCGGCTGACAACAGGTGAGTGTCCCCATAGATCTAGTGTTTGCCCTTTAACACTGTACTGTTCAACAGCTTCAAAGCCTTGTCGTGCTTTAAAACACTGGAGCTCCTCTGTCCAGCACCTGAAAGAACTTTAATGTAAACATTTGTTTTTGCCTTTCACATATCACATTTGCATAATGTTTCTTCTGTCCAAAGTAATGACTTCACCAAATGATAAAACTCTACCTGTGATGCATGTTCTCAGGGTGAAGCGTGTGAGGGAGAAATATGAAGCCGAGTTGAGGGAGCTCGAGTGCTCCGAGAGGTCGGCTGTTGAGAAACAGCAAGAGCTGAGAAAGCAGCAGATGGAGACTGAGGGAGAGTTGATCAGACTACAGGCTGCAGTCAGACACAGAGAACAGGAGGTCGAGGAGATCACACAGGTGAGCTACAGATCACTGACGTTCGGTAAGAGCGGATGCATTAAAGCTCAACATTCGTTTGAGAAGGTGAATGGTCTGTCTCTTCAGGCCAGAGACAAGCTGGCGAGTGAGCGGCGCAGCCTGGCTGAGGTGATAAGGCAGGAGTTTGCCGACCGGCTGGTGATGACGGAGGAAGAGAGCCGCAGGTTGAAAGTGGAGGTGTCAGAAGTCAGAGCGAGGCTGCGGCTTGAGGTGGAGAGGCTCACCAGGGAGAAGGAGGAGGAGCTGGCTGAAGTTCATCAACGGTAATGCGAAAGGGAATAAAACGGTTTGGTTCCTTCTGTCAATTCACAATAACACACACACAGTGATTTCTGAAGCCATGTCAGACAGGACGGAGATAAAACCAACACAAAACCACGCGTTGGATTTGAGTTTTACATTCAGAAAGAAAGAAAGCAGCAGATCATGCATCAGAGTGGAAAAAATCTAATGTCTCATTTATTAATAAGAAATAAAACTCATATCATTGTTTGTCTTTTCTGTGATTTACACAGGGTGAAGTCGGCCATCTTGAAAAAGGACGAAACTGTCAATAATCTTCGGAAGCAGCACGAGGTGAGGCAGCGTCTCTGTCTTTCACAATTAATAAGAACGCAGAGGTGGAGAGATGTTTGGACAGCCTGTAAACATGCTGCTCTGTCCTCTGATAGGCTGCTCTGAAGAGGGCGGATCACCTGGAGGCTCTGTGGGAACAGCAGAGGAAGCAGCTGCTGGAAAAGTGATTGACACAAAGCCTTGGTTTAAAGCCATGCTCCCATTGGCTGTGAGGCTCCCCACCACCAACCACCCCACCTGTGGATGTTGTTCCTGTGAGCAAGACTGAACCTGTTGCACTTCAAAAGGTTGAACAAGTGACTAAACCTTGTCCTACCTCCATTGAAAAAAAAAAAAATGGGGAAAATGCACTGGGCCCCACTCACTCACTCGCAGCCCCCCAGGCATTAAGGAGCATGCTGTGTTAGAACGTCCCTAATTCAGATGCCACAGACCTGATGGCACCAAGTGAAACGGCTACAGATGGACGTCCTTGCTGAGGAAGATGGCTGCAGACGGTACCTCCTCCTCCCTCCACCTGCAGGGAGCAGGAATGCCTCCACGTTCCCCACAGAGCTGCCACAGAGAACACTTCCAGATGTTTCTGGAGCCAGCTGAGGCCTGTGTGGGTTTAAAGGGGGAGAGGTGGGGGTTGCTCCTTGTAGAGGACAACTTAAAACAAAGGACATTACACATACAGTATGAACCAGCTCAAGCTCTTGAGTTGCCCCATTGTCTGTGCTGTCATGTGTTTTTTCCCAGTGCCCCCTCAAGGTGAGAGCTGATAACATCTCTCCACGGGATCTGTAACCCTGCCCCCTCTTCTGCCCTGTGACCAGCTCTGAGCTGCTTATGTGTCTTAGACAGAGGTTTCTAACAGAGAGGTCAGCAGTAACGCACTAACACTGGTGATTGGAGCAGATTTGAAAGTTTTTAAATGTAAGAAAAAAAGATTGTAAGAGTCGGATGGAGGGTGGAAAGAGAAAACAAGGCGTTCAAAATGTTTGTAGGATTAGGAAAGCTGAGCTGGGACAGAGCAGGCTGCTGGGATGGCTGAGGGGGTACGAGGCATGTGACCAGAGGTATGTTGAAGGCATATCCGGGTTCTGCCGGCCTGGTCCTGGACTTGCACACATACAGAAACTATCTGACTGGATGCTGTTTTTTTTCTCTGAGCTCTATTGTTTTTTATTAATTGTTTTTATTTCTTCACTTATTCCCAACATGTTCACCTTCATAATGAATGTCCCCCTCAGAGACACAGGCAGTCTTTGTGGATAAAGTTTCAGTCCATAGCTTGAGTTAGTGATGTGTGTACAGGAGGTCTGAAACAAGAGTGTGTGTTGCAGAGGGAAACTCTAAACCCGGAGCTAAGGCCTGTTATTTATGTTGTGACCCTCTGCTGCAACTCAGAAGCAGAACTTGTATCAAAATCTATTTATTCTGTCAATTTTCTTTATTTATTTTCTCATTCAGCACGTGACCTTTGTAGTCTAAAGAAAGGGGTCAATGATTTGTCACAGTGAGACTGTTTAAATCACTGGTTGGCACCTTTTTTTACTATTATGCCAAATACTAAACCTTATTCCACCCTGACAGAACAAACAGCAAATCCCAGATTGGAGTCTTTGAGCAGGGACACAAGTGGGCGATATGTGTCACACGCTTCTGTGGGCTTCATGGTCACAAATTGAGATTCACTGTGAGTCACACGTACTTTGGTTTGGAGAGCAGTTTGCTCGCAGCCTCTCACCGCCTCGCCGGCGTTGGCTCAGCAGACGGGGCTGCTGACCTCGAAGCTGAGAGGAGAGGGCAGCGGTGTGAGTTGGCATTCCTCACGCATGCCCGTCCTACGAGTGCCAATAAGCCTCGTCTTTGTGTGTGAGAGAGAGAGCGAGAGATACCGTTCCTCCCATTGACCACAGTAAACATTTGTAATGTTGTATTTGAACCATTCCTGTTGCCTGTTACTCTTGCTTTCACCGAACACACTCGTCGTTTCTGGTTTTAGTTTTTACTGATGGTTCGAAAGCTGAGAGGAAGACTGATGTATGAGCAAACTGAGAATAAAAAACAAAAGGCTGTTTGGACAACTCGCTGTGTTCTTCGTCTCTGTTCTGTGTGAAAACAGAAAGTTGTTTGTTTCTGCTGTCCCATCGTCCTTCGTTCTCTCAGACCATAACTCACGAGCTGGAGACACAGAAGTCTCAAGTCATAAAGTCCTCATTATGAGCCAAATGTGTTGTTACTGCGGAGCCTGGAATGATTTAAACTCTCACTAACTACATGGCCTACATGATTCCAGAACCGTTTCCTAATTGCAGTGTTCTTCCAGATGTTTCAGCCTAAGCATCTGGGTTACTTTTATTTTATTTCTGCAGCTCGCTCACTTTCTCCAGAGTAAGGGCACGTACCGTAACGTGTCTCCCCTTTCAGAGTATTTCCTTTCTTTTCAGGGAGGAAACCGAACCCGTAGAAACACACATGCACGCTGTTGACTCTAACTTGGCTTGCAGGGCCCGGCTGAGTGACAGGCTGTCGGAGGTCTGCACAGGCGGATAAATGGATGGAGGAGTGACGGTGGATGTGGAGCAAGTGAAGTGTCTTCCTCTCTTGATATGTAAAAAGCTGTCAGCTGCATGGCGGATGTTCCCCCTGCGTGTTCCTGCTCGTCACCTGACAGCTTCAGCGTGCGTGCGTGCGTGCGTGCGTGCGTGTGTGTGTGTGTGTGTGTGTGATCCCGTCTGCACATTGTGAGCACAGCAGAGCTCCTCAGAGCTGCCTGCTCATGTCTAACTTTATTCCAGCCTGGAGTGGGCTTCCTTCTCCTCCTCCCCCCCCCCCCTCCTCATGCTCTGGAGTTGAGGGGGTTGACCAATTGCCAGCAGCTGTTGCTTATTTCACAATGGTCCCGCCCATACAAGGCTGCTCCACTCCACACTGCAGCAGAGCTCCTCTAACTTAGAGGAAAATGTTCACATTACAACCATCATGAAGAGACTGAGGCCACAGATCACTGAGCTCTTTCTACTGGTGAGATGAATTTGTTTGTTCTTGATTCGATCTTTCTGTCCTGGGGCTGGGGACAAGGTTTTTCTTTTTGTTTCTGTTAGAGGGAAGCAGAGACACGAGAGACCTCTGACTAAAGGAAATGAAATTGAGTCATGGTTTGTCACAGTCTGGTGCATGTGTGTTTTCTTTCCTTACTTATATTCAGCTCTGACTCTTGATAGGCCACATTAGATGTTAGTTATTTACTTCATTATGTATGTAAAGTAAAATCCACTGAAGCTACGTCCTGTTTCTTTCCATCAGAAAAATACAGATTCCTTTTTGTGTAATGTCTGTTATCAGAGACTTGGGAGCTGAGTTTATCACTGCAACACATTCTTTCCATTCCCCATTTAACCTCAGCCAGACGAACCTTCTCCCACAAGCCTGGGACACTGGAGCGCACGCGTTGTCTGGGCTGTTATTTCCCTCACGCACCCAGTAGTTAAGTCGTTACTGCTGAGCACTGATCAGACTTTAGGAAAGCAGCTCGGGGCTTGACTGAAGAGGACTTTAAAGAGCAGTCTTCTGTGCCGTGCCTCGGGCAGTGTTTATTACACCACTTACAAAGAGGTGAGAAGTGGAGAGGGTTGGTTCTCACTGTGTATGCTAATGCCTTTAACTTCTCTGAACCTTTACAAAGTTCACTTACCCATGACAACGGCTCGGGTTAGGCTGAACAGTCGTGGCTACATTTTCTGTAAATATGACATTTCAGCCTTCCTGCTTTTGTGGTTTTTTGTTTTTTTTTTCCCCTTGACCAAAACATTTCCTGTTCAGCTGCAGTTCTATCTTGTCAGTGTTTCCTCCTGTAACTTGTGAGGTGATGGTGATAACCCGAGGCTCCGCACTGTTTGTTTAGAGGCATGTGCAAAGGTTTCATTAAAAAAGGATTATTTGTTAAAGCTCAAAGATAAAGTTTCGCCTGAGTCTTCCCCTCCGCTCCAACTCTCTCTTCTCTCTCTCCCTCCCACTGTAGTTGTGTTGATAGAAGCCCAGAGTGGAGCCCAGATCCTGTTGTGGGTTAATTACATCCCCCGCCATCACATCATAGACACCCTACTCTCCCTCCCCTGGTTGGTCCGAATAAAGACAGAAACCTATCCCGAGCCTGTCGAGCATCCTCCTCAGCCTCCTCATGTTCCTCCCGGCGGAGTGGAGGCCAGGGCGAGCACACAAACCCTGCGGGCCGGGGTCACAGTCTCTGTGACGGAGATGGCACACCAGGGGAGGCAGCTTGTCCTCGGGTTGGTCATCATCCTGCTAGGCATCTACTTCTACATCTACTTCCGATGTTCATTGGGGCCTCAAAAACGCATCTCTGGCTCCACACAGGAAACCAGCAGGTGAGTGAAGTGTTTTTACATTTGAGGCAGTCGAGCAGCACCATCAGTGATTCTTCATCACAGCTTCTGACTCCCTCAAACTTTTGGAGGTTCCACCAGTACCAGGAAGGTCCTGGTGGAAACGGACACTCAAGCAATTTTCACATATAAACTCTGGAGGATAATCAGTTTCAGAGATGTGCTTTCACACACGGTGCACAGCGCACATCGTCTGATTCAGACGTGTTCTCAACTTCATTCTTGATTTTTAGTGTCTATAAAAGTTACGGTTTCTTTTTGCCTGGTTCTGCTGGAGGTTTCTTCCTCTTAAAGGGAGTTTTTCCTCTCCACTGTTGCTTCAATGCTCGCTCAAGTGGGACTGTTGGGTTTTCTCTGTATATATTGATATAATGTGTAAGGTCTTAAACCTTACACTGTAAAGATAACTTTTGTTGTACACTGGCGCTATATAAATAAAATTGAATTGACTATTTAGCTATCGCTACTTGTCTGAAATGAAACAAGTGTATAAAAACGATTCTGAGGTTTCCAATCTGTTAATCTGATGCAAACAGAAGCCAGGAGCGGCTCCACAGGGGGGGCAAGGAGGGGTAGTGGCCCGTGAACCTCCATCAGCTCTACCTGTTGGAGAAATAAGATGAATGAAACAAAAACTGCTACAAGCTGACGTACACGTACGGCAGCGTCTGAGGAGAGACAGCAGTTTTTATCCAGGTCAGATTCAGCAGTGAACTGGGATGAGCTAAAGGGTTTCTGTGCAATGAAAAGTGCCAAGATTTTTGTGAGCATCACTTCTTCCCCCTCCAGTTGTGTTATTGTGGTTTCAACAAAGAAGCCACACAGCGCTCCGGCTGCACTAATGAGAAAAAAGCCCCTGGAGTTTTTTTCACTGGAGGTGGTCTCGTACGCGCTCACTGTATGAGAAACGTTAGCTTTGTTACTATTGGCAGAGGTCCAGCTCTGAAAGCCAGGAGGTCCAGAAAAGATGCATTAAGTTGGGAGGGAGGGGGAGAGGAAATGGATAAGATGGCTATTTCCCAGACACTAAATGTTACGTTTGGGCTTCTGCTCTTTCATTTTAAAAGCTGTCCTTTAATCTGCATGCCTGAGTAAAAATAACCCAGTGAACAGTCGCTACTGTTTGATGGAGGAGACCTCATGTTTTAATGGACAAGCCTTTTGCGTGTGGATTCTTTTCTTTTTAAGGGAGGGAGGCTGAAATAAATGCACATGATACAGAGATGACGCAGACTGATTTCTCAGGTCTTGATGCTGTATGTAATAACTTATAATAAACTTCTGATTAAAGTGAAGCTAACCTTTAAAAATGGCATTTTATGAATATACTACAGACAATCTCAAACAAGGTTTTTTACTGGCAGCCGGACTGATTGACTTGTAGTTGACTACATTGCCCTTTCATTCCAGAGTCTGGCTGAGGGAGTAGGAGTAGCAGGTTTCCTGGTCTAATGTCCTGCTCCACAGTTGTTCACTCTCTGGCTCAGGTGGTCACAGTGGGAAGAACAACTCGCAGGTGACCATAAAGCTGCTGCTCCGACCAGTCGGTCAGACCTGAGAATGTGTTGAGAGAACCATGACCTGGATGACTGAGAATCTTCACAGGAGTGCGAGAATGCTTCATGGGAGTTAATAGCATAACCCAGATTAGCATAATTTGCTTATTTTGTGGCTGTAAAATGTGAATGTTTCCGATGACATGATGACTGTCAGGAGCGGGACAAATGCAGAGGCGACTTGGAAAATGTACTTTATGTACTGTACTAGTTTTTCCATTTAATCAGGAGTGTGTCAGCAAAAGCCAGACACACACACGTGCCCAGCTGGTGATCTGTTGCACACGGTACACTGGAAACCACAGGTGGATTTACTCAGCTGCATAAACCACGTTAATCATTGTAGGCAGAGGACAAGCATGAGAACGTCATAAACCGTTCAGGATGAGGAAGAAGATCTCACGCAGCTTTTGTAGAATACTGTCTGCACAATATGTGAAGTTTGTATGACCCACAACCGCATGTTCGGAATAATTAAATCTAACGAACACAAAAGAAGTTAATGAACCTCTGATCAACGTTAACAAATTCCTGGTAAACTTTTATTCAGCTTTATTACATTTTGTCCTTGTTATTGTGCTTTATGAGATTCCACGAGGTTTATTGAGAACGAGCCAATGAGGGCAAAGCTGAGCGCCATGGTTACCTGATGTTGCAGCTTTCTTATCTGCAATGCTCTGTAAAAAACAAAGTTTATGAGGCTTTATTTTCTGCTGTGGTTTCAGTGTGGCAGTTTCACGTTGAACTCATGACATATCTGTGAAGGTTCTCAGTCATCCAGGTCATAGGTATCTCAGGTCAGACTTGAGAAATCCCTCTGGAATGGATGAAACGTCATCAAGAGACCAAATGAGTCCAGTTGCTTTGGATAAAACCTTTTTGAGATAACCATGACGAACAAATCACATTTACCTGCTTCTGTGTTTATTCCCCACTAGGTCATTACATGAATTAATTTATTTTTATTTTGAACATGTATTCAGTATTTGAAGCAGTGCTGGAACAGCACTTTTACTCGAGTATTGACATATTTAGACTAATTGAAAGATTTTATATTCTCTAAACCCACATCTCGCTCGGGTGTGGTTCATAAATTGGTAAATTCTGATTGGCAGATAAAAATGTGTCAGATGACAACTGTTGCTTTAACATGTTGGAAAATAAAATAGTTTTCAGTATGTTAAAGCCTTTAATAGCTCCATCTAAACGCAGCCCCCGCCCTTTTTCCGTGTTCATGTGCTGTGAAGCTGAGTCATAACATCTCCACCCATTTTCTCAAAATTTATTTGTTATTCTGTTGAAATTCCTTTGAATTAAATGCTTCACCCAAGTTACAAAACTCATCTTCTCATCTCCCTGATGGGATTAAGTCATGCAGATGTTTTGTGCTGGTTCTTCCATAGTTTCTTTAGAAACGGTCAACGCTGGGACATTGTAGCCTGCACACAGTAACAGATCCTGTTTCTATGTAGAGATGTTCCACACTTTGTCATTTATAGATAAAACAACATGCCTGTAAATTAGGTAAATTAAAACTGGACAAGATAAGGAATATTTGCCTCCAGCCACTTACTAATGAGTCGATCACCTGAATCAAAGGTAACTGTTACCCAGTCTCATTCAACTCTGAGTCCGTTTCTCCTGCCGGGCTCAACAAATGTTTCTGTCTCCCCCAGCAGCTTGCAGGACTTTATGAAGCTTTTCTCCAGACGGAGCAATGATGACCCAAGGGGCTCTCCACCCACTGCTTCCACCTTTCACCCAGAGCTCTCCTCTGCAACGCTTCAGCATCATACCACACTGACTCCTGCTTCAAAGACTCCCACTTCGACGCCTGTTAAACTGCAACAACCAACACAGCCTAAAGTCGGTATCGGTTCTGCTGGCCTGAGTGAAACACAGACCTGTACCAAAGGCCCAGTGCTGCAGCCTCAGCATCCCACACAGCCGGCCAGATCATCAGAGCTTTCCTTCATCGGAAACGAGTACATGACTGAAGATGTTTCCCCACACACCGTGAGTTTCAGCTCCCTGACTTTGTTTGTTCAGATTCCCTCTGTGTGCAAAAAGTCTATGCTGATAGCAGGACTTTTGTTTCCCACTGAAGCCTGAGAACTGTTTCCCTTTTCAAAACATTTGGCTACTTTTCTCAAACATGACTCAAGCGGTAGATGTGTCGGGGACCTGAGTGTTTCCAGCAGCAGGGTGATGATGTGGGACTGAGTATCAGTCAGACAGACCAGTATCTTCACAGTGAGGAAGATACAACACTTTTGTCATCAAGTGCTAAAGTGTTACGATGTGGTTTTTGTGTTTGTTGATCATAGATTAAACGACATAAAGTCTTGAGGCCTTCATGTGTTACACGCAGCATGTCTGTGCAAATGTGTTTAATGTTGGAACTAATTAAGCTGCTTTTGTGATAGAGACGTCTCAGTCATACAGGGCAGAGCTGCCGCTCTGTTTGTCATCTGATAACTTCAGGGCCTTGTTATCTGCTCCCAACAGAGCTGCTCAGATGGCATCTGGAGCCAGGTTGAAAAGGCAGAGTTTGGTGGACAGTTTCTGAAGGATATTCCCGTTTTGCAATGGGCCAAACATGTAACACGTGAACAGTACAAGCGCCTGAGCAAATACCCAGGAGCACATGGCTGGGGAAGCATCGACTACAAAAGTCAGTTTGTATTTATTTTTTTACATTGAATTTCAAAACTACAAATTCCTGTGTTTTTAAGCGAGTTTCACATAAATACATATCCTGGCTGAAGATCCTGAGTAATTCAGGCACAGTTCAGATTCTTATCATGTTGTGTGTGTGTGTTCACACAGATGTAGCCTCTGGGATTTCCTTTATTTTAAACTAGTTGCAAATATCTCAATCTGTGGGTGGATGTAATTATGTAGACAGAAATATAATCGTCACCACAGGAATTTCAGGATTGTAAAAACCTTTTTTAAGATGTAAAATAAATCCTCAATGATTTGTTCTTCTGTGTCAACAGCACTGGAGGAAACGCTCTCAGTCCTCAACTCCTCTGCGAACAGGCAGCTGCTGGACGACAGCGCCGCTTTACAGTGTATCCGCTGTGCTGTGGTGGGGAACGGCGGGATACTGAAGGACTCAAAGAAAGGGAAGGAGATCGACAGCCATCACTACATCTTCAGGTAAACGCTGTCAGTTGATCTTTTACAAAAAGCCTTTTGTCAGCTGTCATGTTCTCCATCGTACTATAGTGCAAACATTACACGTAAAACGGATTAATGTGAATCAGGAGTGGCCTTTAGAAGTTTAGTAAAAATTCTGCCTCTGGTTTGTCTGTTTGTTGGACACTTCAGGACCAATGGGGCAATAACTAAAGGCTTTGAAGAGGACGTGGGGTCCCGGACCACCCATTACACATTCTCCACCAACACCTTAATAAACTCTATGAGGAGCTATGCAAAATTCGGGTATAAAGGACCCCCTGTGTCTGAAGTGAGGACTTAAACTAAACATTCAACCTAAAGAATAGTAACCAAAAGGCCTGAGTCGCATCAACACTCTCTTCTGTCCCCCGACAGGAAACTCGATACATCTTCCTGCCTGATCACGATCGTGATTACCTGCTGATGAAGGCTGCAGCAACACACAGTAAAGTAGAAAGCGGGCACGAGGAAGGCAAAGAGTAAGTAACAGCGCGCGGGCACGATGCCACTGGCTGAGTTTAGCTCTTTGGCGATGCTGAGTCACTGATGGTCAGTCCACCAGGACCTGATGGTCCTATCCCAACAAATGCAGGACAGATTAATGAATCCTGCTGACTCTGAACTTAAGTTCAGCTCTGGCAGAAATAAAAACTGCAGTTTTTATTCAGCGCTAACTTTCTGACTTTTGACTTTTTAGCTCAGAAAATGTTTTTAGGAACGACTACATTAGTTTGTTTCTAAGACGAGGTCTCACCAAGATCTTAATCAGGACTCTGAGAAACTAGTTTTAAAAGCAGGTAAAATATTGACTCTGCAGCTTTTGACTAGTTTGACACCTCACATGGCAACAAGATGTGACATGCATTTGATCTGTGAGATAGTGGCTCCTTCTGTTTCCTCACTGTGGCGCAGGGTCTTTTTAGAACTTGCATATTCAGACACGATTATAAAGAAACATCCTGAGCATAGAAATGTTTCACTGTGTGATATTTACCTTTCTTTTTTAATTCCTCCATAGTCCCTCCGTGTACTTTGGAAAGAATGTTTCCAAAGAGAAGCTGAAGATGTACCACCCTGATTTCATCCGTTACCTCAGAAACAGGTGAGCTAATGAAATCCCACATTTCAAACGGGTAGAAATGAGGTGAGAGGAAAAGCAGAAGAGCGAGCCGCTGAGGGAAGTACCCACTGACACTTCCCCCTACCAGCCCTGACGTCACTGACACTGCCCGTGTGTTCGCTTTGCTTTAGGTTCCTTCGATCACATGCTCTGAAAACCAAATACAAGGACATTTACCGTCCATCGACGGGTGCCGTGATGCTGTTGGCAGCGCTGCACACCTGCGACCAGGTAACAGCCGCTGTTACTGCACTGCATGTTGTTGTGCTTTATTCACTGTGGGACAAGGCTGCACTTGCCCGCGTGTGAGAATGTTTTGCCTTTGCGCGTTGGCCTTGTTGAAGCACATCTGTGGTTGTGAGGTTGCGTAACAGTGACGCAAGTAGTGTCACTGTGGAAATTATCCTTTGCATGATAGATTCATGACACATATTCTATCAGATCCAGTGCTCATCACCATCCCAAAAGGATTAAGGCCAAAGGAGCACATGCACCAAAATGACATCATCTGACTGTTGTTTCTGTTTCCTTTGCTGACTGAAGGTGAGCGCGTACGGCTTCATGACCCCCGACTATAAGAACTACTCGGACCACTACTACGACACCAGCTACCACCCAGTGGGCTTCTTCATCAACCATGACCTGCGCATGGAAATGAGCCTGTGGCAGAGGCTGCACGAGGCGCGTCTCATACACCTGTACATGCACAAGTGAATTTGTGACGTGACATAATGCTGCATGATCATGACAATACAAGTCCAGACCCTGTCTGCCTGCTCTCAAAACCTGCACACAAAGGGGGGGGGGGGGGTTCTTTTGATGAAGAAACATTTTCTCTTTTGATTTTAACAGAAAGCTGCCTTTATTAATTTATCAGAAAGTGTTTTTTACTGTTCCAGTATCCCAGGTTTTGGTGATTCATACAGTTAAAAAAAAAAGGGAGGGGGGGGGGGGGGTTCATGCGCTACATCTGGACTCCTCTTCATGCAGTGACAATGAAGTGCTTATTGAGATTTAGTGTAACTCATCTAAAAACTGGACTGAAGTGTCACAAAACTGTTACTAGCAACAGCATACTGTAAGGTCTGAGATTCAGAGAAAAGACACCAAAGAAACACTGTAAATCAGGGAATGCTTATTCAAAAAAAATGTTTGATATTGATCCAGTGCACACAATTAGCAATCCAGTCATTTTTTTAAAATTTGTGTTGAAAGTGAGGTCTTGACTGTGCAATTTCTGATTTAAGTTTTTAATGTATATAAAATGTGTGTTTGTTTGTTTTGTTCTTTCTTGACAGTTCTCGCTTTCACGCACACGCACGCACACACACACACCCCTGCAAACATCTGTGTCACTACATACAAATATACCAGTGTTTAATTCTTCAAATATTTTTCCAAGGGAAAATGGTCATCACAACATATAATAGGAAACAGGAACACACATCACAAACAAACTTGGATCGATTTTTTTTTTTGATTAAGGCTAATGATCAGCGGCCTGGTAGCTCAATGGGTTAAGCGTCAGACTGGGAGGCAGAAGGTCGCAGGTTAAAAGCTTTGGATAAAAGCGTCTGCCAAGTAAAGTAAAGTGATCATATTGTGGACAACCATTGTTGGTTTATTCTCTAGCTTTTCCTAGTTGAAGAACTTGGAGACACAGAGCCAGATGTGCATGGATTAGTGTGGGGTCTTAATAGGTATTTCTACTGTTTTGGCCCGATCCTATATGTACACAGCGAGACAAGACACCAGAAACACTACAATTCAGTTCAGTAATAAATAATCCTGTCATGTCCCGCTCTCCGATAGATGGCGGCGTTGCGCTTTTTGGATAGTTTAGGGGAAGAAAGAAAGAAGAACGATTTTCGTGTACGATTTTCAGAGTAGATGGGACAGTGCCCACCCGGCAAAATGTAACCAAACAGGATAATGTAGATATAGTAACTATAGTAATAACAATGTTAGGGCAGTGGGTGAATAATTCAATTCTGGTCGGATTATCATATTTATATACTAGTACACTACCTTGAAAAGTCATCAACATTTATTTCATTTCTTCAGTCAGCAAAGCTGCATCACTGCTCAGCTGAGTTCTGATGGGATGTGGCTACACTGCCCTCCAGTGGACATACAGTGTAAATACAAGGATCTTAAGTGAAGGCTCAAGATTCAAGAGGTTTATTTGTCACGTACACAGTTATACCAGCGGTGAGTCACTAACTACAGGTCCTTCTCAAAAAATTAGCATATTGTGATAAAGTTCATTATTTTATGTAATTTACTGATAAACATTAGACTGTCATATA
>JAUMTR010000011.1:14202930-14229978 GCA_032270685.1 Microctenopoma stevenorrisi | reverse complement strand
CCTGGATCAGGTGTGTTCAGCCAATCAGAAGCTGTAAGTGCAGGGATGGTTGGAAAACAAGCAGGGCTGCGGCTCTCTAGGACCGAACTTGGACACCCCTGGGTGTTGTCATTACTTAACTACTTATACTCGTGATAACTTCACACTGAAACAAATAAAAGCCCAGCTACAGCATGAAACAGCTGTTCAGAGACAGGAATACCTGGAATGGGTTTAAGAAGAATACCAGAAGTAGCTGCACACCACGTTTTACATTTCACACAAACACAACAGGAAGTTTAAAACCTTGCACTAACACGTAAATACATTTGCCGCTACGCGCTCTGCTTCACTACATTTCCCAGTGTCCTTTGCGCTCCAAGCAGGAAGAACGTTCTCTCGCAGGGGCGCACACTGATCCAAGTTAGGAGCTTTTAGCTGCCAGCCTTGGCCCATCATGTAAGTGCTGCGGAGAATTATTTGCAGTGCAATTGCAAAATTACCTGTTTCCCCCGACGCCTGTGGGAACTGTGCAATTGTAACAGCGCTCTTTGCGCGGACGCGCACGCTTCGGACGCAAAAAGACTCCAAGTGCAAGAAGATCGAGGCTTGTATTTTGCATCTTTGTTGCAAAGCAAGCCACTGAAGCTCCAGCGCGAGGGCGATGGAGGGAGGGAGTGAGAAAGAAGGCAAAGTCTTTTGTGCTTCCCCTCCCCCTCATCAAAGCAAAGGGGAAATGTCTCAGCCAAAGGGAGGTAAGAGTATGACACCGATCTGTGCAAAACTACCGACATGCAATCAGTGCTGCACGGTTTGCAACATGCACCGCTGCAGCTCGAGCGCGGCCGGTGCATTTTAAAGTTAGATGGTTTAGAACGGTCAGTTGCATTTCCTGTTTAAGATCTTTCCCCTTGCACAGTTCCTGGTAAGACGATGCTGTGTATTCACTGGTATTGACGTGGTAGCAGCGTAGACGCAGGGATGTTGAGCACAGGGCGCCTTTAATAGTCACGAGATAGACAAGGACACTGCAACTCTTTAGAATGAAGTGTGCAGGAGTTGGTGCATGGCCCCATGCACATTGCTGAAGGTAAATCATGTGCAGCGCTCCGGAGAGACGTGGTTTGGTGCAGGAGAGCATCGCGACATGACAACCTGCAGCTGTCAGTGGTCAACTTTGAGTGTTTATTGGCTGCAGATTTGTTTCTGCTTATGGAATAGAAATTGAAAATCTAATAATAGAATTTGTTGCAAGCTTTATGTGGTGGTGAGTTCACGAACGTGGCCTTCTGTTGCCTATTAAAATACAAGTCTCCAGGCAAAAAGTCCCTGTTTTTGTCAGCAGCTGCTTCTGTCCAGGCAACTACATGTGTGATGCCCCCAGTGTTTGCACACTGATGTGCAGCTCTCTCCTCAGCGGGGATACGAAAGCTTGGTTTGTCACGCTTTAACCCCAACTTTATCACCGTGCAGCAGCAACAGGAGCATTCCTGCAGCTCAAGAGTTGATCATCAGTGTATGCAACCTGCACGGAGAAGAAGAAAACGAGCTGCAGAGAAAGCACCTCAGGCTTTTTTTTTCTTCCTCCTCTCACCATGTCTTCCAAGAAGTCCAAAGTGAGGCTGGTTCATTGCACAACGTGCAGAGCACACACATGCATGCGCGCACACACACACACACACACACACACACACACACACACAGAGGCTGTACAGGATGTAACAGGTAGGAGAGAGAGCCCCTGATGGTCAGAGCCTCTCAGTGTTTATCTGGTACAGTCAATTGTTCGCCCACCTACACAGAGAGAGGAACTGTCTTGTTGCAGCAGGTTCGTCTTGTGATGAATAATGCGCACACACGCACGTATCTGGTCTGTAGATGAATGAGTGGCTTTGGGACTTTCCTGAGAGCACAAGTTGGTTTCACTTGTCATTCATTGATGTTGTTTGGTGCAGAAAAAGTCACTGATACAGATCCGATGTTCCGATTAAAGCCGATTAAACGATTGGTTGTTTATTCACTCCATCAATCCTGCCAGCTGCCCGCAGCTCAAACAAACAGAAATGAAATAACAGGCAGCTGTTTTGACCATTTCCAGCATGTCAGAGCTCCAGTGACAACAGTTTAATTACAAACCCGACACCAGCTTTAGGTTTGTGTCTCTTTGTGATTCCAGGTGTTTCGGTTGGTACCAAACAGATATGGAGGGTTGTAGCTGTTGCTTGCAGCTCTGCACAGATTGTGCAACACAGAATTAGTGTTTAACTACTTACTACTGAAGGAAACGAGTAGAAATCTGCGAAGCCAAAATAAGCACCAAGTTCTTGTGTTTTATTAAAACCATGCCAGTGGCAGCTACTTCGTGCACGGCTGCATTTTAAGTCTTGCGTCTCCTCCTCTGGTGCTGACTCTTTCTGCCCTCACCTTTGGTGAGCTGTGTGTTGCTGAGTGCTGTAGTGTTCTGGGCTGGCTGATGGCACTGTGACAGTAGCCCTCCCAGCTTGTGTGCCCCTTCAGTCTCATCTGGCCCTCATGCCCCTGCACAAATGTCCTGTTTGTCATGCAAATGGAGGCTGAGTTTTCAGCTGCACAAATACTAAACTTGCTGTTGTGACGAGCTGATTGTTGGTCCAGTTCCATGCTTATAGTGGCTTCTCTTTTTGTTGCAATAATAGTAGAACTGTTGAGATGATCCACTGTCTGTGCTTCTCTTTTTGGAGGGGGGCGACTAAGTAAATATGCACGGATTCAGACTGCCAGGAACCAGCAGATAAGTCCTGTTGCAGGTTTGCATGCAAGCAGAAGTGTTTAATGCATTTTAATGGCAACGGAATGAGACTTGCATCCTGTCCTCGCGTTGGTTCGATCTAAGATAACACTGGTCCTGATTCTGCTGCAGGCTCAAGGATTCAGCCATGACCACCGGGGGAGAGAGGGCCTGCACAGTTGCACAGCATCGCAAGATAGTGTGTGCAAATCAATGCATACACCGCAGATGGAGGCCAGCATTCAGATACCTTTTCAACATTTATGCAAAATGTAAACTGGTCTGAAAGATATAAGAAGGTAGAATTTACAGTTTGCTCACTGCACTCTGGAGGAAAAATCCTTTTTCTGCACAGAGCTGTCTGCAGCTACACGAGGCAGATGCATTGCTTTCTATTCAACAACAATCTGGATTTGAAGAGAACACTGTGTCAGCCCAGTGAGAATCGAATTATTCCCAACATTTCACTCCACATTTGGAAAGCGATTTAGGAAAAATGCCTGCGCTGGTATTTGATTTTTAAATCTGTCACAATAGCTTAAAAAGCGTGACAGGAGTCTGGAGGCTCAGTTAATGCTGACGTTAGCCAGCGGTCAGCAGTTTTTAACCTGCGTTGTTCTTTTTGAAGCGCGATTTTCTCCTCATGTTTAATAAAACAACTCGTCACCAGCTCTAATTAGCAGCTCAGCAGTGATTACAGTAAATTGTTTTTAGTATAGAAGAGCAGCAGCATAATAAACCATTTTTACTGGAAACAGGGCTTTGATCAATCCCCTGATGAATCGAGTGTTACTTTGATTAAACATTTAAGTCATAAAATGCCATAAAACCACAACACTGTTTTATTAATTTTACAGGCCTGTGCTCAGCAGGTACAGCCTCTCTGTGTATTTGGCGCCTGGTGACGCTGCTGCAGAACCGTCTTCTTCTGCTAAACTGAACAAAGTTAACGGGCTCCCAGCTTCATGTGCAGCGTGCCGGCATGAGAGTCATATCAAAGACAGACAGTAAGATGGCAAATAAACAGGTTTCCCAAAAAGCTGAAGTGGATCCAGTTTGTTGAGATGGAGTCTGACATGTTAAAGTGCTGCCACAGCAACAGAATCCTGTTTACTGTCTGAACTGATTCACTCGTGACAGTGTGAGCTTTATAGTAGCAGTAATAGCAGTGGTTGATGATGATGATGGAGGGACACAGACCTTCACCCACATCCTCCTCGTGTTTGCTGCCTCAGCTAGAGGAGATGCAGACGTTTGCCACCTTGTTAGTCCATCATAGTTGATGCTATGGAAGCCTTGATATGACAGATGTAGATCAGGAGGCTGCTTCAGCCTTTTCTCACTGGTCACTGTAAGGGAAACGTGTAGTGGCAGCACGGTGGCTCAACTTTTGCTTTGCTGCAAATTTAGTAATGTAGAAGGATGATAAAAGTGACACTGTGCAGTCTGACAAAAGACTGCGTGACGCCCCTCTCACACAGTGTAACTGCAATAAACCAGCAGGACGCCTGTTATCTCCCAGTTTGTTTCAGCCTTTGAGTACATCCAGGATTTGTTGTGGGCCTGATGCTCCGAGGCGACCTGAAGCTGACACCTTCACACTCTGTGCCTTCTATAAGTATCATTCAAGTTGAGCTGAGTGCACAGGAAGTGTAGCATGAGCCGGTGCCTCCCAAAGGAGCGTCCAACAGCTGTAACCTAAAGGAGCTGCCATCTTTGGAAGTGTAGAGTGTCTCACAAACTGCCAGAGCGTTTGGAGGGGGCCACACAGCCGCGGGCTCAGACTGGAGTTATTTTCCAATGCGACCAGCCAGCCGCACCCCCATCCTCTCTTGTTGCTGTCTTTTCCTGTCCTTCCTTGTGAGACTGGCTGCAGTTTACAGCCTGCCTCTCTCTCTGATTGATCTGTCTTCCTCTGGCTCTGTGGAATTCCATTGAGGAACGTTTGGGATGGTTGGAATTCCAGCCAGAGTGTATGCGTGGGTTAGCAGCGGGGGCCGTGTATCCCCATCACCCAGTCCTCATTATCACGCAGGCCAGCCGCTGCTTGGCCTTGCACACTTTTCAGGGCAGGCAGTGTATTTCTACAGCCGCCCACTGCTCTGCAAATCTTTCTGTCAGCATGATTTCTCCTTTACTTGCTCCTAAACTGACATGAACATGACGTGCATGACAAGACCGTTTGCGTGCTCGGGTTGGGCGTGGCAGAAACTCAGAGCACTGTCTTCCTCAGCTGTTCTCTTCTCCCTGTCACTGCATGAGAAAATATGACAGCCATGCATGTCACGTCGAAGCCAACTATTCTTTGTTCTCACTGGTTTCAGCAGGAACAAGGAGTGTCCCGGCACAGCCGCCCATCTCCTGTGGCCTCCCTCTGGCATTTCGCTGCACACTTGAGCTCATGCGCTGCAAATCACCGGGAATGATATGTGTGGCTGCTTTTAATTAACCCACACTGACTACCACAGTATGCAAGTTTAACGCTGAGCTCAGCAGAATTGAAGGAAAAGACTCTGTAGCTGAGTTATGCAACCAAATGTGCAGATAGTCTGAAACTTGATCGCTCACTGTCTTTCCTAGTGCACTTGGAAATAAAATATACATAAGGAGTGTGAGTATTTCCACCCGCACACTTCTGAGTGGAATGACAAGGCTAATGCATTTCAACAGATGAAGGTCAGACAGAGTTTGACCTTTTACTTTATCCTGTGTTCCACAGTATCAGACGACCCACATTATAAAGGGGTGTCCTGTAAATAACTAGCATTACATGACAAGTCTGGGGTTTATACTTATTTAGGTGTGGAGACTGTTCTTAATAACTATTAAATCAAAGAAAAAATAAGAAAAATGGAGCATAGCCAATAACCTAAAAAGAAAGAAATCACTGGTACACTGAGCAACAAATACAGAGCAGCTAAAGAAAATGACCGCCGATGACAGATGTGCACCACCCAATCACCACGAACCAAATACCGTGTCATATATTTCCCTTGAGGGATGGAGGCGACCAATAAACGAGCTGGAAGTAGTGATCGCATGCGACATGTCAGAAGATTTAGATTTCTTTATGGATTTATTTATTTACCTTTGGTCACTTGTTCGTGATAAATGATCGAACATAATGATCGTGGAAATGTTGAAGAACTACCTAAACAGATTGTGAAAACCTTCGCTGATGGATTTCTTTTGACTGTTCGACTTAAATTTCTCATTATTTCCATCTTTGCTTTGTATGATGATACATGCTCATTCCTGCCTGCCAAATAGATTACATAACCCAGCACCCCGGTGACCCCCACCACCTCCTCGCCTGTTCTTTCTTACACCTCTGTTTACTCTTCTCTCTTTGTCATTCCTTCTCGGTCAGTAGCAGCGGGCACTGAATCAGCTGAGACAGATCATTGTACATGTTGCACTTTCAGGTTGTTTTGGATGTTCGTCTGTTCGTCTGCATCACCCCCCCCGCTACATGCAGCACGCCGCTACCTGCCTCGAATGACCTGCTGTGCTTCACATACAAATCTAAACCCGCAGCTTGTCTGTACTGGGATGTCTGTGTTTGTTCATGCGTGCAGAAGCGTGCTGCCTCTTTTATCGGGATGAAAGTCCAGCTGGAAAAATTTCTCATGTATATTTACTGGTAAACATCCAGGTCTGGCTAATGCTAAGTATGCATTTCTCCTGTAGCTTCTGTTTTTGAAAAGTTTCTTTCATTCAGTGAGGTTCAGTTAGGAAAGTTAAGACCACAGGTCAGGAAGACTTTACGCACACATTAAAAAGACATCGTCGCATCTTACTTGCAGATATATAACAGAACACAACATTTTACAGCCATATATGTTTGGCCCACATCCATTCACGCTCTGAGTCCGACCATCACACGCCAGGAAATGTAATAGATTTACACTTCTGAAAATGCAAAACAAAATTGTCTCTGAACATTTTGTTTGGTTCAGTTTCTCTTCCTTTATCAACTAAGCACCTGAAAAACGTCAGTCCCTGCAGGTGTGGCTTACTACAGCTTCTGAACACACTTTGCGGTTGCATCCACCTGTTCAGTATCTGGCCCAAGCACATGTGACTCTAAATGGCCTTTTGATGCCATTTTAGGCGACATGATACACAGAATTTACTTGAAATTAGTCCTCGGAAGCAAGTTGTGGCTGCAGGACTTTCTGCTTAAAACATTTAAATATATGCAGTGAGAGCGGTACAGTCGGAGTTGTGCAGACTTGCTGTTTTCTGTGTGCCTGTTATAGACCTGTTAGCACAGAGCTGGTTCCCAGCTACCATTGTTGTCTGTGTAAATGCACGTAGGAGGGGCTCAAAGTGACATTTTAGTGCAACAAAGCTGCTTTGGAGAGTGGAGACCGGGAAGCAGGCAGCCAGAGGCCACCAGCGTAGGGCCTCATAGCAGAGCACCGGCACACCCTGCACTGTTTGAACAAACCAGGACACAGTGGAGTGCATACGTGTACATGATATGCCTTCCGGACAGCTTTCTGAACGACGGCTCAATGTGTTGCATGTTTTTGGCAGCGAGCTGTGTGAGAAATTCCAGTTATTCCACTGGCGCTGTTCCACTTCTTTTGAATAGACACACCTTCAGTTTTCTTTTAACAGCATTTAGTGGCATAAGAGGGGCGGTGCACCGCGCAGTGACCCAAAAATATTACCTCACAGCTCAGAAAGTCACACTCACACACCTAAGTGAGCATAGCAAACATTTGAGATGCATACTACCTCTAGTCCTCGAGTCACCTATAACAGAGCAGGTCTGTGTGTCTACTTTTTACTGCTCTGGCTGGGTTCAGCTGCCACAAGCCAGACTGAGGAGGTTAGAGCCAGATGCTGTGTGCAGCACGCACACGCACACGCACACACACACACACACACACACACACACACACACACACACACACACACACACACACACACACACACAGTCACATCCTCAGGAACACTGTGACACTCCGTTAACGAGGCGCCCGACCGTTAAACTGTCAGTGCAGCACCCGCAGATGGAGCGAGCACACCTGGGCTGCCAGACCTCCTCCTGCTCATCTTCTTCATCTCGCTCTGAGTGCCTGTTACATTCAATTAGGACCTGGAGTCACTTACCCCATCCAGTCGTAAGTGTGGATGACAAGATGTGTCTGCAGTTGATACATCAAGAAGAAATGCGATAACGACCCGGGCTGGGGGGTTGGTTGCCTTAAATCGCCTTGATCAGTTTTGCTGTGGCGCTCACGTCGCTTGTGGCTGCATGTGTGTAAAACAAACAGAAAGTGCACACATTTGATCAGGTGAACTGGATTTGCTGCCACTGAAGGGGGAGAACGAGAGTAAAATGTTGGCCAGGATGTAGTCTGGTCAACCGATCTCTCATCCTAAGCTATGTGAAGAAGTTAAGTGTGCTTGGCTGTCAGCGAAACATCCTCTATGGAGGATGCTCTGACATCGGTCACGTTGTTAGAGATGGAGGATAAAACTAGAGCTGAAATAGTGATTTGATTGAGTAATTAACTGCAACAACAAGAGTTTTCCTGTGGCACCTTCTGAAATGTGAGCAGTTGCTCGATGCCGTTGTTTTAAATATATTTAAATATATTCGACTTGAGAGCTTTTAGTTCGATGAGTACTTTAAAGTTGCCAACTTGTGCTTTGAAAGGTTGTGATGTACATTGTTTGCTATAACATTTGGCTCATGGATAAAACGACGTCACCACCTTCTCAGTGGTTTAACAACAGGAGAACTGTGGCTCGATTTACTAATTACAGTTTTAATTTACCTGGTTAACATTTTCTTGATGAGTAACTGTCTGAAAACTGTGACTTTTTTTCACTTTGAAAAGTGTTTCATTGATTAATTCTCATATAGTTTCAGCTCTAAAACCATTCAGAACTGGAATTTCAGATTCAGATATTGTTGTTCGATATTTGAAGGTTCAGTAAACGCAAATGATTTACTGTATATTTTAAAATATACTCACTCTACTGTTATATATTATACTATTTTATACTCATTGAATAATAAATAATTGATTAATTAGTAAGAATAGTTGATTCATTGGTAGGTCAACAATGAAAATAAGAATTATCGAATGTGAATATTTTCTTCTTTTTCTCAGATGTTCTGGAACATTTTGCAGCTCTGTAAACAGAAGCTCTAGTTCTTAGTAACAGAACCAGACAGTGATTTGATACTTGACCAATCAAAGTACTTCATCACATTGACACTGTGACATCTGAAATCGGAGACGTGGGTCTGACGATGACTGTTTTTGCCTTACAGGAAAGAAGAAGCCGGCCCTCAAGCTCTCCAGGGAGGTGTTTGAGCAGCCTCCTGCTGCAGTGTAAGACTCTTTACATCACACAGTATATCTGCACATCATGTTTTCACATTCAGGTTTCTCACTGTGGGAACATTAGCAGATATGAAAATGAACTTCTTCATATCACACTCCTGATATTAGACATAATTCCTTCTGCAGAATAATTAGTACATTTAGTTTCTCCTCGCTTGGTTAACGTGATGCTGAGGCTGCAGCAGCCTGTGTGAACTGTGTGAAAGTGAAACTAACTGTGGAGTTGGTTTAGAAGTGAATCATCTTCATTAAGGAACCTGCAGCAGAAAGGCGTTTTGGTTTCAAGCCAACGTCATGTTATATGTCACACGTTCAACCAAATGTGTATCTCTGGGCTGGATTCTATTGTTCTCTATGTTAAAATGACATTTCTCTGTATTTATTATTTACCATTTGTTGCAAATTATTTATTTTCTATTTTACAATAAGTCTTTCTGTCTGTTTTTTTTAAATATCTATTTATTTCAATGCTTTAAAAAGGTTTGGCTAATTTACAATGTATTCTTATAATATAATTGAGTTAACTTTATTGTTTTTTAATTGATTTTAATTATTTAATACTTTTTTTTCATAATGAATTACATTTATTAGATTTTTAATCTGAGCTGATGATGACCATGAGATGCAGTCAAAAGCTCTGAAAATAAAAAATGAGTTTTGTCATGTGTAGTCATCTCCTCAGACTAGTGCAGTTTTCATCTTGATGTAAAACTTAATAAAACGTCTATCTGTGTGTTTCAGACCTCCCAGGGATTTGGATTCAAAGGCCTCCGTAACCATCGGCGAGAAGGTAATTTCATATTTATTTTCCTTTCATTTTTGCGTTTTCTCAAAACCAATTTGAGGTTTATATTTTTTACTTACCACAGACTCTTACATAACTCCTCACTGTTTACCTTTTTTCCTCCTCCCAGTGTATTTTTGATTGAGTAATCGTTCAGTCTCAGTCTACAGAGGTCAACGTAATAAAGGCTCTGTTCGCTGTAACTAATGCTCCGTTGAACATTACAGCCAGAATGAACACTTGTGATTATGGGGACACAGGAATGCCTTTTATTGCCCATCGGGCAGTAAAAATATTTATTTTAAACCCATCAAATAAGTGGAATTTTCCACTGGCAGACGGTTCTGCTTTTCCTTTGCTCCAGTTGGCCAGAAGTCAAAGTGAAAGATTTTTTTTTCTTTGCTTTAATCATGTAGAAAAAGACATTTTGCCTCCTGCTATGTGGCGAGAGAGAGACACACTTTAATGATTCATTCTTCAGTGGAAGCTGAGCAATTTCTTTAAAGCAGAGATGTGAGATACCAGTAATCGGTTTCGGGTTGTTGTGTTTGTCCGGAACAGAATTTTGAGGTGAAGGCAGATGACCTGGAGCAGATCTGCGAGCTTGGCCGAGGAGCGTACGGCGTGGTGGACAAGATGAAGCATGTCCCCAGTGGCCTCATAATGGCTGTCAAGGTGGGTGAAGGAAGCATAAAACGACTTTTGGGTGCTCTTGTACACAACCGGTTTCTGCCATGTATTGTCTTTTGGTTTGGTTCATTTGAGCTGGTGTGAAATGAAATCAGCCCAGCTACAGGACTGTGTGAGGGGTGTCCGGGATGCTGGGTCAGGCCGCAGAGGGGATGGGGCTTTTACACCATTGGTTAACTTTCATTTCCCGAGTCGGTAGATGAGTGTTACCTCAAGGTTTGAGGAGCCTGAGGATTTAAAAGCTAAAGTTGTCATTTGCTGACAGTTTCTAATGTAAGACTTTATTAATACAAACCAAAAAGGGTAGTGCTGCAGAATTCACTTCATATAAATCACAAACAGTGAGTAGGAATATAAATAGCCACAAATAAAAATAGAGCTTTTAGCACATGCTGAACATTACAGGGAATGTGCTGCAGAGTTGTCCATCAGGTCCATGGACTGTAAAAGGGTCACATGAAGAACTAAGCTTAGCTGTTCTAGAGAGCTGCTTAACTTCATAGGAAGGAAGATATTCATCCAGAAGACTGATATGTCTTTGGATGAAGAAATCATCTCCGAAGCACAGTCCAGCTGAATCTATGTGTGTGTGAGGGACAAGGCCAAAAACCGGTACAGACTAGCCATGACCCTCAGGCAGCTCCATGTGACAGATAGACTACTGAATTTGTCTTTCTGTAGTGGAAATCGCTGCATTGCCTCAGAAATGCCTCTGAAAACGTCGCTGCTTTCACCAAATTCGAGTTAAAACTCGACCCACGGCTGAAACGTGATGACTCTGTTAGGACGCTGCAACAGGTTCAAATGTTGAAAAATTACCACTTGACTTGACTTTTCTTAACAGTTTACCACAGTTCTTCTTCACATTTTCCAAACTACTGTGAACAAAGTAAAACGTTAAGATGTTGCAGTTGGAATGAACCTTACATCATCTTCTTGTTGTTTGTTTTAGCGGATTCGGGCCACAGTGAACACTCAGGAGCAGAAAAGGCTGCTCATGGACCTGGACATCTCTATGAGAACCGTGGACTGCTTCTACACAGTCACCTTCTATGGAGCACTATTCAGAGAGGTATCGTGATGTAACACGTTCACAGTGGAGCAGACTTTTGTTTGTTCTGATGCATGGGTTTAATAAATCACCTACTGTCTGCGCTGCCCCTTAACGCCTCACAACATGGTTGTGCTGTCCCCGAATGCATCACAACATGGATAACCTACATGCTGAACTGTCCCTGAATACCTCACAAGACAGATGACCTATAGTCTGTACTATCCTTGAATATTCTCAGATGAAAGAGCACACTTCAGAGCCCCTAATAATAACACATTAACACGTGTTAATCAGTATATTGTGTATAACTAGGAACTAAAGCTGTAGCATGAATGTAGTACAGTAAGTCAAAAAAAGGAAAATGACAACAAAATCCATTCATAATTTCATTTACGTCATCCTCACGTTTGCCGATAATAGTGAGGTGATTCCTGCCAACACCCAGATGATCGTAATTCCAGCATTCATTGTTGACATGCTGTGAAACTCATCCCAGGCGTGAGCTCTAATGACAAACAGGCCGGAGATGAAAAACACATCTAAAGAGTTTTGGCTGCAGATCACTTCCTGCAGCAGTGACTGGATGTTCAGGATTTCCTCACTGTGACTGAAACACTGGAAAATCACTCGCTTCCTGTCTGATTGGAATCTGGCCGGTTGCTTTGTCTGTGTTTTTCCTGGTCTTTTTCCAAACCTGACTGTCTGTTGCCAGGGTGACGTCTGGATCTGCATGGAGCTGATGGACACCTCCCTCGATAAGTTCTACAAGCAGGTGATCGAGAAGGGCAGGACCATCCCCGAGGACATCCTGGGAAAGATCGCCGTGTCGGTGGGTTGAATGTGAACAATCTAAACAGACAGAGGGTTGTGCAGCTCTTATTTGTTTATCAATGCACTTTGTTTTTGCAGATAGTGAAAGCTTTGGAGCATCTGCACAGCAACCTGCAAGTCATACACAGAGGTAGGAGCCTGAGTGGAAACTCATTAAACCTCTCAGAGAAGGTGTCGATACCCTCTTCTCTGATGCATCATCACTCTGCTGCACCGAGCTGCTGCTTCTTCTTTTCTGCTCGATTTAGCTCTGATTAAATGACCAGACCAGTGTTTTTGGCTGGGACGCAGCAAACTGACTTCAAAGATATAAAGACAGACTGCTGTGTCACGTAGTCTTTGTCTGGGCCAAAATACACCTCACAAAATAACTTTCTACTCCAGCAGATGGTGGTAGTCTCTCTTTGTCCTTCAGAAAAGGAAACAGAAGAAGACTAAATGATCACCAACAATCAGCATCACTAAATGGACTAATAAAATCCCAGTATGTTGCCTGGCCAGCAGTAAACGCTAAATGTGCAGCTTTAGCAAAGAGCTGCAGGTGATAGTTGAACAGTTGGCAGCTATTTAGGAAGAAAGTTCTTTCTGATATTTGCATGTTATAGATACAAATGGCTTCATGAAATAGTCTGCAGACATTCCTCCCATTCATGATTTATAGAGGAGCTGTTAGAATGTTCCAGTCACACTGTTTCAGTCATTAAACAGGGAACACTTCCTGTGACAAACCTCTGTGGCACAGCTGTGACCACTGTGTGGCTCTTGTTGCATCAAAGCTGCTTGTAGTCATTTAGAAACTGTTTAAAATAAAGTGACACAGTCGGTCTGTGCGGCTGACCGCAGCGCCAGTGCCGTGGCTGCAGCCTTTGGAGACAGACCAGCATATGCACAGAGGCTGCACAGAACGCTTGTCTTTGTCTTTTGTGTTGCAGATGTGAAGCCCTCCAACGTGCTGATCAACACCCAGGGCCAGGTGAAGATGTGCGACTTTGGCATCAGCGGCTACCTGGTCGACTCCGTGGCTAAGACCATGGACGCTGGCTGCAAACCCTACATGGCGGTGAGCAGGAGAAACAGAAAGTCTCTGTTTTAAATAATCCACACATGTAATGAGCCGGTTGTGAGTTAAGGATGACAGTCGTCATCCCTCGCGTTACATCATCTGATTTTCTGTGCTGCAGCCGGAGAGGATCAACCCAGAGACGAACCAGAAAGGATACAACGTCAAGTCCGACATCTGGAGTTTAGGAATTACCATGGTAAATCAGCCTTTTCACTTCAGTTAGGATTTGGATAGTGGCAGACATGTGACCTCTCTGAGCGCTTTATTTGTGATGAGTAGACAAAGAAGTGTCTAGACATTTATAAATATTCATAGATTTCCCATTTGCACATTTGCGACTCAGAATATTTAGTAATTAGCATTTTGGCGTCGGCGACTCAGCAGTCTGTGGCCCATCGTTTGAACGTGACTAGTCCTTTACTGATTTGAATTGTAATGAGACATGAATGTTTGGTGTGTAGAGGAGAGAGAAGGTTTGCCGCATGGCAGAGGTGAAGGGGGCTGAGCTCTTTTACAAAACAAAGAAATCCGTTTGTTGAAAAAAAAACTTGAGCTGAGGAAAAGCACTTAGGGGCCACCTGAACAGGAGCGAAGCAGCTGATGACACTTGAATCAGTCAGTCTGAAAGGTATAAAGCAGAGCAGTTATCATTAGTGGTCAGGGCTTCATAAGCATCGTCATATAATAATAAAAATGTGTCTCACATATCAAGATAAGAACCCAAACACAGGTGTGACCTGTGACACAGCAAGGCGGGATAATCATAACCCTGCTATGAAAGTCGAACCCTGACCCCGACCCTGAGGATGCAGCCTTACTTCCTCATTTTAAGTGAACGTGGTCGATATTGGTGGAAGCGATAAGGTGTAAGACAAAGGTCAGAGTTAGAGTTAAAGAGGTGCAAGTCAGAGAGATTAAGTTCCAGAAAGCAGCTTCAGGTGAAATGTTCACCCTCATGCTGTCTGTCCGGACACAGGCCCCTGTAAAGCGTCTTCATCAGCCTCTGATGAAGTCAGTACAGCAGGATAAACTAGAAGAAGAACCTGTAACACTGAGTGGATGGATCAGATGATCTCTACAGTTAGTCAGTGGGTTGTTAGGTCAGTGTCTGTGCTGCAGTCTTTCTGCTCTCAACAAACCTTAGAGACTCTCTCTGACATTTAGGAGCAATTCAAAGTCAAAACAGGTTTGATTGATGTTGATTGTTGTTGGAGTGAAGTGAAGGATTTCTATCTCTGGTTCAAAGCTACGAAATGCATTGGGAACAAAGATCCATCATTTATCAGAAAATGAACTGTTACGTTGTTCTAAATATGTAAAATATGCAGCAGTGATATTATTATGAACTTTATTGGTCTATCTGTGAAGAGAATCAGATCAGACCCTGTAGGAACGGTTTCCTTTGGTTAATCGTGTGGAGACATTTATCTGAAGAAACAAAGCGTGTTAACAGCAGCTCCTAGTGTTTTTCTGACCTCAGTGGGTCTTATCACTGAATCAGACCTGTCTTTCCCCCTCTGTGCGGCACAGATCGAGCTCGCCATCCTGCGCTTCCCCTACGACTCGTGGGGCACGCCCTTCCAGCAGCTGAAGCAGGTGGTGGAAGAACCTTCGCCCCAGCTTCCTGCCGATCAGTTCTCGCCTGAGTTTGTGGACTTCACCTCTCAGTGGTACGTCTACAGCCTCGCTGAAAACATTCAGTTCCACATCTTTTTCTTTGTCTTCACACAACAATCGCCCACTCGTGGCTGAAGACAAGAAGCCAGCAGAGGCGCTGTGCCCTTCAACAAAGCCACAACAAGCCAGGCAAAAATGTGTATTGAACCTAGCTGAGTGGGCTTCAGTTAATTTCCCTTTATCAGACTGAGCAGGTTACGACATTTTTTGTTATCAGGCCATACGTCTGTTCTGACACTGTGTACAAGCTCGTGCCAGAGTCCTCCAGCTCTGCAGGAAAGATCTGAATCTGTTATGTTGTGCTCTGATGGTTGCGCAAGAACATTACAGGGAGAACTTGGTATCAGGTGATCTGCACACAAACGTGATGAAACAGTTGAATGCACGTGTCCGACCAGTGAATAAAGCTGTGCATGCTCCCCAACAATTAAATGTGCGACTCATGGACAGATAATGCTGTAGATGTATTTATAGCATTCATCCTTCTGTGACTAACAATCGAGAGCTGAGATGAACACTATTTCATCCTGTAAGCATCAGTGTGAAATCACCAACGCTGAGTGTGAACAGTGAGACGGATAGAAAGGGAATTTTGACAAGCTCGGCCTGCATCTGGAGAGTCATTCCACTGAAACAACACTGTTGTGGGAAAACTGAAAAGAGATTCTTCCCTAAGTCGGCTTCAGTCCCACTGCTGCCGTCCTCTGGACCAGCGTAGAGCTGATTTGCATGTAGCTGAGAAACAGATTTGTGACCGGGGAAACACACTGTCTGGGATATATTCTGCTATTTGACGCCACAGATGTAGTGAGGTAATAAGCTGTCTACTGGACGTGTTGTAGCTCCAGTTTGAACAGTGATTGTCACTAAAACAACATCACAGTTTCGTTCTTGCTGTGAATTATGGACTTACATTTGTATTTGTCAATTAATATTGTTTCTTTTTTTTTGCTTCTGTAGCTTAAAGAAAGTTTCCAAAGAGCGACCGACTTACACAGAACTCATGGTGGGTTTTTGGTTTTTTCACTTCCATCACTCTTATCATAACTAATTATTGTCTGTTTCAGCAGCACTTTGTAATAATCTTAATCTGACACTGGAGGGAGCACTAAGACTAAGATTCCCAGTCCAGCCACAGACAGCCGAGACTCCTCAGTGCTCATATCTTCTCTCATAATTCAAATAACTGATATTCTAATCAAATCTGATACATCCAAACAAAATTAATGAGATTTTCCTCCTCAGCAACATCCCTTCTTCACCTCCCATGAGGCCAAAGAGACCGACGTGGCTAGCTTTGTGAAAGTCATCTTGGGAGACTGAGGTGCCGCTCGTGCAGAGGAGTAGGGGGGGAGGCAACAATACAACATACAACAAACACACAGCACCGATCGCAGCCCCTGTTACGTGCAGGACCCCCTCCCTTTTCTCCAGAACCCGACAACGGAGAATCTGACAAAGCAGAGCGAGGAGTTTGTCCTGCCTCTCCGTCCTCCGTACATTACCTACATGGCGGTGGGTAGAGGAGGCAGGTGACGCACACATAATCTGGAATAATTTAATATGTCTGTATGCAAAAACTCCCTCTTTGTCCCACCTCTGTGCACCACCTACTACTCAAACATTATTAGTCAGTGAGTTGACTTATGTTTTCCCCTTTTTGCTGAATAACAAAAGTAAAAAGAGGTGCAGATTATATAAAAAATTTATGATATAGTGCTATCTATGTATAATCTAAATGTTTGTATACTCCAAGCAAATGTTGCATCAGTTTATTAATTGACTGCATGTACAGAATATATTTACTGGGCTCAGATGGCCAGTGAGGAACAGTTGTCCTTGTGTTGAAGACCTGCAGATCTCACTTTAAGGCCCTCCCAGTGGTCACAAATAGGTACTGCATTTCGAGCTTTCCTTTTTATTACAGTGGAGGTCTACTACACATTTTGGGCTCTGGCTGCCTGTGAGTGTGTTTAAGTATGTGTGTAACCTGCTGCACGACGTGTGTGTGTGTGTGTATATGAGTGTGTGTTCGCAGGGCTGCGTGATTCCAGGCAAAGCTACAATATGTCAGTGCTGCCTGGGTAAAAACACCGTGCATGCTCAAACATGACTTTATGCTCAGTGCACACGCAGCAGCAGACACGTGGTATGAACAGAATTACACATGTATCTGGGTCCAGTTTGTTCTAAAGAAGTAGTAGTTTGGGCCTGGTCACACCAACATCTCTGATGGTAAAATCCTGCACTAAAAGTATTCTCAGCATCGTTGTTGCAGCTTGTTCATCTTGGATTTTGAAGTAATTTGAATTGAAATTATTTGATTAACTCAGACGTTACCTTAACGTGTGCGTTTAAATTTCTGTTCCCCATCACTTCCACCTCAGTGAACTGGCTCCAGTGTAAACAGAGGGAATGACACAGAAACCTCCATCGTGTGACTGTTGCTTTAGTGTTGAGTGTTGGTGTGACCGGGATAAACACAACGTACCATCAAATGATCTAAACCTTTTAACAGACAGGGGATTTCAGACTCAGCCCCCCCCTCCAGTTCTATAGTCGATAAGTGAGGTGAGGTGGCGCTGATGCCTTGAACCTCTCGCTCACGCGCGTTACTTTCAGCTCACTTTGTCTTGCAGTTCAGATCCAGTCGCTCATGCAGCCCTGTGCGACATCACACGTGTGTTTTGACGTTGTGGTCAGTTGTGGGAGAAGATTTCCCATATTCTCTTTGTTGTCTGTACTGAGCCAATCACAACCCTCTCCACTCCCCGTTCCACATGGAAAACTGGATACTATTATTATTATTATATTAATTATTGTTATTATTTAGATCCAGGTTTTTCCCCAAACATATTTACTGCAGTTTTTCTTATTTATTCTAACTGCTGTTTTCCCTCTGAAAACTTGACTGATCCTTTAGAGACTTCTCTTGTGTGTTTGTGTGGCCTGTGTTATGTTTTTGTCGTGTTCCTCTTGGCTCAAACACGTAATTGCTTTTAAACGGTAACTTGCAAGCCTTCTATGTGCCTCTCTATACAAAACGACTAAGGAAAATGTGTAGTTCGAGGATGATGCAGGGATCTCTGCCTCTGTTTGCCCTCACAATGTGTTTTCTTCTAGCTGTAGATCGTCCGCTCTCATCTCATGTCATTGCCTTGATTCTTGACTTTTCCTCATGATGGTTTCTGATGGCAGAAAATGCCCGTGTAAGGCTGACACCTTAAATTGTACTATTACTGCTCTAATGTCAAACTTAAAATAGTGGATGTGGCAGGATGGCAGGCTCTTTTCACAGCTGCAAGATTCCAACCATCTTGTCTCTAAATATCTGAATACTCTTGGTTCTCCCTTGTCTGATTATTGTAGAGGCCCTGATGTAAAAGAAGACAAATGAAATCTGCAATGGCTTCAAGTGGATTCACGACTTGTTACTTTTGACCATCAACCGGTCATGGGATTCTACCACTATGTAGACATTTGACATTAATAGAAATGTGTGAAATATGATGAATTGATCAGACTTCTCATTTTATGGATGTTATTTCATAGCACAGTATTGTTCCATCTTGTTCCTCTCATATGTTGCAATGTGAAAACACTCACTCACCCAAATTCTGACGGCATTTCCCGAATGAGGTTACGAGGATTCAGGGTGTGGTAAAAACACATCCACTGAGACGGAAACTCACTAAACCTGGATACCTGGAGCTTTAGCATTGTGGCTCGAATGTGTGTAATACTACATTAGAGGCACAAGCTGTCGCTAGATGCAGTACACAACCAAAACCACTGTGCCTTGCAGTCCCAACAGTTTACTGATACTTGAGCTACATGGTTAGTATAGGGATCGACACTACACAACGGCTTCATTCAAAGTTGCATTCATTGATTTCCTGGTCTGATGGTGCGGTGCCCAAAAACACACTGTGAAAGGTGGCACACATGTCGGGGAAACAGGTCAAGATGGCGTAAAACCCCAGCACTAGCGTGCTCCTCTGTAGTGACGCTCATTGGCCAGAGGAAGGTTCAGCCAAACCGCTTCCTCCTTTGTCTCCTTCCAACACAGATCAACTCGACTCTCGGCTCTCTTTTGGTATCAGCTGACGTTCTGCCTCTTTAAATGCGAAATGCACCATTATGCTTTAGGCAGGTAGTTTATCTTTTTTGATGAGCTGAAGGATACTTAAACATATAGACCTGAATGGAACTGTGATGCTGTTAATCAGATTTGTCATCATCATATAAGTCCTCGTATTTTTTTTGCTTAAATGACTCAAAAAAACCCAGAAGTTTTTAGACAGTAAAAAAATCCAGGTTTAGTGACTAAACCTTGAAATCACACAACTATTATGCAAATACAATGTAATTCACATCAAAACATTCACTGCTAAATGCATTCATTGGTTTTTACATGTCCTGTTGTTTTGCCATCATTCAAAACAAACCTTGTCGGGACTCAGTCCAGTTCAGTCAATCAATATAGTGACCCTGGAGCTTCCTGTTTTTTAAGCAGGCAAACAACCTTCATGTCACCCTTCACACCGTTATCTGCTTCCCAGGACTCAGGTCCCACTGTCTTTAGTTTACTGTCCACAGCAAACCCTCTGCCTCAACAAGCTTCCCTCCCTCTGTCTGATTGTTGTCTCTGTATGCATCAGATCAGAGTAGGCGTCCAGTCACCAGACGGGACATTAAGGGGACGCCCTCATTTGTACATTTCGCTGCTAAGAACGAAAATACAGATCTCTAATTGCTTTCCCGTGGTCATTACATGATGAAATTAGCTAAATTCAAGTCACACGTTTCCTCAGTTACATGTTCTTTGGATGCAGTGTAGCCCATCATAGGTCTGTCTCAACCTGTCACGCCTGCTCGCTGTTTTCTGTTCTCTGGAGAAGCCTGGCAAAGTGCCTGAGTCTCATGATGAGCAGCGCACCAGAGTCCTGTTTGTTCATCACATAATCACCATCATTTTCACTAATTTAGTAAATGAAACCAACTATGGGGGGGGCGGTATTGAGCAGACCTCCTGCTGCTCAACAGCATCCAGCGGAGAAGCAGTCAAGACACTCTGACATCCCAGCTGTTGAAAATAACAGATTTAGGTCTGTGTAGTATATGTGGGTGTTTAAGTGCCTAACAGTGTGTTTCTCTGGTGCACATTCACATTCTCTGTCTTTGTGAATTATGCTTCAATGCTGTTTTTGTCCTTTGGTTTCTCTCTGGGACACACCGACAATGAATATTGCTGTGATGTTTTGCACTGTACTGAGGAGCCATATCACACTGTCACATTAGGAGTGTATTACTGTAAAGTCTAGGAGAGGTTGCAGTCTCTGTGAACACTGACTTTAACCAAGGTGTTCTTGGAAGCGTGTTTGGACTTATGAGGTTCTGAAAAGTCACATAAAAGACTGTAACAGAACAAATGTAGTTTATTACAGCCTTACATATCTGATGTTTGGTAATGACCCGTCATCAGTAAACGGTAAAACAGTAAAAGGTTTACTGGGTAATATTAATAGTTCTGAAATACCCAGTTAGATTGCTTAGGATGGTTTCATGGCAGAGAGTTGTCATCTCTGAGATATTATCCTGTAATTACCAGGCTGTCATCTGTAACAGTGGGATACTGTGCTCAACAAGATTTTGCCCCACAGTACTTATTGATACTACTATACGAACCAGTGCTGTTCGTTTAGAATCAAGAATCAACACTTTGGGATTTATTTGAGAATTTACATGTGTTTATCATAATATTAAACTGAGTTATGATGGCGTAGATGTGTTTTATTTATAGGGGTGGAACGTTTCTCTGAACCTCATAAAGCCACACTCGCTGTGTGTTGACTCGTGTTCAGTTTCCAGTGGTGATGACAAATCAGAGCTATGTGCATGCATTTGTGCATCAGTGTGCTGGCGAGTGGGCAGCGCTAGCTCTGTTCCTGTCTGGGCAGGAGCTCTTCTCAGAACTTGCACCAAGATAAGATTTTTTGTCTCAGCTTCTCAGACATGCTCAGTTTTATGTTTCCCCTTTTACTGTCTCTGTGTCTGCTTGCATGAGGGAATTCCCGTCCAGTCTATTTGGGGCTTGCTCTCACCTGCTGAGTAAACCTCGGTCACTGGAGGCGATCAGGGCCAGGACGTCCGAGTGGAAACTCGGCTGATTATTCACACACACACATTCACCTCGTAACCCCAAAGTGTATCCGAGCGCCTGACAACAGGCACATATTTCAAGTGGCTTTTACTGGAATGAGACACCTGTTTTCTTTAAAAAGAAAGCGTTTCAAAGTCAGGCAGAGATGATGCGATGAGGCCTAGAGAGAATCAGAGGAAACTTAGCTTCTTCCTCATCCTCAAAATGTGTCGGCAGATTAATGAGGAAGCTGTGTGTGGGGTTCTCTTCCAGGCCTTTACAAAGATTATTTCACATTAGTTTGAGTGTAACGCCGTCGTTTGTGTGTGGACCGTGCTGAGGTTTCTTTGTTTTTTCACACACTTCTCACTTCGAGCATTCTCGAGGTCAAATACTAGGACATGACTCGTGAACCGTGAAGCTTTCTGTTTCTCTGTTGCAGGTGGTAAACTGCTGGTACATACAGCTGTATGTGACTTCTGATGTTGCAGTGTCGTGTTGTTTTATTCAGGGTGGGACATGTGTTGGGGCAGTGCTGGGCCGATTTTTCAGAATAAGGCGCATCCAGAGATGCTACTGTACGTGGAAGAGGATCTCTTTTTGTTGCTGTTGTGTTGGTTCGGGGAGGGTTACAACTGCTACAGCTCGTTGACGCATGGGAAGTGAAGTTCTCAGTATATTTACACGTCTCTAAAGCCTCTGCTAAAGACTGATGACTGTTCATTTAGAGCTCAATGAATTTCTATAAATATTTTAGATTGCTCAAACTGATTGTGTGCAATTGTTATGATGGAAATTCAAATAAAAAAGAGGTATTTTTACACAATAAGCTCCTTGTCTCCTCTGTAGTTCCGGCGTGGCTTTCATTTTTCAAGGCCAAAAACTGATCAGTAGGATTCAGTGTGTTTTTCAAAGAGCAAACTGGTTGGAGGCCGGAGAAATGTCACGTAGTGACAAAGCGGTGTGATTCAGGGCTGGGAACTGGACTCATTGAACTTCCACACGTGTACAGTATGAGGATATAGGCTGCATAAAAAACACTGAATCTCCTGCAGACCCTGACAAACAAACTCAAGATGAGAGAGCAACAAATCCTGTAAAACCTAAACACTGAGCTGGGAGCTGATTGGACGCATGGACGAGGGGCCGCACCACAAAGGAAACTACCTGTGACTCCTCGTTTTTCACACACCACCTGCTCCGTCACACAGCACGTTTTGACGCACATCCCTCCTGCCCCGAAGTCTCTTCTCACACACAAACTCCTAAGATGTGAGGTAGATATTTTTAGCTCCTTGCTGCAGCACACAATGTCTTCCTTCCCTTCATAACCACTGCTCTGTCCTCAGGGATCAAAGTTCACCTTACAGTTTGGAAAACCTCCATCCTGCACTCATAGAAATAAAAATAAAAACCTGCATGTGACATATTTCTGTTTATTTTTTACTGGATGAGGGACATTTTGTGTCTTCGGTAAAGTCCGGCAGATGCCCACCACTCTCTGGTGTCAGTGGAATTCTGTTTTCTTTATTTTTAACACCTCCACAACGGTGCTTTCTCAACCGTCATTTGAGCTCTCAGAGCTCCAGACATGCAACACTGTAAACAGTTTGTTGGCACAATTATACTAATGAGCATTTACCAACCATATCATTACTAAATTTATATCTTAAAAAAAATCCCCTTGGGGAAATTGTTGTTTGGACAGCTGCTAGACCTGTGTCTGTGCTACTACGGGGTATCAGTGTGTTGTCCAAGGACACCTCGACGTGTGGAGACGGAGAATCAAACCCCTGACGTTGGAAGAGGACTGCTCTACCCAATGAGCTATCATGCTGCCCCTAGATAGTAGCTGAAATACTATAACACCAGTATTAACTGTGTATAAAAGTTTGAGCCTTTATTTCTATATATATTTATTTGGGATATAAATTCACACGTCATTTAAAAAAATCGAAATAATAAATCCACTTGTAATAAAGTTAAATGCCAGCTCATCTGAGTTTTCTGGACCTGTATTGTATCATTTTTAGTCGAGCACACTTTATGATTTAAAGCTTTTTACTAGATTGTGTCCAGCAAACAGGAGCCACACCTGTTAACTCAATAAACATTAACTGTGGGATGTGTTGCATTCCTGATGCTGTTACTTCCTTTTTTCTCCTCAACACGCCCTTTTTTTTTCCCATTCTCTAGTTTTTTTTGTATACATGGAGCCCAGCGGGAGATTCCTTGCTGCACGCCTACTTTGCTACTGCCGTTGCTGTGTACTGGTTTGAATTTGAGAATATAAGTGACTGGCTTCTCAAACTGACAACTGATGATGTCATGGAAACTCTTCTGAGCAGTGCACTTAAAAACTCGAGAATGATTTATAATGAAATGCAGCCCCTGACTTTTTTCAGCAGAGGTTTGGGTTCTACGCTGGACTCAGGGGCACAAACAAGATTTTTTTTGTATTTTGAACTTTTGACATTTATGCTTCTGAGAAATCAAACCCAGCCATCGCATCCTGTCAACTTCAACATTACTTCTTTTATCGTCATATTTGGTGGAGGAAATTTGGATGATTCCAACTGTAAATATCTCTCAACAAACAAAACTTGATTTGACTTATTCCTTTTTGTGAGAGAAGAGCAGAAGAAAAGCTTCTGGAGCAAAACAGCAAGCCACTCAGGCCTCAGGCTTTGCAACTGACAAGTGGATATTTTCAATCCTGTTAAGAGGAGAGTACTTGTTACATAAAGCAGAAAGTCCTGACGAAAATCCCTGATCCCTCTGTCCTCCTTAATCTCATCAGGCTGTTAAAACATCAGCGATGCCAAAACAACAATGAAGGGTTTGTGAGCAGTAGTGTAGCCACCAAAAAAAAGAGGGAAAGAGGAAGAGCTGTAATTATTTGGACATTTGGGAGAGAAGGGGGATCATAGAGATGGAGATGAGGGACTGGGGCGCTGCTTGTGCACCTGCACAAGTGTAGCTCCTTGGGAAACAGGAAGTAAACAGGATCTAAAACTCCACAACATCCTGTAACCCCCTCCGCTCCCCCTGTCCCACAAGTGTTTGTGCTGTTTTTCCTGCTCCGCTCTGCCAAAAAGTGGGAAAAAGATGAATCAACCAGAGTGAGGACTTCCTCTTTCTTCTTGGCCACTGCTCATCTACATACAAGTGATCTCATGTCTTCACACATAGATTTTCTATTCATTCATTTTCTTTGTGGTGGTCAGTGTGGTAATAAGAGAATATTAAAATAATGCTGCTAGCTCTGACTAATATTTGTCTCGCATTCGTGTATAGTAACATGAGTGGCTTTTGGGAAGTTTTGAAAGAGAGGAAATTCTGAGGATCTAAAAAAAAATCCCACAATATTTTGAAATCACGTACAGTAGCTCACAGGCTTCCTGATCAGGTCATCGGCCCCTATCATTTCCTTTATGCATTTTATTTTTATACACATGGAGGAAAGAAGTTCAATTCAAATCCTTAGATCTTTTTCTAGTTCGGAACAACTCTATCCCAAAGGTACTCAACATTTCCAACACAAAATTACAAAACTAATGCAAATTAGTAAACATGACATGACAGAAATGAGACAAGACATTTTCCACAACAACTTTATTAATATGCACATATACAAAGGGTTAGTTTGAGCTGAATATTCTATGTCTGATGAGATTTTCATTTGCAGTAGTTATACCACGGCGTTTGCAACAAATCATTTGGATACAGTCCCTTAAAGGTGCTCATTGTCAGACTCTTCCAACCGGCCATCCTTAACATGCTAATGATACCGGCTAAAGAAAGTCCACAATCCAGAGCCCTGGATAGCTGGGTAAAATGCACCTGGGTCTACCTGTGAAATCGCTTGTCCTCGGGGAAGCTTGCACAGCATAGTACTGACTGATATGGCCACACACGCTCAGAGTCAACATTTGGTCTTATGCCCACAGAGGAAGTGATTGCTAAAGAGGAAGAGAATACCCAGTTTGTATGTGTAGCCAAGGGGAAGAAGAAGTGTTAAAATGTTGTTAGCCAAGTGGGAGCGGTGCATTTAGGGGTATCCTGTGCAAAACAAATGCTTCCTGTTTTAACGCCACAAAACAACCACAGAGGGAACGCAGGCAGAGTGCAGCAAGGCTTGGAGGGAAACTGAGAAGCTGAACCTCCTTACGTGTGAACCTGAACCTGCTCACCACAAAACACAGGTGGAAACTATACAGCAACCCTCAGAAAAATGCAGTCACTCTCTCAAAGGCTGCCTCCCAATCTATACAGTGAGCTCCTATAGATGTCCGTAGACTCCACAATGGAAAATTTATGTTTTTCAGTTTAGCAGGCACATTCCTGTGTGCACAGACACACACACACACACACACACACACACACACAAACTATTGGCCCCTCCCGACATGCAGCATTGATAGCTTATTAAACTCAAGAGAACACCAGATTACTGCACATTATGAAATTACTAAAGGAAATCTGTGATGCAACAGGGCAGCAGGATTGACAAAGCCTGTTCCTGGCTCTGGGCCTGCCCTTATCTGCAGTAGGTTGTGCACTACCTAAGCCTGACAGTGATCTGATGAGGCTCATCAGAATCAAGGTAATAAGAGCAAGATGTTTTCATCCTTCTTGCGGTCTGAACAAACACACCTCTATGAAGCAAATCAGTCTGATGGTCCAGTTTTTGGATACGAGCTGGTGTTTCTCAAAGTTTGGAGGATTAAACATGCAGATAAGGAATGCTTTAGAACTGTAATTTAAACAGATTCTAGCCATGTAACCGTGGTGGGAAGTATAGGATAAATGAATATATAATAGGAAATGGGAAAACTAAAGTGGGTCTTAAAGGGTCTTCTGTCTATTTGTAGACAATGTACAACAGGGAAAACGGATAATTAGATGGATTTACAACTACTCTGGATGTGATGTGATCTGAAGTACACATGTAAGTCTAAATTTGATTGCTAGCTTAATACTGGCACTATTTATTTCTCATAGTCCGTCTATTCCTGAGTGTCCAATCAAACATGCGTGGACTTGCCTGTGGATAAAGTGGGCGTAGGTGTCCAGGTGGTGCCTGTACCCCAGTGCCAAACATGTGCCTCGCCCCTGCCAAAAGACAAACACCCCTCTGTTTTTTATTTGGCTATTTGACAGTGACAGGTTCAGCTGCTGTGCTCTCTTTATACAGTCTCACCTCTGGCACAGCCCACCTTACAGGTTCTGAAGGAGGACACACACACACACACATACCAGGTTTACCCGGAGTTATTCCCACTCTCACTGTCATCAATCATTTGTGTACACGTGGTAAATAACAGTCAGTGTGTTGCCATATACTGCAGCTGTCTGAAATCTCAGTGGGGGTGTCATGAACTCCACAAGCACTCACTTAGCTTTTTGTCTCATTGGTTCCCAGTTGGTATTTTTTGACATTCTATAGACCATCAAATCAAATTAAATCAAATGTATATCCATGTATCTATAGCACTTTAAAAACAACATTGTCAAACAAAGCACTTCATAAAGATAAATAGTTAATAATAAAAAAATAATAAATGAATAAAATAAAACAGTACACAAAGAGCTATAAAATATAGGAAATAATTATAACTAGAAAAGGCATTTCCTGAAGAAAATGCACTGTGAATGCTAAACTGCAGAATGATGTTGGCTGAAATTGG
>JAUMTR010000011.1:14169477-14202830 GCA_032270685.1 Microctenopoma stevenorrisi | reverse complement strand
AACACAAAAGGATGACACTGACAACAGGGAATGCTGAGATGGTAATGTTTATTGAAGACTCACAAGTGTATTATAATAATAATAATAATAATAATAATAATAATGACACTAACAACATATATATATATATATAATTTGGAATGCCAGTAATAGGACACAGAGTGACACCGTAGTTTTTTTTTATTCTTACGAATCGTTCATTCCTTTACGCGGTCGAATCGGAACGTCTCGCTACGTACTCAACAGCGTCTGGTCATGTCGGGGACCCTCTCCACGAAATGAGCCGAGGGCAACTGAACGCCCTCGGCTCTGCTCCGTATCAGCAGCACGGACTCCTCCGAGAAACCTGGCATCGAGGTTATCGGACTGATTCTCATCGTCAGCGCGCAGGGGTTCATCTTCAGCGTGGTCTCCCAGTCTCTTTCGCTGCCCAGGTCGTCTCCTCCTATTTGAATTCGCTCGGACTCCTCTGTGATTTTATCCAACGCTTTCTTGCGCGACAGGGACAGGCCCCGGGTGTCGCAGTGAGTAGTAGATCCGCGTTCAGAGTGTGGATGTCCCGCTCCAGCGGCGCGCTGGGAGCGTACGAGGAGAAGGCCACCGAGCCCACCTCGCACTGGTACAAGGTGACCGAGACGGCCACGTTGTCGCTGGACGACGCGCCGAAGCCGTGATTCCCGCGAAGACCCGGAGACCCTGGCGTGTCCCGAGACCGAGTCCTTGGAGTGACTCTGGCACGCGTTGCAGACCGCCGGGACCCGCGGGGCGCATTCCTTTAAGGCGTTCCGTTTCCAAGCGAACAGGGCCGCTGCGATCGTCGCTGAGCAGGCCAACGCGGGGATCGTCCAAGACAACACCCAGGGGCTGAACCCCGCTCGAACCGACTGCTCCTTGCTCTCAGTAGGTGCGCAGGTGACGTCGTGTGTGCCGTTGCCCGGGAAACTCGCGCGGAAACCTTCCGCGCAGGCGCCATGGGGGACGCACGTGACGCAGAGCTCGCTCGAGCAGTGTAACCCGCTCTTGCAGGCGCACATGCGCCGCCTGGTCCTATCGTGAGAGTAGCTCCTCCTGGCCCGGCGCTCGTCGATCGTCAGCAGCGCGGCGCCGCCCCCCTCGAATGTCATTACGCGCGGCCGCGCGCTGCTAGGGCACATGACCACTAACGCCGAGTCCTCGTGGCAGAATGAGTAGAGGAAGGGTGGCGAAACTCCCTCGCAGTCGGCAATGTTCTCGTGGTTGCCGTCCGGCAATACGTACAGCAGTTTCCCTCGCCCGTCCAGCACGGAGCTCGCGCGGGGACAGAGCCGGTGGTCGCAAGTGTACAGGTCGTACGCCACGGCGTCTTTCGTGACGTCGAAGTTCAGGTTGGGGTCACAGCGCGGCTGCAGCGTGCATCTCGGATCCCGGTTGTACTCGGCCGTGTACTCCCCGAGTCCGCAGGGCGTGCACCTCTGTTCGAAACAAGGCAGGCCCGGTCCGCTCAGCCTGGTCCCCGGTGGACAGCTGCAGCAATATCCCCGCTCCGCGCAACCCCGACAGAGGTCGAGCCGAGACAGCGCGAGAGACAGCGCGAGAGACAGCGCGAGAGACAGTGCGAGCAGCGATGCCATGGCTCCTCGTGAACGCGAAGATGAATTGCAATTAAGTAGCGGCATTCCGGAGGTTTTTTTGCGCGGGGGGGCTGGAAGACGTTATAAACTGAACTGAACTGAACTGATATCTGATATCTGATCCGTCTTTTATTTCTACTATTTTTCACACAGTATAAAGTTGCGCATTGCAATCCCACTCCCACTCAAGAGTATATGTATTTGTATTTTGTATTTGCTGTAGTGGACCTCTTTTATGATTTGTGTTTTGTTTTTGTTTTTTTACAATATATATTGCATGCCAAATATCCAAATAAACCATTATTGCGTTGACCAAAAACAAAACACCCGTGTGTCTGTGTGTGCGTGGCCTATGTATTTGGCAACCTGTCCATTGGCCACGAGAGGGAGCTGTGGCGTACTAACCCCTCGCACACCCACAATGCATTGCGGGTACACCCATAACACAGGGGAACACAGGGGTTATCTAAGGGACCAGGGGTCCGTGTGACCCCACCCGTCCGTATACGCGGAGCCGGGCAGGTTTGTGTAGTGTGGTGACCACTCGGACTTGGGGGTAACACAAGAGTTATCTAAGGGACCAGGGGTCCGTGTGACCCCAGCCGTCCGTATAGGCGGCGCACGGCAGGTTTGTGTAGTGTGGTGACCACTCGGACTTGGGGGTAACACAAGGGTTAAGAGCTCTCTGCTGCTGCTGGCTTTCAAACACTTTGTCAGTAGGAGGTTAATGTTTGTCGAACACCTGCCTCCGCCATGGCCGACACCAACATTTACCTGTGCTGCTGTGGATGCCTGGAGCCACTGTGCCTCTTTCCAAATGACGCAGAAACGATTGCTGCACTTCAAACAAGGTAAAACTTTACTGCTCATTCAAATTAGCTTGTGTGTTTTAATAATTTGTCTCTTATCAGAGCAATCTTCTATTATTTAGGTACTTGGAATTATTAAAAAGCTACTTTATGAGGCCTGTGTTGACATCCTGATAGCTAACGAAGTATTTTCTGCTGTTTGAAACATGAATTCTGCTTTAAGTAAACGCGATCGCTTTCTCACACGAAGCCCATTCATATTTGTCATGTTTCTGCGATACTGCATTTGTGATGCCACAGAACATATTTTTGTTTTGTTTTTTTACACAACATGGATTTGTTCACGTTCATTTCCTCTTGTTGTTTTCCGGCAGTTGGCAACCAACGAAAGGAGCATTACCGTCATTTATTTCCTCTACAGAATTTATACTCTTATGAGAAACGATCAGCCTAGATTTTCACCCTGTCAAAATATATATACATCCTTAAGCAAAAGAAGAGCGATGGCATTTTAAGTGCCTCACAAAAGGTGAAAATATGCCACAGGAATTCATGTGTTACTTAATGTTTTTGTGGTCTGGTTTGGTTTGGTTGCAGTATTTGTTAGTACTACAGTGGAGGTATTGTGCAGTGCGACAGACCATACTACCACCTTGGTCCCAGCCAAAGCCAGATAATAACTGTGCCTTAGTTGTATTTGATGTTCTTGTTAAACACTAGGGCTGCAATGATTCCTCAAATTATTTAAATAATGATCAAGGCATTTTTCTAGAATTGAGGCTTCGTCATATATCTTCCGTTTGTGTTTCACACAGTCTGTTATAACTGACACACATTGATCAAAGATGGTTAAGGGGGACAGCGTGGTTCAGTGTTTACATTGTAAAACAGAGCTGGCGTACCGGAAAAACATACAGACTTGACAACATTACTCATGTTTTTGCTGAATTCTGTGCGCAGAATTGTTTGTGCAAACCTTGTTTTTCACATGCTGTGCTCAGGTGCATCAGGAAAGTCTGCATATCTAAAACACACATTAAAAAAACGGAATCATAACCGAGTAGTGGAGTAGTAGAAAAAGGACGGCAGCAATGAGTTTCAAGCCAGAAAGTGATGAATGTATGTTTAACACTGGGGAAACAGAAGAGGGGATAATCCCGCGAATGGTTTAGCATCCCCACCCCCCATCCCTCAACCACCACCACCTCCAACCTAGGGGAAACATTGTTTAATTAGGTTTGCTAACTAATTGAAACACTAGCTAGCTATAGGTAGTTGGAATCAAGTTGACGCTTGAGTTAAAATAAAATTCAGGATAACAGCCAATTGCTTGCTTATATAAAATGACCTTTCATGTTACATAATGCAATATAAACATTGTTTAAAACACAATACCTTTTATCCGATTACTCAAATAATTGATGAAAAAATCGACAGAATATTTGATTCCAAAAATAATTGATAGTTGCAGACCTATTCAACACAGTGGAGCAAAGTTCACTTTTCACATTGTGGTGTGAGCTATTTTTACTGTGTGAATGGATTTGGATTAATACTGTGATAAAACCACTCATCGTGATATTCCTGGCCTCAATAACGGTAGCATGAAAACTTGATACGCCACTTCCCTTGTGCTGAGCGATGAAGTCTGGGTCTGGAAGCTAAACATCACCTCTCCACAAAGTCTCCATCAGGTCGAATCCATGCCATACGAGTTGGCCTGTCTGTTCCATATTATATTCACAGAAATGTTAATGCTGCTTTAATACTGTGTAGCTACTAAAAGTCTCTATCAGTGTTGACCTTCACGCAGATGATTTACACACAAGTGAGCGTTACCGATCTGATATGGTCTGCTGTGCCCGGCTGACATGCTTAGTAAGAGTATAGATTCATCAGCTCTCGTGGCCACTGCCTTGAAGATGTCAGTTCAAGGCACAGTGGAGGTTTAACTCTGATGTCAAACTATTTATCACAATGCTGCTGTGCTGTTTCAACCAAGAAAGTTGACCCGGTAACAACAGTCTTCTCTGTACTTGAAGTGACAATGTGTTTAAAATTCAAACCCCAGCCCTGCGTAGAGATAAAGAACCCAATGGAACAGGATAGATAAGACTATCCTTTGGGGAAGATTTTGTGAGAGCATTGTTGTATAGTATCCCACTGAAAATACTTTGGGACAAATCTGTCCATTTATGCTGAGCACTGTGTGTTACAATGGAATGATTTTTTTTGTAATAACATGTATTGCTCTATTGTGTAATTTATTCAGTGTAAATTCTCTTTTTGTTTTCACATTGCATAGTGTGGGAGCAGGTCTTCCACCATCTGCAAGATGCTATATATATATGACATACAGCTTTTCATCATTATGTATTTTTAATTTCTTGCTGTCAAATTGTGCCATGCCAAAAATCACCCAAAAAATGTAATGTCTTTTTACACTAAAGGATCCTGTTATTTTGAAAGTGGGAAATGTTAAAACCCCAACCCCCCACCACCTAAACTTCCAACTGCACTTTTAGTGTCACTATTAAGTTAATATGAATTGTTTGTCCGTGCCACTGCATGAACAAGCATCACAACAGGCCCATAAATACACACAGATTATCCAATTAGAGCAACATCAACAAACAAGGTCATTGGGTTGATGAAAGATTTTGAGGAAACACTGAAATATTTTCTGAGGTAATGAGGTCAATAAGGCACCATTTTCATCGGTGTTTTTTCAGCATAAAGACAAAAGGGGAAAGAAAAACAAAGTGGGAGGTGAGGGGACTGGGAATGTTTGGAGTGGAAAGCAGAGTAGCCGAGATGTTGGCAGGTTCACAGTTTCTCCAGTTGTGGTTCCAGTGTATCGTGTGTCTTCTGCACTTCTTTCTTTCCACTCGCTCTTCCTCTGTGTAATTCAAAACGACACAACACAATTGGCTGTGGCTCAGGGTAAAAGTCACACATCAAAGCCAAATTGCTGAATGGATAAAAACAGACGGGATCATGTTTTTCCCCCTCCTTCTGCTGCTTTGAATCGTCACATTTTTTCCATCCGAAGAGCCTGAACCGATGTTCCCTGATTGTTTCCCGTTGTTAAACAGAAAATAGAAGCACGGGGGGTTAAATTTAGATTTGGTGAATATCTGCTTGGAAACCGTAATGTGCTGGGGTCAGTGCATCTGTCGTTATTCATATCCCTGCAAATAGCCGTGAGGAGGGACAGTTTGATCTTGATTGATGGGTTAAATCCTGCATTAACACCGATGGTTTTAACCGCGATATTTATGTTCAGCGTATAACTGAAATCTTCAAACAACTGGAAATAATAGTAGGTCTTAAAAAGATTGTTGGTTAATGGATCACACAGAATTAGATTTTACTCGTGCTGGCCCAGTGGTCCACTGTAGTACTGTACTGTAGATCCAGTGGATTTGCAAGAGAAAAGGTGTGTCAAAGGTTGTTCTTAGAGACGTAAGTCTTTAAATGTTGGTACTGAAATGTAAGGAGCCAACTTTGAATGGTGCATTTACTGACAGCAATGGACAAATCGATAACTTCCACCTGAGTTAGAAATTGACTGAAGTGGCCCTGCATCATTATATACTGGGATATAACTGGGGAACTATGGAGCGTGGAAAGCAACACAATAGAATAAATGTAATAAGCATTTCAATAACGATTTAAATAGCCATTTAAATATGTTGTTAATTTACACATAATGTATTAGATTTTTTTCACTGTCTTACTGTCTTATTTATTTCACATCTGTGTTGCTGCACGCTGTGAAATAAATTTCACCTTTTACCCATCAAACTTAGTGGGCGGGGCTAACACTGTTTTCTAGACACACGATTGGTCTGGACTCAAGAACAGTTTTCAAACACGATACCAGTGCTGCTACCTGCACTAAGCCAAGTAAATCAAAGAAGCTACACACACATGCTTCCTGCGGTTTGTCAAACCACAAGGCTGAAAACTACTGCTCACATATTCTGTATCGGTCACTCGTGCATTAATATCAAGTTTAGAAAGTTTCTCACCAACCTGTTAGCAACTCATTCAGATGCTCTGAAGAGAAGCAGCACTGGTAACACAGACTGTGATGTAAAGAAATAGACAGTGAAGAAAAGAAGAAGAATCCACTTTATTGTCCTTGATACATTTTAACATGTTACAACGAAATTTGTTCTCTGCATTTGACCCATCCCCTCTGGGGGGAGCAGTGAGCAGCCACAAACGGCGCTCGGGGAGCTAGCGCTGGGTGTCTCGCTCAGGGACACACCTGGTATGGGGGGATGGGCTGGGTGCCTCAGCTGGGAATCGAACCCGGGTCTGCTGCTTTACCAGCCCTCTGCCTTAACCACTCTGCTACCAAAATATATACTTTTTAAAAATATCTAATAAATTATATGTGAATTAATGATATTTAAATTACATTTACTGTCTTGTGTCACTCCTCACACTCCATAGGGAACCAACCCTATCTAGAACAGATTTTAAAACAAAAGTGTGGACAAATTTACCTGGATGGTCTAAACTCTTTGTGTGAGGATTAAAATACTTGGAACAACACTCAGTTACTAAAATAATCTTTAGCTGGATACCTGTATATGCTACATTGAATTTACAGTTAGTTATTTAATCAAATACAAATATTAATCTAATTATTAATTAGTTTCATATAATTTGTTTGGTATTTTTGTGACACGGTAACAACTGTTATATTTTATTATCCTAACCTGAATGTAACTATTTGAACATTAAAAGTATATTGGTAAATTTACTCCAACAGTGAATATTCCATTTTCATTCACTATACTTTTTTGTTGTTGTGGTTTCTTGTGTCCACAGCAACAGTGAACGCTACAGTTGTGTGAGCTGCTCCAAAGCACTTGCCAATCCTCAGTTTACTACGCACAGATTTAAACTATTTAAATCAAGCAAATATAAACATTTCTGTTAAGTAGCTGATAGCTATAATTTAGTATGACTTAGAGATTCCTCCTCTGCCACAATGATCCCCCTTGTTTTACTGACACAGCAGTGACTCTACATCCTTTGTTTGGATCAGCACACGTCTAAAGCAGGTTGTCGTAATCACTCCTGTGTGACTGACACCACATTCTCACACAGCCACTGAAAACCTGACCTGCCCTTATTGTGCAGCGCAGAGTGGGTGATGGAAAAATATACCGCTGCTGCTGCTTTGTGTTTCACAACACGTCTGTTATTAAGGAGGTGGAAACTGTTCGACAAGAGCTGCAAATGTTTCTTTGTTCCTATTTGAGAGTCTGTTATGAGTATGTTTGCAAACACAAAACGTTGGGGGGGAGCTGGGAGATCTCTGGCACGTGTTGTTTACTTGTAGCTAAACACTTGACCGTTCTGAAATAAACTATTTTTGAATTGACACTTTGACAGGAGGGTGAAACCTGATCATGAAGCAGTACACGAACACATTGAAGCACCAGTCGGGAGGACAGCTATGAATCATGGGAGTTAACAGGGCTGGTAGGCTTGTCTTGTAAAAAGATGTGTGCTTTCCTGGAACTGCAGAGAGCTTTCACTTCTTCTTTTGCATTTATGCTTAATTGGGTAAGACATGAGTTTCTAAATGATTCAGAATCATCCAGGTCACGTTTCTCCCAAAAAATGATGTTCAGTGGCAACTGGACTTGTTTCAAGTTTTTCAAAAGCATGACTCTCTGTGGAGTTTACTGTGACTTCTCTGTATAAAACTCACCATAGAGGAAGAGGCGTAGTCCACTGCATTCATTCATTCATCAGCTTTAATCAAACCATTATAGCGACACACTGTACTGTCACACTGTCAATACTGACTGTGAGAAACTGTGAGAACTGTGTTTCCCCCACATTAGTTCATTTTCCTTGTGATGTTTCTAGCATTAAATAATATTTGTACAGTCAGGAATCCTCCAGCTGTGTGTACAAATGTTTGTGTGTTTGCAGACGTTATCGTGTAAAAAGGTTCCATATGAACATCTCTGTGCAGGCGTTACAGGCGCAAACTTTAATAATATTCATGATCATTAATTGTCCCCGACACAGATTCAGGATCGGTCAGAGTATGACAGTAAATTATTTTCTCATGCTGCATTAGTCTGCAAATCTAAAATACACAATAAACAAGTCATCACTGAGTCACTCTCCAAAAAGACTAACAAGAAACATAACAAAAAAGAAAAAACTGTGTGCACCCCAGCAGAATCTGACCTTGCATATGGAATTTGCATCAGAGAAATCAATGGTTTCCTCTCATATTCATCAAACAGACAGCGGAGATAACGTTCATTGTATTCAGAGCGTCATGTGGAGACCTTGTGATGAAGGCTGAACCTTCCCCGTGCTTCAGTGCACACACACACAGGTCTGCAGCGCTGCAGTTTGCTGTGATTAACTGTGGGAGAGCTGACGAAGTGCAGTGTCCGGCCTGAGCCGAGCGGCTGTCACACAGACTCCCACAGCAGCTGGTTCGGCCTATGGTTTCCCGCTCCTGGAGAAAGCCTCACAAGTCAAACAGCGACACCTCTCAATGGAGTCCCCAGAGTGACACAGAACACTGCTTTCACACAATTTGTCTCAATCTGTCAGGAAAATGGACCCTGAGTGTGTAATGGAGAGGTCTGAAAATTCCACCGATCCATCTGAGACTGAGACGCATTTAGATTCCTTAAGCTGTTTTGTTTGTGCTGGTAAAATAAAAATATATTGGTTCACACCATTTACAAAATGGACAAACATGCTGATAATGAGTTTGAAATCAAGTTAAACAGGTTAACAGGAATTAATATGCATTAGTTTAACAGCAAAGTGAAGAAACCTGTAAAAATGTTTTTTTCACCATTACTAAACATTTGCATCACTCTTTTCTTGTGTATTATTCACCGCACTCTCTCTCTCTCTGCAGTAGATAAAGTTATGTGACCATTGTTCATGTTCATGTGCGGTGATGGTAGCAAATAGCCGTCGAACTTCCTCCACTTTCGCTCTCTTCACCGGCACGTTTCACGTAAAGTCCGTAGGGACAAACACTGCTCGAAGTGTCATTTATAAAATGAAGCTGAAAAGGCAAATGAAAAATACAGAAAATACTCATTTACACCTGATTAGGGCAAATATTGTGTTTTTATATATTGAAGCAATATTGATATTTTGTATACAACTTTAACAACAAATAAAACTTTTTATTGTTCAAAACAATTGTGATTGCACAGTAGTTCACATATTTGCATTAGGTTGGAATAAACTGTAATACAAACAGCAATCAGCAATAGAAATGGGGTATATGGGGCAGCAGCAGTCGTCTGCCAACTGCGAGTTGCCCCACAGTGTGCTTGTGTGTGCGAATGAGAAGCAGTGTAAAGCACTTTTAGGACCAGTACAGAACATTTAATTCATTTTTAGAAATGACAACAGCTGCAGTCTGCTGTTTCTACACAAACACACCTATGGTTAATTAATGATTTACATTTTATTTAATTTTATCCATGTACAAAGATTCAGGGCAGACAGTGATTTATTTTGTGTTTATAACCTCTTCAGTGTGAAGGACCCAAAGTGTGGAGTCCACTCCAGACAGGAGCCAAAAAATCCCTGTGTGGAAGATCAAACTCTCGACAGTTGTATAGTGCGTATTTTTACTTTTTTCTGTATATTGTGTTGTTAATATTATGCCAGTATTCATATAATTGGATTTTTGTGACTTTGTGTGACAGGTGGGCAGAGCCTTGTTGTCAACATTTTTGCACATTAGATAAGCCTGCAGATTGCAAGACAAGACAGGGGATCACCAGAGGGTCTGTAGGTGAAGGTTCTGAGCTAATGAACAGAATAAAAATAACCTAAATGACCTGGGACATGTTTGACCTCAAAAGTCTGCAGGTTGCCACTGAGGGACACTGTTACAGGAAATTTGCGGGAGGATCTTTTTCCTGAAGTTAGGAAGTCTCTGTATATTTAGATCACAGCTGTGCAGCATGGAAATATTCAAGGCCCCCAAATGGCTTACTGGAAGTTAAGGGTATCCAAAGCGAAATAAAAACTCACGCCAGGCAGAGATCTAAAGATGGACAGTTAGTTTAAGGGAGTTCGTCACAATGACACTGTTTTGTTTTACTCTTATCTATAATTGTAAATTAGGTTTAAAGTGCTGATTACCGACATTGCAATGTTCATCCCATGACTGCTAGTCTGAGTGTAAAAGTTAGTTTAGCTTGTTTTAGACTAACACTCAGTCCAGGGCATTAGGCTGCACGCTAATGAATAGCGATATAATAAAATTGTTTTTTCTATTTAAAGTGTTATGTTATGTTGGGCTACTGCAGCTCCTCAAAACGTCTTACAAGGCCTTCTGTGTGGGTCAAGTTGTTTTACCATCTTGATTTAATTTATTCATTTAATTCAGTGTTAAAATACCTGATGCGTTGGATAAAAAAATAAAAAAGAACAGAAATGATGGACCACCAGGCCAGGCTCCTGGAGGAGAATGACCTATCTAACAGTTTGTGACCTCGAACTCAGTAGATCAAAACACCTCCACCTACATCAAAGACTCTTTGGCTATTTTACCTAAGAGGTTTATACAGTGCTGTGCTTTATGAATGATATAAAAAACATGGATAATAGTAATAAAAAAGAGTTTCGGAGAAAGAAGAGCAAAAAAAGGAACTATCATTCATCTTTGCTGCTTTAATAGCTGATGGATACTTTAGACCATCAACTGCTCCTCATTACTTTCAGAGGTTCCCGCCCGGGATTTCCCACAGTTCAGCGTGGTTCCTCACCACCGTGACCTTAGTATCGTGCACGTTCTCCACTACCAGCTGTCATGTTCCTTGTGTGAAACAGCTGGGGGAGGGTGTGACGGACGGCAGACAAAAACTTTTGGACTGCTGATGTCCGTTTTTAGACTGGTTGACCTGCCTCCAGTGTCATCCAAAGATTCCAGAGGAGCTGGGAGTGTTTCAACTGCTGCTACTGCAGGAAGGGCAGGACAACTGTGCTGCAACATGAAGCGCCATCAAAAAGCCTGTGAAAATACACTTTTCATTCTCTTGTAATAGACATATTTTTATGTGCAGATTAGTGAGGCTGAATACCCATGTCTTCCTGTAATTGTCCCTGTCATGCCCTCGTTCATGGTCAGCTAAAGATTATGAATAATTTTTTGTAAGTGCTCTGCAGGTGTGTGATGCCACCTGAACATCAGTGAATCTGAATTTAGCCTAATTTTCCCAGACAAATTGTTGATGTTATTTTACATGATGATTTTTATTATACAGGGCCTAATTCTTCTTTTTTTAATATTAATTAAAAAGCAATACAGTAACATAAATGGTCAAATTCCCATATTTAAATATATGAGTATTTCGCTGACACGTCTGAACAAAACAGGATTTGGAGAATCATTATATCCTCATTAAATATATATAATTATGACAGAATTATTTAGACATTTAATGAAAAATACAAAAAGCCCATAGAAATACCCCTATTTGATCATTTTTTTCCCATTAAAGACAATGTTTCTTGGGAAGCAACAGGTTTATATTCTCTATAAAGATCAAAAGGAAAACCAAGAGAAACATCTGGGAAGAGGCAGACAAAGGTCACCTTTGACTTAGTTTGGGATGGTCATGGTCACAGAAACCATCAAAAATCAGATCAGGGAGGTCAATGCAGGTGAGGGATCACAAGGTCAGAGAGCGTTGGAGCCATGATCTGCTGAAAACACCATGAAAATCCTGCTTTTCTTGTTTCCCTGTAGTGAAGGTTTAGCTCTCCATCAAAGAAAGAGTCTCAATTTGACTATTGGCTTAATTTTATCTGTATTCATTTCCAGTATTTTAATGTGATATTATATTATATAATATAATACAATCAAATCAATATCAGTCATTTATCTCATATTATGTCAGTGTGCAGTTGTAACTCACACTCTTCCTTAAGGCAGTGTCACAATGTCACCCGTCTACCGATCACCAACTATCACATTTCAGATAAGTAGAAGCCACAGAAGGAGAAGATCAGATTTCCTTTGGAGAAAATCAGGAGAAGAAAAATGGACCTATTATCTCAATAATTGCCCCTTATTCTGACATCAGTGCTGCTGATCACATGTAGACACGCTTCAGGAGGTTTGTGGGACCCACAGCAGAGCCGACAATGCTGACGTTTAAGCTATCTTGAAACAAACTCCACACCTGTCTTCATACATTTACTTCTTAGCAAAGAAGTTTTTGGTCTGTCCTGACTTTCTGCACTAATTGCAGTGCAGAAAGTCAGGACAGACCAAAAATGTGGCGAGAGTAAAGAAGGGGATCTGAAGTTGTACAGGTCACACTAACAGATGCAGAGGACACATGTTCAGACACTGATCATTCAACATAACAATCAAATTAGTGAGTAAATGATGATTATGTAGTTTTCTCTTGATAAATTCAGAACCACTGCCATTGGGGGATATTCATGGTGCTCCTCTTTCACAAATCAAAGTTAAAAGGCATTTTCTTTCCACTCTTGCGTCACAGACTTTTACAAAAAGCCAGTTTGAATTAACTCCCTATTGGCTGTTTCAGTCTACAGAGCACATGATGAGCTACTACATACTGCTGAGCTGTGACAATTTAAGGGACACAAGCTAATTTGCATCACCTTAAGCAGATCACATGCGGGGGTGGTGTATTTCTGGTTCCCCACTGATTACAGGAACAAGTGGAAAAGTACATCATATACCATGTCAGACTGCACAAAAGGTCGACTGGCTGCTGGAAGCATGGTGGATCATTTCCATAAACAGAAGGAACAAAGACAAGTTTTCTCATGAGTGTCATTCTGCCACATTTTTTTATTAGTTCAAGTTTTGAGTTTTAATGAAGAAGAACCGTATCACTGTGATTCAAATTTTTTTGACATGAACGTAAACTAATATCCCCCAACGTCATGAATTTTATTATAAAACCAGTTTGATTTATAATTTACAGCTTACTTTCAAAATGTTAGTGCTCAATGAGCAAATGCAGTTCGTACAAAGCAGCGACTCCCCCTGTGAGTGCGTCTTGGTGTGGGAAGAATGGGAGCTCTCGTGATGCAGCAGGAAAAGCTTTTTCTTTCCCCTGTCTCTTATCTCAGGATGCATCTCAGGCCTCCTGTAATACCTGCTATCCCGATAAGATGTGGGAAAAAGTCCTGTGCCACCCTTCCTCTTCTAATTGCATCATCTGGATTGACTGATAGTCTTGAGATTGAATTTGATCAGTTTAATTTGATTGATGATCACTGGGATTCTATGAAAGCTGTGACAGACAGTTAATAAATCCTCAAGCAGAGTGTGTAATTTCATTGACTGTGACCAATGAATACTTTTCGACAGATGGTAGCCGTGCTACCTGCTGAGTTGGTTGGACCGGCGACGACACTTGCGTAACATGATGTATACATGATGAATAAAAACTAAAACTTTCGTGCAGGGTTATTTCTTACTACTTGGAATAAGTAGCTTGTACTCTGCTACCTTATGCATGAACAGCTTCAGTGAAAGTGATACATGTTGGATAGAGCAGAGCAATTAAACAGTACCAGCAGACTTTTAGTGTTTTTATGGAATTCTTGTAAATCACAGATAGTGGTAATCAAATGTCATGAAGTCATATCATCCATAAATACAGTAAATGTGAGCCTCAGCTTGCGTGTACTTTAGACCAGGTTGTTTACTTTAGCTCATACCTCTGTGAGATGGATGGACCTCCCACTCCAAGGGCCCCAAGGCCCTCATAGTATTCCCTAGTTTCTTATTCTGGAGAAGACCTCTGTGTGACTTTAGGGACCTCATCTCGCATGATACCTGTGTGTCAGGGGAGATGACATTTAACCCACCTTCACTGGTGTGGAGCGTTTTACATCCAAACAAGATGAACTGGATTCAAATCCAACAACACATTTTTAGTTAAACCACGTATCAGGGTGCATCAGTCTCTCTGAAGAAAAGTATACTAAGGCAGAGATAATGTGGTTAAAATCTAACCATCAGTAAATTATCTTAACAACGCACCTAAAAATGTCTAACGTGTTGACTCCACACACCCCTGGTTGCTATGGAGAGGTGAGAGCAACTGAACAGTGAGCCTGTGACTAAGAACCCAGGCTGCAGCAACAGCAGGGGCATCATGACAGGTGACGGTGGGGAACACACACACCTACAGCACCATTAGCATCCGTAAAAAGCCAGGGCTTGTCAGCATTAATCACCCCTCCCCCTGGCCTGTTATTGTGTGCTCCTTAGCGGAGCATCTAACAACAGGTTTTTCCTAACCATCATAATCGTTATGTAATCTGGGGAACAGCGGGAAATTGTGACAGCGTGTGAATGAAGTTTCTGGGTTTAACTGCCTCAAACTATTATTTGAATAAACACCAGGTGGTGGGACACAAACTGTCACATTTAGCATGTTGAGTTTACAAGAAGTCCTCCTGTTCCTCCGTAAAGGTGACTTCTAACCTCTTTACTGACGTACTAAGATTCCAACCCTCAGGCCTAAAATAGATGCAATTTTTCCCTCAGAACATTGTATGATTGATGGGTTGTAATACGCCTACTCAATGATTATCTGTTTCTGTCCCGGGTTGGAAGTTTAACAAAACAGTACTGAATTTTAACACAGCAGGTGGATATGGTTCTAGAAACATTTCTAGTTTGTAATGTACAGCTACATCCTGCATCATGTGACTTCATCTGAATTCTAAAAGGCAAAGCCTCTGACTTTTTACCTTGTTTATCTTATTTTGTAGCTGCTGAGCGTTTCTTTCGTAAGCATCTCTTAATGTTTCCTCTAAGGCGTGCTCATCTCCATGACTCGAGTATTTGACCAAAACAGCAGCCAAACATGGTGTCACGTTCTTTTAGGATGATTCATATTTTATGATTCCTTAGAATTTCAAGTGCCTATGATATGATGAGTTTCTTATTGGTGGTTTGTTTTTTTTATTTGAATTCTCTACTGCAACGATCAGTTTTGTCACCAAACCCTGTGTACACTTCCAGACTAGTTATTCATTGTGTCCCATTTGCTGCTGTAACTACGTTGCAGATTCAATTGAATAGGAATTATTTTTAATTATGGCTTCTAAAGAGATTTGTCTTTAATGGTGACCCAGTGAATTAACCAGCAAATGGTTGTTTGTTGGTTGCCTTGGTGCCTGGACTAAATTTAAGCCTCTGATTAAAGAGGGTGTCTGACCCTCCACCTCAGAACCAGTGCACCTCTCTGCCCAAGCCCCATTTGACTATTAATAAGAGTGTTGAAGGTGCTGTGCCCCAGAGAGCCCTCCATGCTGCTTAATGTACTATGAATAAGCAGCTTTCTGATGTAAGAAGATCTCACATGAGGACACACGCTTCATGTAGGTTTTTACAGGGAATCAGAGAGACATTCACATTAGGAATTGTTTCTGAAAGACATATACCAGAAAGTCGTAACATGCAATCCCTGTGATAAATGTCAGAAAGACATATTTTCTAAATAGTTTTCAGGCATAATTGCGATGACAAATGCTTATTTTCTGCTTTTAGGAGCTAAGTCTAAGATACACAGTGTTCACCAAGCGTCACGTTGATCTGTAGCCTTCAGACACAACATGCTGTCGGGTATTAACCAATTGCGAGAAAATTGTTTGGTTTTGGCAGATTAATTCCTTCATTCTGTTCCCTTTTAACAAATGTTCTTGTGTGCTACCTGTTCCATCTCCATCTGGGTGTCTCAGGGGAGTGTGGCCTTGGAGCTGACGTGGTTGGTTGTTAGCGTCCTCCCACTTTAGGCAGTGTTTACCATAGTAACTACTAGGCACAGTTGGGGGATGTCACATCTCTGGTGTATGCCAGAGATGAAGAACAAAATTATGTTGTTCTGAGCAGACACATGTACAGGGTGTGAAGCTAAGAGCTCCCCAGGTGCTTTTGTGAGAACTTATCAAAGTATGTTGCATATTTAGCTTTTTATTTTTAAACACTGTGAATATGAAAGAGGCATCCAATGTACAAAACCTATTTTCTTTCTTAGCTGCAGATCTAGGCCTATATCTGAAACTTCTGTCACTTCACCCCAGTACAATGACAAAGTACTATTGCTGTTAGTGTTGAAAGTCTTGTAACACTTAAATAGGTAATTTCTTAACTATCAGGTCAAGAAGAGCCGAGGTGCCTTCTCTTTAGCGAATGCTTATCATGCTGCAGCTAGTGTGCATATTATGCCACTTTGCACAAGTCTGCAAGACTGCATACTTATGTTCTGCACTGTTGGGACTTGCCAAGTAATGTGTCCAGTAAAGAACAACATTAAAACTTGGTGCAGATTAACTCATTGTTCAGTCAATCTGCCACATTTCCATGATTTCTGCCTGAAGTTTCACATAAAATCTGTTTTAATTTAATTGTGAACAGCTTTCATAGGTGGTGCTTCTTGGTAGTTCCAAGTGTTAGATGTAAGACTTGTAGATGATCCAGGGCAAACGGAAAACCGTTTATGATTAGTTTAACAAATCTAACAAATTCCTGGCATCACAGTTGAATTTGATACTCCTTCGGGTTTTGGACCTAATGCAGAATTGGTCATATCAGACTATTATTATAATATGTCCGCGCATAAAATTAGAGCAGGAATCTCAGTGAGATGACCATTTAAAGCCTGAACACATTGATGTGATCGTTCGTCCTTAAGGTCATGTTTGGAGGGCAGGCAAAAGTTGGAGAAATGTATCCAGGATGCGGCTGCTCTCAGAAAAGGTGAGAGAAGTGAAGCGCTTGCCAGACTTCTGCCAGTGTAAGGCTTGGTCTCTAAAACAGTCCCATCCTGTCCACAGCTGTTGTTTTCTCTCTTCTCTGTCCCAGTCCCCTGATTAACCACACTGACTAGTGAACCCCCCCTCCCTCCTGTTCACTCCCCCCTCCCTCTGAATAGGTAATCCCTCTCTCTGTTTGTCTGTAGATCTCTGGCACACACAGCAATGCAGCCTTCTGTGGTGTCTATTTAATCATTGACAATGTCTTTGTGTGTCTTGCATCCTGCATGATAAAATCACCATGCTAACAAAGCCATAAGCTGTCCTGACAAAATGAAAATGAATGACGTGGACAAATGTAAACGTGGAGCTCTGCAGTGACCATTTTCAATGCTAATTGTTGACTTTGTGTGCTTGCTCCAAAATGATGGTGTCATGCATGATGTGCTGTTACAGTAAGGCTGTTTTTAATTAATCTTGCAGGAACGTGTCCTTTCCATTCAACCACACGCGCTGCCAGGGCAGTAGCGTATTAACCCAGTTTACTTCTTCTTGTGATGAATAACTTAAAACTATAAAAGGTGGGAGGAAATGCTCACACCGTCTTACATGAAAGTTTATGAACCATTGAGATTTTCATTCTTTTTCTGTATAAGTCTAAATAAATCATATATACGTGTTTTTCAGTACCTCCAACTAAACGTTTCCAGTAACTATTTATCAACCCTACATATTCCTATCCCTATCCTCCTATAGAACAGCTTTAACTCAGGGATTAAGGTGGGTTAAGCTCAGATTTGTGATGGCCAAGTCAAACTCGGTCATTCAAAAACATTACATTTCTTCTGCTTCAACCATTCTTTGGTAGAATGAATTGTGTGTTTAGGGTTGTTTCTGCATGATCAACTTTCTGTTGAGCTTCAGTTCACAGATGGATACCTTCACATTTTTCTGTGGAATGGTCTTGTACAACTCACAAGTCATTGGGCCATCAATAATGGCAAGCAGTTTTGATGCCTCTCATTCAAAGGACTGGACTATTACACACCTGCTCTTGGTGTGACCTGAGGCCTGGTAGCTCAATGGGTTAAGCGTCAGACTGGGAGGCAGAAGCTCGCAGGTTCAAAACTCAGTCTGACTCCTAGTCCATTCCCTACCAGGTGTGTTCTTGAGCCAGACACCCAGCGCTAGCTCCCTGTAAGTCGCTTTGGATAAAAGCGTCTGCAGAGGAAAGTTAAGTGATCTTTGTTGGTTGACCTTGAGAGGTTAATATTGGTACCGAATGAACCCTATTTGTAAAGCTGTTTTGGGGCTATCTATTGAGTATTTTTGGAATCGAGTATTCTGTCGATTTCTTTTGTCAGAAATGCACGAATCCTCTCGCTCTGTAAATTTTCACATGGATTCTTTTTCTGCGATGTTTCCAAACGCACAAACAATTCTACAGACAGAATTCTGCCTGATGGTAGAAATGTGTTTAATGCGTTTTTGTGTAGCGTTACATTACCTTGCAGAGGCTCCCCTTAGTTAACGTGTGGATGCTTCCACATAAACATAAGTAATGTTGCCAAGTCTGTATGTTTTTTTGGTTACCCAGCTCAGTTTTACAATGTAAACACTAAACTACGTTGTCCTCCTGAACCATCTTAGCGTCATTTATAACAGTCCGTACGAAACACAAACGGAATTTGCAGTTTAACGTGAGTTATATGACAACTTGCACAATTTCAAAGAATAAAATGAATTGGGCTATAATGTTTAAATCCTGTTGATGTAGTCAAAATTGATTGGCAGTTGATAAACCAACAAATTCCGTTTTAGCCTGCGTGATTTCCACTTTTCTTGTGTTTGCTGGTTGTGGACTGATTCTACATCATCAAAGATCTTTGCAATTATTAGTACAATATGTAAGTACAGCTTTGTCTTACTGGGCACAGTCTGCAGCAGGTTGATGCACTGAGAACAGTATATCAGGATTTAAGTCATGGCAGAGGAAGTAACGGGGCATATCTGTGCTGCCTTTTTGTTGAATGCCATCAGTCAAAATGTGATCAACCACTAGGTTCCACGTTCCAGTAGGTACCGCAGGCAGTGCAGCTATGAGGGTCTACTGTGGCTGTGCCAATGCCACACTCCACCCATCAAACATTACATAATATGATTTAGGTGCCCAGCAGTTGTCACGAGGGATACAGACTGTCCACACTTCAGCAAAGACATTGGACACACTCTTACATGCATGTCATTCACTGATCCATTGTGTGAATGGAATTGTTGCTATTGCTAATCTATTGCAACTCAAGTTATTTAGAGAACAAGTAATTTAACAATAATGGAAAGCAGATCTGATTTTATGTTTCAGAAGTGTGCCTAGTTGTTTGGGTGCAGCCTGTTGCTCGTTATTCTGTCAGCTCAGTATGACTGTTTGCTCTTAATGGAGTACTCCTGTTGCATTTTTAAAATAGATGAATGCTTAAAAATTAGAATGGTATGCCCTTGCACGTGGTACTGATGTTAAGTTGTATTGTATGCATTTACGTCAGTACCGGAACATGAATGGATGTGCCGCACTCTTCCTGGAGCAGACCTGTAAGGGTCTGTTTGCTGATTTGATTTGTTGGACGTCTGCTGCTGCTTGTGGTGTCATGTTCTATAAAAAGAACGCGTGAGGCTAGATTGAATTAGAAGAACAATTCGGTCTTGTAATGATGGTGATGGGAACGTTTTCTAATTGGCTGTTACAGTTTGTGTGTGTAGGTTTATTAGTGGGGTGAGGCAGCAGAGATCTGTCTCGTGTTAACCCCTTCTGTTGCCCTCTCTGAAGCACCGTGAACCTGTCGTGATCTTGTACAAAAGGCCGAATGACTCTGTCGTTATGCAGCTACATCACGGTGCCTCTAACATCCCTCACATTCTTTGGCTTTTTTGCCAACCTGACATTCTCGTGGTATTTGATAAGGGAATAATAGGAGGATCAGAACAGGAATTTGTTGTACAAACTGGGATGCTTTGACTCAGAAACCTTTGTGGGTCCACAGGGTCAGTTAAGCTGCATTCTTCACCCAGATGAAACTAAAGGATGAGGGTTTTTTTACACCCTTTTTACATAACTTTAGTTGTTGCGTTTAAGTTAGAGGTATCTCAGCAAAACTCTTACTTGACAACATGCTAAATGGTTTTCAGTCAAATACAGTTTGTTAGCCGAGCACTCAAGAAATCTTAACACAAAGGGTTTTTGGTTGCCAGTTCAGCTGCTAATAACAATGCATTGTCCAAAGTGACCTGACATAACCTTTATCTACCTCTTCAGTGTTAAGTGCTGACATAAAATGGTTTGAAATCCTGTTTGTAGTTGTACACATACGACCCTGCAAATCCTGCAGAAGAACTGGAGTTAATCGATTTCCTCAGATTGTTGTACCTGTTTTTTTTCTCAACTGTGTGAATTACAAGTGTGTGAGGTAGCTGCCAGTGAGCAGATGCAGGAAATGGAGACACCTCTTCTGGGAATACCATTCATCTGGTCACCAGCACGATAAGATGTAATTCACACACCAAAGCACATGAGAAGAAAGTTTTAGTACAGCCGAGGAATTATTCAGGACGTGAGGTAACAGTAGCATATTGTTTACTGTCTGTTTGAACTGTTCAAAAGTAGGATGCTGCATCTTACCGCACATGCTTACAGGGTATGTCTGTGTGTTTGTGTCAAGCTTACATTTGCTTGTATAAGGGAAGAAGTCACTGGAGTGTTTGTGGGTATTGTTTGACCACTAACAAAGTCAGACCTTTGCAGTACGATGACTCAGTATACTCTCAGTAAGCTGATTTGTTGACAGCACAAGCCAGAGATGTAACAACGCATTAGTCTGTCAACCACACTGCTCTGGATTGCGCCAAACAATGCCACCGACGCAAGTAGACCACTGGAGTATGCCAGGTAGTCAGGACCCAGGCTGGACCTGGCATTCAAACAATGAGAAGCAGTGGTTCAGGACAAAGCTGTTCCACGCTCTCCGACCAAAGACGTGTCTGTGGAGGTGACAGCATTTGGCATTGCATCAAAGATGGGACAACTGCAGCTGGCAGAGCTTCAAAGTCAAATTCCAGGCGTCACCACAAATACACTTTCTGTATTGATGTTTGCTGATTTCCTGCAACATGCGCGTCCAAAAACAAACACAACATGATCATGTGTACAGTCTGACTTGAACAGAAGTTTTATCACAAACTTCTAGCAAATCTGCAATTCTGTCTGCCAACGACGACTAATGACTACAGCAGATATGTACACACACACGCTAAGGCGGGATGTTGTGAAAAAAAAACCCAACACACCATTCCAGCAGCAGCAGCAGCAGAACCGTTGCACATCGGATAAGAATCAGATCTAGAAGCAGTGGCTCAGATCTTGGACTTGGAGCACACTGGCAGCCTAATGGTTTGTGCACATGCTACTTGACCACAACATCACCGGGTCAGATTACTTTAGTTTTGTGTGTCTCTCTCTCTTTCCGTGAATATGGTTTTTTTACTCTAGCACGGAAAAGTCAGATATAAGTTAGTTGTAGACATAACAGTCATAAAAGGATAATTTGGGTTCGCAATGTAAACATTGGCTCAAACAGTTTTAAACTTTTAGCACTTTCCTTTTTGCACTCTTTGACTTTCTTCTAGTTGGTCACCTCTTACTCTTATTGTTGTGGAAAGAAATACACAGACAGGGGATATTTCAAATTATTGTTGGGAAGCAGGCACTGAAAGAGTGTTCTGAAATTTTTCCTTCTGTCAAAAGTTTCCTTCTGTCAATAAGTCTCAACCCGCATCTTAATTTGTTTGATTGCGAAGCATCTGAGCAGCTTCAAGTGATGCACCCTCATTGAAAGATGGTGTCTGGCTAAGCAGGGGTCCGTGTGAGGCAGGAAGACTTGACCTCAGCTACAGACAAAACACGCTGAGGATCACAGGTCTGGAGGGGGAGCTGAGCCTGTTTGAACGTCAGGTTCCCAGAAGCTTTGATGAAAGCCAGGGGTTCCGGTTATAGTTCGGGAGCACGGATTGTGTTTGTGTTGCAGGTCCAAGCTTTATACTCCTGCGTTGTTGTTATTGTAGCTCTGAGAGTCCAAACAAGGCTCAATCAGCTGTGCAGCGCAATGGATAAAACACAAATAAATAGTGATAAAACGTAAACTGTTTGGACATTTGATATCTGAGGCGTTTACACAGAAATAATGGAAGTTGGCCTAACATTTACCTTTGGAAGTTTACTCCGCTGATACACAGCATTATTGTTTAAACAGGGAGTGAGCAGAGCTGCACAATAGGAACACTGAACCTACAGCAGTAAGAGCTGAAACCCTGAGGCACTGCACAGCGCTCAACAATGTGCCACTATTCTTCCTTTCGGGCAGGAAGTAACCTCAATGTGCCTTTCCTGGTCACAACTTCAAATTAATAATTCAATAAATAAATGCAATATTAAATGGTGTGACCGGAAAGTAACTCCTTACTTTCCCACCAGTGTCGTGCTTCTGGAACAAGCTGGTGCCACCTTCTGCACTTTTGTTTACGAGAAAATAAATACGTTGCATTTTTTTTCATGTCACCTTATTGTATTTGTATTTTCCAGATGCTTGACTCACATAATTTCTACTTAATAACAAGGTGTATTGTCTGTAAAGTATGAAACATGATTTTGAAATGTCTCTGAGGAAATGTGAAGGACATTAGCAACTAAAACAACTGACTAATTTTCTCTCTTCCTTTCTCAAAATGATTGAGATGGATCCGATACTGTAACTGCTTTATGTCAGATGAATGAAACAGCCCCCCCCCCCCCACACACACACACACACACACACACAGAAGCCTCACGTTCAAAGCTCGGACTCTGACTGGAATTCTGACTCCACTAGTTGACATTAGTGTCAGTCTTCCTTAACGGTAACCCGAGGAATTTTCCATTGAATTGGGTTGACGTCTGTGCAGTTGGAGAGAAGAGGCAGAGCTTTGGAAGAGAAGGCAAAATATTACCAGTATGAGGAAAAAAAAAGTTCACTCTTTGCCTGCTTTCTAAGAACTGATCTTAAATGAGACTACAATTCTGCTTATTGTTCATAGTGAATACATTTGGTGATAAACAAATTGAACCTTTTCGGTCAGTATTTAGTGCCACAAATAAACCGCACAGTCCCATAAGTACTTCTGATGTTTTTCTTTTTCTCTTTTTCTCGACAAGTGTGGGAGCTTTTTCTTATCTGGACCTCCCAAATTAATAAGAAAGTTCAATTGTTTGATTTTACAATCTACCAACAATTATTTTTTTCTTGTCCCATTAGGACAGAATAACTTAGCTCTATATTGTCTCTATTTGAGCTCTGTTTTTAGTCTCCACCAGCACCTGAGGAAGAAATCTGCTCTTTAGCTGTAAAATTCTCCAGTCTGTTTGCTTTTTCGGTGGTGTTCTGAGTCAACCCAAATGGGGAAAGTCCATTAAAATCCAAATTAAGAGCTGACAATAATCTGTCAATGAAAGCTCTGTGACCTAAATCAAACAGAAACCTAGCCAATGACTGGAAGAGGCAGGCTATAATAAGAACAACTTATGCTTTAACCAAAAGCTTTTATTCAGATGATCTCTCAGCATGAAAGCAGAACTTTCTCAAAATAAAGCAGAACATTGTTATTACTGTAAATGATGTAGTTATTACCAAAGAATTTAGTTAAACAGGATGGAAAAAGTTTGACTGAATTTTAACTGCGTGTATATTTAATGGGGGCTAAAACTAAGGGCACCAGTGCTACCAGTGGAAAAAGCTGTGTCTGGCCTTTGGAGATTCTGGGTATATCACTACAACACTGTTGTTTAATTTATTTCGTCCTCTTCAGCAGTATTCAGTCTGTGACAATGTAGTTATAATTTGTCTTGATTTTGACATTCAAATGATTCAAATCCCACCTTTGGATGTGGCTGTATTTCAACACAGTGAGAGGATTAAAACCAGAGAAATTAAATAGACCAGAGATGCAGATGAGAGAGGATCGAAGACAGGATGAGAGATGGATGAGCAGAAGTTATGTCAGGAGCTTTAAGGAAAAAGGTCTTAATCCCTCCTGCGCCAGCGAAGGACGCAGGAAGAGGCGGCTGGTTAGCGTCACAGCTCAATGCTGCTGGCTCTTTCGTAGTACTGTTATATTAAAGAATTCAAAATGGATCCAGAAGATTTACAGTGCAGGACTTTTTTGTGCTTTTCTCCCCTTCATTATTGTCTTTCGTGCCTTTTCTTAATTAATCTGTTAATGTGTTTAAGATCTAATCTTTTGTTCAGCCGTATGTTTTAGAGTGATGCTGTTATTATTCATTTGAGGATTGGTGCATACTTTGATTTGTTAGAAAAACATACACCTTTATATGTCCTACATTAATAATTGTGATCAGGTACAAAATCATTGTAGCTCACAAGTAGTAGAAGTGATGGCCGAATGTGTTGTCAAGTCATGCTTATAACTTTTTGCATAAAGTTAAGTTTTAACAATAATAAAATGACCTTCATTGGCATTAACCTAAAACCTGTTTAAATGTGTTAATATCTGCTTATGAAGACAAGTGACGCAGCATCATTCTGGTTGTCCACAGACCTTTTATTGAAAAAGAACAATATAATATATTGTACAATAATAATATTAATAAAAAAATCTGTACATTCCATGTTTTGCAGTACATTTGGAAGACTGATAAAAAATAACTGCAACAGGGAAGGAGGTATTTACACATGTAGGATCTATGGAGCCTAGAGGCTTCTGTCACTGCAGGTTATTTATTTGTATTAACGCCAGACACCTTCATATGGCGGGGTTACAGTACATTTGGCTTTGAACTACGGTTTCTCTACTTTTTACATTCTCAAGTAAAACAAAACAGAGAATGAAAAGTCAAGTAGTGTTGATAATGAAGTAGGCTGATCTGTTGTCTGCATGCAGCAAAAAAGGAAAGTGGCTACTTGGAGATTTTATTCAATCTCCAGTCATAACACTGTGTCAGATTCAAATATTACGAAAGTGAGCTCGTTTTTTTAATCACATACAACCTCATGTCTTAAAACCTTTAGAGAATGTGTGATTTACAAAAATCTGCATCTTGGTTAACGTTGGAAAAGGTCTTAAAACATGAAAAATTGTTTTAGTTTGTCGTCTCTGGTAAAGTCGTCACCTTTTCGCTTCATTTATCACTTTAATTCTGTATTTTCCCCATTTCTGACTTTCCAGATTAAGGCTTGATGAGGTGGCTCAAGATACAGATGATCAATGTAAAAAAAGAAAAGAAAAAAGACTGTACACAGGTCCTTAAAAACCCACCCTTTTTAAAGCTCCTTAAATGCTCTACGTCTCTGTACCAAATCTAATTAGGTGTCATTTTTAAGAAGCACATAACTATGAAAATAATACTCTTTGGCATTTTTCATTCAAAAAAAAGAAGCAACATCATAGCAGCACTTTTAAGAACATTCAGATTCTCATATTACCCCAGTCTCAGTTTAAATTAATATTTCTTGTCAGTTTGATGCTGTTAATACTACCGTTCTCTGCCTTGACATGAACAGACATGTTTCTATCAGTCTGACCAGCAACAAAGAGCATCAGATGAGGAACCACTTTACATTTTACCATAAAAACTTTAAAATCGTTAAACAAAAACAGTTGTTCCAAATCCCAGTCCTCTGGTGCCCCGCTGCTTGTTTTCTAGCTGTCCCTGCCCCACCCACCGCTGAGTACCTGGATGGTGTATGCTCAGCTTCTGATAAGACTAAGGACACCTGATGCTAGTCATCAGCAGGACCGAGTTTGGGAACCACTGCACAAAAGTATGAAGCAGAAGATCAGAAGTTCAGTGTTTAAGTCAGAGCAAATTCCTAAGGTTCAAACTCTCCTGCACACAGAAAGCTTTTGGGTCAGTTGAATTTAGACTTATGTCTGCTATGAGGCCAGCTCATGAACAAATACTCTTGTACCTTCTGTTTCAGACATGCACAAACTGTCACAATGAAATCATCTCTCAGGGCTTTAAACTAATTTTTCCAGCAGCACTTGAACATATTCTATAAAAATGTCAAATCCACCTTTCTGAAAGCATCTTGTACTTGCTGAAGAGAAAAACTGAAACATGCCTGCAATTTTTCAAGTCATCTCAGCAAATTCCTCCCTGTGTCATCTTGCACTCAGACACTGAGCACACATTCATGGGGACTTTATGGAGAATGCATCCTACAATATGCCCATGGTCCATAGTGCTGTGTTTTGTCATACTGTATGTAGTCAAAGTTCAACCTCACATACAAAGATCTGAGACGTTGCTGCTTTTCCACAGCAGTACCGTTTGGCTCTTCCTCTAACCAAGGCCAAGTTCGGCTTGTTGTGCCTTTTTAGAGCAGAGAGGTGATTCTAAAAAACCCCATGTGAGGTTTGAGGTCTGAACAGTCATATTTCTGACTCTCGTCTCAGTGGCCGGGACTCTAGCGGCACTGTGGCTTGGCTATGTTCGGTCTCCGAGATGTTGTCTGTCTGAGTGCCGTCGGGCCCAACGCTGCCCCCGTTCCCCTCGTCTGTGTCCTCTTTGTTTTCCAGCGCCATCTCGTTTTCATAGCAGAATGAGTTGGAGTTTGACAGAATGTATTTTTTCTCTGCGAGGTCTCTGGCGCTGCACAGAGGAGTGCTTGGCACCTCATATGTCTTATGGAACCGGAAATAGTCCACCTTGTAGTAGTTCTTCTCCTCAAAAAGCACCGGCTCAAACCGGTGGCCCCAGAGGATCTCACTGGCAACATAGGAGCTACGGCACTGTGTGGTCATAGCAGTGGCCTCGACCATGCCCTCCAGGATGACTACAATTTCAAACTCTGAGTTCTCCAGGTCCTGTTTGCTCATGTCGTAAAAGGGGCTGTCCTCGTTGATTTCATGGACAATGGTGATTGGGGAGACCAGGAAGATGCGGTCGACTCCACTATCAAAACCCACATCTATGTCCATCTGATCGAGGGGGATGTACTCCCCCTCTGCTGTCATCCGAGACTTCAGAAGCTGTGCCCGCACATGCGCCTCAACTAGGTGGCTTTTCCTTAAATTGCCCACACGCCACATCAGGCAGAGCTTGTTGTCCCTCATGGCCACTGTGGCGTTATGACTGAAAACTAAAGTTTCATTCCTTTTCTTGGGCTTTGCCATCTTTGCCATCACAGCACCTATAATGAAGGCATCAATAATGCAGCCCACAATGCTTTGGAAAACCACCATGAAGACTGCGACAGGGCATTCATCTGTGACGTATCTGTAACCGTAACCAATAGTGGTTTGAGTCTCGATGGAGAACAAGAAAGCCGCTGTGAAGCTGCTCACGTTGGACACGCACTTAGGGCGACCGCTTTCAAAGTCACCATGCAAGATGGCCACCAGCCAGAAGACGCAGCCAAAGAACAGCCAGGACATTAGGAAAGCGAGGCAGAAGATGATGAGCATCCATCTCCAACGGATGTCGACACACGTGGTGAAGATGTCAGCCAAATAGCGCTGACCTTTCTCACTCACATTGATGAATTGCACGTTGCAATGACCGTCTTTCTTTACAAATCGGCTCTGTGGGTGGGGCCTAGTGTGCACTTTGCTCTTGCTGTTGCCATAGCCGTTTGGCACTGCCATTGTGGCAAGCTTCATGCCTTCCTCCTCTGATGACACGATGCTGTAGCGGCTGGCTCGCACGCTTCCCATCACCTCAGTCTGAGAGGGCTGAGCTGCTTCTGCTTTAGAAAACAGAAAAAGCTTCTGGAAAAAGCGTTGGAGAAACAGTTTTGAAATGCTTTGGGGGACCAACTCAGAGGGAAAATGGTGACAAAAATAAGGCAGGCTGAGGGGACACCTCTTCAGCCTATGGTGGAGTGCAACTGAAGAGGATGAAATAGTCACTCCTCTTTCATCAGATGACTGGACCTCATCAAGTGTTTCTGCTGCAAGGAAACAGAGAGCCTGGTTAGACAAACCAATTCCACCTAAATCAGATTAACTTTTATAATATCATGTTAAGAGCTTTATTAACACCATAAATGAATAATTTCACGGTTCAACATTTGTGCTGTTACTTGGGAATAAGTCCGTAACTTGTCAGAAGTGATAACTACATTAGTGAATGACATGTGTTCAGCCTGAGAAAACCCCCTTAAAAACCTTTATACCCAGGGTCAGAGGAGCTCATTTCCCTGTGCCAACAATATTTCATTCAGTTATGACAAACAACAACAGTGATACTTAACCCTGATCTAACAGTCCACAGTAATTACAATCAGATACTGTTGTCATTTACAAAGGCGACTTGTTTTTGTTGGCTGCCCTGCACTGAACTGATCAGTTCTTGCTGGACTGTTCGCTACAGTGATCTGGGAAAGTTCAGATATGCAGATCATTTTTCTTCCATAATACACAGAATAGAAGCTACATAAATTGAACTAAAGCAAACTCAAGATTTTGAGCAATTTCTTCTATTTTGTTGTTTTATGTGTATTTTAAAATACATATTTTAAGCAGAATCTGCTTTCTAGGAACATTATCATTTTAAAAACCCTTAAACTGAACACGCACTGAACAACTGCAGAAGCATGAGATATCCTGTCAACCTGACTTATTAATCTTGATCTATTATTTTAAAGATGCTAATGCAAGTTGTCTCTGGCTGTCCAGGCACGATGCACGGCTTGTTGACTCCTGCAGAACCCTGGGAGATATCTTGTCTCTGAAGTGGTGAAGTCCTGTGAGGATCCTTCGTGCACTACAACATCACCATCCTAGCAACACGATCTAAACTGACCTGCTGTAATTTCAGTGTTTGTCTCTAAGAAGATATTCCTGTCTGAAGCACGGGGGAGTTATGAGATGAGGAAGAAGCAGTAGTAAAGACTAGAAAGTTTTCCATGCCAGGAGTGTTGGTTTCAGATACACACTCAATGCAGATACATATTGTGTGACCGCAGCTGTAAGTCACTGAGTCATATTCAAGTTTCACACCGGAAAGTACAACTGGCTGATGCAATTATTATGGCTTTTACATTAATGCCTCCAGTTGCATTACCTTCCAAAATAAATATTGCATATAATCAAAGTAGAAAGCGGTAGACATGCACTGCTGAAGTCAAACGGAGGAAGCTGCACTGTTAGGTAACGTGTAAGCTCTCCTCAGAATATGCCTGATGTGTAAACATTGCAACAGCTTTTCGTGTTTGATCCATAATGAATTAAATGCAGCTGAATGTTGGTTCAAAATGAGCAGATCTATAGAAAAACTGAAAGGATAGTTATTAGTTATTGTTTTATATTTTAAACTGCATTATTAGACAGAATTCGAGTACTAAGCAGAGTTCTGCCCTAAAAATCCTCCAAATGCCAGCGACAAATGTTAACAGGTGCTGAAGGGGGGGTTAAGGAACGGACTTCTGATGCAATCGTCCACACACACTTACCACTCAGAGCAAGACACATGCACGTTTCAGCTCCGGCGCAGGTCAATAGTAATAAGAAGTCCTAACATATGAAGCCAGACCAAGTGTTTTCTGATAAAGCGTGAGTTCTGGCGGGCCATCTGACAGCTGCGGGTACAGATGTCGTGCGTAAAAGTCAGGAAGTCGGCGCGTCATGGGCTAAATATTAAGGGTTCATGCGAGCGGCTGTTTGCCTTAACATAACGGTTCATGAGTACATCGCTTATTAAAAGGTCTTTCATTTATATTAGAGAATAGGGAGAGTACATCTAAACACGTTTCCTCTACCTGTTGCTCATTTGTGTGCCGGTCGGAATCAGCTTGATGAAATATAATCCAGACAGTTTTTGGCATCTGTTGTCCTCGGCGTCGTTTCTGCACGCTCAGTATTTATTTCAGCCGAACAAGAATCAAGCGCTGAACATCTCTCATGTCTGAGGAGGACCGGTCTCGATAATGTGCTTTGCACTGGGGTCCCCCAAAGCGTTTTAAATGGTACCGGTACGACCCGCCCCCCGCTCCGCTCCGGGCCAATGGAGACAGGAGGGGGTGGGGGGCGCAGACTCTGAAACGGGGGAAATTGGGCAGTGTTTGTGTCATTGTGTGTGTTTTGACCTACGTGTGTGGACAGAACAGCATGAGAGTAATTTGACACTAATTGGCCGTTGACTTAAATCTCCATTAGGGTTTAAATAAAACAGACAGGAGTAAATGAGGGAGTTTAAAACACTAAAATATAAACACAATTTAATTTCAGAAAGGCATTAATTGAAGCATCTCCCTGTCAACACTTAAACCTGGACAGTATCAGATTTACTAAACTGACTTTCAAAACATGTTTACATGATAATAAATGGAATTTAGGAGATTTAGCTCTGCGGAAAAGTTCTAGTTGCTGGTTTGATTTACAGTAAAGGAAACTGTTAAGACTGGTGACACAAAATATGGAGAAGAAAGAAAAACAGAAAAGCAGGTCAAAGCAATCATTTATATTTTGACTGCAGAGACATTCAAGTCTTGCTATTTGACTTCTGTGCCTGTCACCACCTGCTGATGGCGGCGTGCTGCACAACTGCACAACTGCCCATCACGCTCCTTCTTGCGATGCCCATTGTTTTTATAGATCTTATTTTTTAATGTGGGTATGGAAAATGTGTTCTGTTGGAAAGAATGACTCACTCAATAAAGGCCTACATGCCTGTATTATGATATGACTGTCTTTCTCCACTGAGCTATCAGGTTGCTTCAGATGTTTAGACTATGCATCTGTTGCTCTATAATTTTAGGTCAGGCTGTTGCCGTTTTGTTCTAAAGCTATTGACTAAATCATTCTTCCTGCTTACTAATTCATGATAAACATTAACCCACAACTACATGTTTTTCACAAAGGCTTTCGAACTGCAATTTTTTTTCCTCTGTGAGTCTTATTTTTAGTTCTAGTTATTTATAGCAGCACATATATTTAGCTGAGACCACCTGTGTCAGTGAACTGTGCGTGTTGTGTGTGTTTGCTTTCCATGCCCAATTTCCAGCAATAAAGAGTGTTGCATGCAGTAGCCCAGTGCTGCGTGTGGACCACAGGGTGGCGAGCTGGAGGCTGCTATTAACTAGTGATTGTCTCCAACACTCGAACGAAGGAGGAGGAGGAGGAGGAGGAGGACAGTGAAGCTGAACTTTTCATGCAACTTATGTCACTGCAGCAACAGCATCTCTATGGGACAGTATCATTGTGTAGAAATACTCAAATCCTTTCAAATATTTCAGAGGTAAAAATAGAAATTATGGAATTATTACTTTAGATACGGCTGGAGGCCTTATTTTCACCAAAGTAACTATATTTATCGAAGGTATTGGAGTAAAAAAAGGCTGGGCTGCTGGTTTTTTGGTGAGGGGTAGGGTACACCTAGGACAGGTTGCCATACCTTCACAGGACCACATGTACAGACTTACAACCGCTCGCGTTCATGGTAACACTTCAGACAATTACTCACAAGTAAACCTAACGTAAGTAAGTAAGACTCCAACTGGCAGCTTATTCCTGTGCACCATCACATGACCCTGACTGTGATGCCCATGGTGCTTTTCAACCATTTTTAACCAGGGCAGAGCTGTATGTCTGAAGAAACATATGAGCTGGAGAGACTTAAAGAATGACCGGCCAAGATGAAAATGAGGAATAATTCGAGTTTAAAAGATGGGGTCGTTCATTGTTTCTGTTTGTATTATTGTAATACCCCCACCCCCTACCAATGTGAACAGGAAAAAGGAATTATCAACATCAGGATTCAGTAAATTAGTTAGTTGATCATAGTTTTTTCTTTTAATTAATAGAAATCTGTTCAGTTTGGTTGATTTTGATAACCAACAAACAGAAACTAACTATAAGGTCGTTCATACTGACTCTACATTTTAAGACTGAGATGGATGGAAATGCAGTTATTAAGCTGAGCTGTGAACTGTTCATTATTACATAATTACTGAATTAGATCAGAAAGCAGGAGAGGTCAGACAGACCTGGAAAACCCAAACATGGGTGTACTGGGAATGTCTGCTGGAAGAGACTGCTCAAAAACAAGCTTAGCTTCAGTCCCAGAGAAGTTTCCAAATCGTGAAGTCAGGCTTTGTTTAAAAGCAGCTGTGGCCAAAAGCTTGTCAGTGCCAGCACGAAGGCATTGGAGGTGAAATATACAGAATTGTGGCCCATCAGTCTGCACTCAATAACCTATAATGACAAAGTTAAAGCGTGTTCTTAGAAATGTTTGCGCAGAGAGGTATTGAAAGTTGGTGACATTATTTGGGTTATCGCGTTGTTTTGGTGGCGCGCCTTTCCAATATCACTCAGAAATGTTCCAGCTCACTGTGGTCGGACCTCTTGGTCATCCTGGAATGTCTGTAACGAGATGCTGAAAATGAGTATTGGGACTGCACAACAGAACTGGTGACCTGGTGAAGTTTTTAAACACAGCGATGGACAAACCTTTAAGTGCCAAACTGGACAGCACACTTGTCCTTACTACCAGAACACCAGTGGCAGAAGGTGCTGCAGCCCAACACTATGCACAATTCAGTATTTACATAAACTTACATTGAAAAACAGACTGAGGTTGAGAGTGTTTCTGACTTGGAACAAGAATTACAGTATCTGTGGAAATTAGAGTTTCAGCGACTGATCAGTATGCAGGACACTGCCTAAAGTCCAACTCTGCAGACGGCGTCCAAGAAGTAAAATCTTTCTCACAAAACGGCACAAACCTGCAAAAGAACATGAAAATAAGCCTGATGAATATTGGCAGCACATTCTTCGGCCGGATGAAACTAAAATAATGAGTTTGGATCTGATTGGGTCCAGCATGTTTGGCTTGGACCTGGACAACAACTACTGCAGTGGCCGCATCGTAGCGTCTGTGCTGGTGTCTGTGGGACTTTAAGAGGTGTACTGAAGTGGTAAAACATTTTTTTTGTATTTGTTTTGATCCACTTTGCTAAGGGAGGTTTATCGGCCCATTTACAAATGCGTTAACATTTGAAGTGAGATTCTGCTCCAGGGGCTGTATTCACATAATAATAATAATAATGAATACTTTATTGATCCCCTTGGGGAAATTGTTGTTTGGACAGCTGCTAGACCTGTG
>JAUMTR010000011.1:14158021-14169377 GCA_032270685.1 Microctenopoma stevenorrisi | reverse complement strand
GGTGGGACTGGGAATCGAACTCCGCACCCTTGGGTTTGAAGGCGACTGCTCTACCCACTGAGCTATCATGCCGCCCTCAAAAGGATGGCCCGTACGGGGATGTACATACATGTCAGTCTACCATTGTTCTCCGTCACCATGCCCGTCTCTATAGCATTATTTATGCTGCTTCTGGAGGGCTTTTGTGTGACTCCTTTAGTATTGTCTCCTTTTATTTTAGTATTTTGTATATTACTGGTATTAGAATTAGCTTGTAGAACCTACAAGCTTGTAGACTCCTTTTGACTAGCATTTGACAACTCACTTATTTAAAAAGTATTTCGAATGAGTCACACACACACACACACAAACACACACAAACACACACTTGCATAATTTGTGTAGCACTTAACAATTCTTAGCATGTTCTTTATCTCGACAAGTATGGTCTGAGTTTGTAGTTACTCATACTCTTATTTACAGAACCTGAGTGATAACTGCTGGTGTCGTTGGATAAAAGTGTCTGACAAGTAAAGTAAAGTACTTGTTTAATTCTTGGTTGTAAGATTCTGAATGTCTGGAAGTTCCCTGAAAATTAAAGAAGTACCTAACTTCTTCTTTTCACTTCTGAAATCAACATAAGTAATTTGCCCAAACGTTTGATCACAATCTTCCATGTTGGGAAATCAAGGCTCAGCCAAGATCATGCATTTTCTGTTTCCGTGCTACACTGTGAAAACCACGTGTGCAGTCCTGGGCCACAATAGCTTATGGTGTGAGTGGTGTGGTCTGTGTGCAGAGAGTCTGGCTCTTGTCTGTAACAATGCCAGGAGGAGAGTAAGGTTGAAACTCGAGCTGCCATGTTGGTAAATGAAGGAAAAAGGAGAATGAACGTCACTTCTAATCACCAGTGTCACGGTTCTCTGACTCTGTAACAACACTATTTTGGATAGATGTTAAAAAAAATAAATGTTTATTTTAATGGGATTACACAGTGGTGCGAATCAAAGCAACACAGAAGCACGTTCTGAAGCAACGTCTGGTTACTTGACATCAAAGTGACCTTGTTCAGAGCTTTTGTTCTTGGACAAGAACCATGATCCATCTCTGACACGTGGACATGGACAATAACAAGAGGAAGTGAAGACGCAATCCAGACTGACATTAGTTTTGTCTCATAAGTAATATTGTTTTAATATTTTATAGAATTATATTGATACTACAACCACAAACATTCAACAGGTTCCTTCCATGTCCTGTGCTTTTTAAACATCCAAACATATAAAAATGTTTAGGCTTTATCACAACTGAGTGATGTTCACATTTACTCATGCTTTTCATGAGCACATTTCATCTACTTTAGTTTACTTTGCTTGGCAGATGCTTTTATCCAGTACAGCTGGGTGTCTGGCTCAAGGACACACCTGGTAGGGAAGGGACTAGGAGTCAGGTGGGCTTTCGAACCTGTAACCTTCTGCCTCCCAGTCCGACGCTTAACCCATCTATTTATCTATTGAAAATTTGACCAAAGTGCTGTACAATGATAAAATATAATATGTCTATATTTATATTTATTTATAAATACATATCACTATCTATGCTTGCATGAAATCGAAAGTCACCATTGGCTTGGAAACAACTTTTAACAAGACAGTCTCACCACAAGTTGAACTTATTACCCAAACTTTTCACACTCTTAAATATGCATGTTATTATTTGTTTTGACCCCGTCTAAGATTGCATGTATCTACATATTACAGTAGTATTTCAAAAACATACTTAATTTACTAGAAAAATGTATATGTCACACAATAGCTTTTTGTATGTTCCCTTTTAAATATACAGTATAAAGTGACACTCCACCAAGAGTATATATTTTATATAGATATATCTACTCAAATCAAACTACTTTTAAGCATTGAAAAAGTGTTCATGTAGTTTTCAGCCCACTCCACATATTACACTTCTCTATCAGTTCATTTTACACTCACATTTTCTACAACCAGTCACTTTGCTGTGCTTTGAAGCCTCCTACTGGTCAGTCAGTCTGAATTCCTGTTGTAGTTTTTCAGTGTGCGTACCCACACTACAAATACACACTACACACATTTTTGTTCGACATGTACATGATGGCAACTCTGGATGGTAGAAACGGCACATATGACCGAACAATATAAAGAACGGAGAGAACTAAAATGCCATGTTAAAACGCTTCACAAAAACAGTGTCACAATTTTTGTAATACACGCTATATATGAAGTGCCCTTTCCTGGCACATGTTTGTGTGCAAGTCGGCAGACAGCGTGAACAGAAATGCTTGGGACTCAGTTGTAGACTATGAGTAGAGGCAACTGAATTGTTGGGTTTAGGATCTGAGAGGGAATGGCTGAAAATGCTATAAATAGTAATGACTAGGCAAATGCTTTTACAACTACTGAATGAAAAATATCCAGCACCGTTGCATAGATTACCATGAAATTGGGTACAGACATTTGTGAAGGATGAACTCAAATTACTTTGGTGATTGTCTGAACTTTCATTTAGCGTCATTACCACTTTGAAATTTTGGTTTGTTCTGGATGTTCCCAACAGCCTCAGCTTCAATAAAGTAGTACACCAGGTTGTGAACATGCTGGTGTTGGTACAATGCTAATGGCCATGAAAAGAGAATCTTACACGTTTCAGCATTCTCAAAGTAAATGAGCTTTTGGAGCATCGGTGGTGCTCTTTCTTTGATGAAGCAGACACACACAGCACGTTGGGGTTTTTTTCCATAACGGTAAAATATGGTTCTGTTTTAAATTTCTGTGTTTGCAAGGTCATTCGGCAGAGTCAGAGTGTCTTGATGTTGACTGTCTGCTTGGGATGTTGAAGCATGTGGTTCAGGGTGACTGTCACTCACAAGTTCCACTGTTACCATTGGGGGTTTCAGGAGTTTTTCTTGGTGACTTTGCAGCGTTGGCGAAGAACTGGATGATGGCCTTACTGAATGCTTGCTAGAGCATCGCAACTGCATCTTGTGGTCATACTCCTCAGCGCTGCCCTCAGGCACCAGCACTTTAGTGATATGATTGAACAAGGTGTAATCCACTCGATAGTACCTCCTGCTGACTTTGATCATCTCCTGGAACATCTGACCCCAGAGAATCTCATCTGGAGTGTATGAGGTTCGGGTCTGATGTAGCATACCTGTAGTGTCGTCAGTATAGGTAAAAGACACCACCAGCTCAAAGTCTGTTTTCCTTAGATCTACTAAACTTGTTTTGTACAGTGGACTACCAGGTTCGATTCGGTGGAAGATGATAGTAGGTGTGACCAGGACGATGTCCCGCTGCTGGATGAGCAGGTCTTCATAGATTACGTCCACTTTTCCTGTGGTGTGCATTCTGGAATGGACTATCTGAGCACGAGCTGTTCCCTCCACTAAGTGATTCCTACGAAAGTCTCCAACTCTCCAGGAAATACACAGGTAACCATCTCGAAGATTTACAACAGCACAATTGCTGAAGCCCACTGTCTGCGCCCTCTTTTTGGCAGAGGCCATTTTAGCAACAACAATTCCGATGACAAAGGTGTCGATGAAGCAGCTGAGAACATCTTGTATTGTGACCAGTATGATGGCAATCATACAGTTCTCAGACATTCCTCTGAATCCATAGCCAATGGTGGTTTGAGTTTCTAGTGAGAAGAGGAAAGCGCCTGTGAAGCTGTGCACCTCATATATGCAGGGATCATTTGTGTCATCTTTGATGTCACCGTGAACAAGTGCAATGACCCAGTAGAAGATGCCAAAGAGGAGCCAGGAGAGTATGTAAGACAGGGCAAATATCAGGAGCATCACCCTCCACCTGATTTCCACCAAGCTGGTGAAGATGTCGGTCATAAACAGCAGCCACTCCTCAGGACCATGTCGAAATACAACATTACAGTTGCCCTCTTTACGTATGTAGCGGTAATTCTTCGGCTGAGGTCCATTTTCAGTTTTCACACTGATGCCATCACAGCGGCTCACAGATGTATATTGTTTATGCATCTTCCGCAGTCTGTAGGGAGGACAGAAAAAAAGGATAACCCATTTATTCTCCGGCATGTCATAAATTTTGTGTGCTGAGAGTGATGGCATGAACAGGAGCCAGACCCTTTCAATTGATCTATTTCAATAGTTCAAACATTTGCTGGTTGCTGATCTTTGTTTTACTTTAAATTTAGTTTTTTGCTATATGACTCCTGGAGTTTGTTTTGTTGCCATATTCTGAAAAATCTAAAAAACCTAAACTAATTCATGTTTATCCCCATTATGAAACTTTGCAACATTTGTCTGTTTGGACTAAGAGCTTTGTTTCCTGACCCAAAACCTTGCCTGAGAGAAGGTCATTAGAGTAATGCAGGTCATAACATCAGGAGCAGACAGACAACGAGACCAAACAGCAAATGAAAGCTGTCTGAGCTTTGACCCACTTAACAGTGCAGATGCACTGCTGTATGCCACTAAAAATGCACTGCTTCTCACAACTTGAAGAGTACATATGCAATCATTCCATGCAGATTTTTAATTTTCGTCTTCATGCGTTAGGATGCATGTACAGTAAACAATGGATCGTTTCACTTCCAAAAGACTTTCCCTATCACTCTGATGGAAAACAGAGATTCACCTAAACAGGTCATGCCCATTTTCCAGAGTTTCTAGCAGCTGCTATTGTTGGAGGAAACGATTAACAATGGAGTTTTCTGGCTTTTCACTGGAAACCTCCAACCTCTTGATCTCCCTGCTATAGCTTCTAATAATATAAAAACATAATGAGCAAGACGTTGACACAAACGGGAAAAGGGTCTATGTTGTTTTTTGTTTTTTCCATTACTGGTTACATCCATAATTTCATTCACATGTTTCTTGCTTTCATATTTTGACATTCAGTTTTTCATCTGTGCTTTCGTTGCACTTGAGGTCTATTCTTAAGATAGCAATCTGGGAATGTTTACAACATATGATTCTCTTTTTCCTGTTTCTTTGTACTGTGTCAATACATTTAATCGAATTGGGGCAGTTGCCTGGATATTTAAAACCCATCCTCATTGAGCTGCTGTTTTTATCCCCCCTTGTTGCTCATGTGATTTTTAAAGCTAGTAATTTATATTATTCCTTGTACAATAAACCAAGGACGCCTTAGATGCTGCACAGATTGCAAGCAGTTCTTAGCAGTTCATATCTCTACTACATTCCTATTGAGCACAGAATGTAGGAATAATAGGAACGAACACATTAAATGTTAATTTCTTTGTTCTTGGCATGACTTTCACATTAGTTGGTTAAAATAGCTGAAAACATGATTTCATCCTTTAATTCTAATTGTTGGTGACAGGAGGTGTGTTGTTGTGCCACTACAGGATTTGTAAGATGTGTTTTAGCCCATAACAGTAAACTACACACATAGTGTATGTCTCCATGCATAGCTGTGACCCAAGGCCTTTTGTTTTCTGGGTGGAGGTCAAAGAACTGTCAGAGGGCCAATAAAGGAAGCGCCACGGGACTGAACTGGTCTAAGTTAGCAGGGGAAAATGAATGTGGAAACTGGAATAGTGTCATGGTGCGATCACGGGCAAAGGAAGGATCAATCACAGCCAAACCACTGAGAGCATCCTCTACGCCCAAAACAAATGGGGTTTGAATCACCGCTATCTGACTGAGTGAACTGGGCTCCATTCACAGACTCCACTTCGTCCTGGCTACAGCAAACATCCCCACTGCCAGAGTATGGAGCTCACTCCATGAGGTCATAGAAATAATGTCCTATTAGCTTCCCATAAACCCTTCCTAAATACCCTGATATGGACAAAAGGAGAAAAGTGCAGCATCCTACTGGAAAAACCACAAAAGTTACCCAGAGAGCTGAATGCTGAGATCCTGCTGCAATCATAGCTTTTTGTTCTGAAATCAAACCTGCAACATTCCCTTTTAATTGTTTTATGGAATACACTGGGTCAAATACTCGTGTTCCTCGCAGGATGGATATTAATATTTACCTTTCATTTAGTGGCAGTATATAGTTATATCATAATTCCAATGCGTCCAGCATCTTAGTTTTATGATGAAAACTACACAAACATACATAAACATATCATCAGATTAGAACTGATTTGTATGTGACTGCAAACATATTATCGTTGGGTGGTTTAACACAACTAAATTAAAGACACTTTAGAAATGTAATTACTTATTATAACTTAAAAAAATGGCTGAGAGGCTTTTTACATGGTTATCTGGTATTATCTGGTTAATACCTCACTCTTCTTTCTTTAAAGTCTTTATTTCAGTGTCAACCTCCCAACATTTAGCCCGTACTTGGTGTGTGATTGGTTAAATCTTGCCCTCACCTGGACCAATCACAGTCGTCATGCAACATCCAAACAACCTGAAACCACAAAGGCAACGAGTACTGGCCAATCAGAGAAAGGTAGGATGTGTTCCTCTACACCGCTACTCAGCGAAACACAGTTAAGAAAGATTCAATCGTCAAAATATAATCCCCACCAAAAGTAATTCAAATGTAATGGTGAGTCAGTTCCGGCTCTGGGCTCCGGTAGTCCATGCAGACTGTATCACACAAATAAAGAGTGTAATAAATGAGAAACATTTTCTAACACATGCAGAAAATTCTTTCATGTGGTTGGCTAATAAAGTTACGCTTAGCAAATACGCCAGGCAATAAAAATAGCTGCTAATGAAGCAATTAGCATTTTTATGATATATATACATATATGATTAGTGACTGTACATTTCATACAGCCTGCGTTGTGTGGACCCACTAGGTTGAGCTGTTTTCTCTGCTCTCCGAAACAAGGAGCTGTGTGTACAAAAAAGACATCACTCAAATCAAGCACACGAAACACACACACTGACCTTTGATACAAAGCTTCCTCTGCACTTTGAACAAAGCTGTGATGCTTTGTATTCTGTTGGTTTCTTTCAGGTTGTTTATACAAAAACATTAAAAGTGCTATTTTGTTAGACTAGAGGTCCGTCATCCACTGCTAACAATGGGAATTGAGGGATGACCTCTGGAAACAACTTTGGCAATTTGCTTGTTTCCTCTGCTGCTCCGGGCACTTACAACTACCATTACATGCTCACTTACTGCAAATGACATTGTGTCACCCATCTGTGGTTCACTGGAACAGAACCATGTACATGGGTGGCTAGCTGTGGCTCTGCCTTGAGGCTTTCTGCCCCCTCTAGTGACCTTCAAAACCTCAATGCTGCAAAAATATTTCTGCCTTAACACTCACTTGTCAAATGAACCATTTGATGGCTGAATTTTTAAAATTTTTTTCCTGGAAACTTTCAAGTCTGTTGATCTGCACATGAAGTTCTCTAAATGTTTTGAAATTACCAAGTGAAAACAAGAGACAAGAGGGCAAAAAATAGAAATGTTTTTACATGATCATCTCAGGAATCCTGAGGGCTAAAGGTTTATCTAAGATGAAGTGTTCTTCAGGAATATTTTACTGGTTTTACAAAGGCCCTTGAAACCTGACACTGCATTTCACCTTTCATAGTAGCTTCCTACTACAGATATACTGCATCTCTTTCTGTTTAAGGTTCCGTTTGACATGTGATTCGTGCAAGTGAATTTAAATGAGTCATTTGTTGATCTGTGGCTGTTTTCACATCAACAGACAGTTTCTGACTTTCCCTTTCTGACTCGTGTTGTTTTTCTTGAAGACCAGCATGACCTTCACATTCTCCTTGCACGATTCACTGTTTCAAGATCAATAGATGCTTATTTATCAAACAGAATCTTTGTGGTTGTGTCAGCAGTGACGTAGCCGACACATTCACATCTTGTTCTGCATTTTTTTAGATCAAATTTTATGAAGCCAATCAGTGAAGATGCAATATTAATCTTTCTCATGCCTCTACATTTGTTGAGAGTTCATAGTGAAACATGATCTTCTGATATACTCGTCACCTTGACCACATCTAGTTTTTTTTTGTTTGAACAATTCATGCATTGTATTTCTGCCCTTAATAATGTAGCTCAGATTTCCTTTTGTTCCACTGTACACAACCTTTACTGACTTGTTGCCTCAGATTTTTTCACAGCTCAGTGTGATGCCTTCGAACAACCAGTGGTGTCTAATCCATGGTCAAGTGGCCAAGGAAGTTTAATACTCATTAGCTGACGTAGTCTGTTTAGGAATGTTCACTTATTATCCTGACCATCTTTTCTGAGTGAAAAATAAAATCAATTTTATTGTCTAAACACAAACGTATGCACTTCATTCAGAACATATGTACAATCATCTTAGTTCCTATTGCCTTTTATGTAATCTTCAAGTTTAAACTTTCAAAAATCCGTTCCTACCTTTTTTGTTTTAAAATAAATGCGCTCAAGCAGTTGCAGGAATGCCTGTACCTGGGTTGACTGATTCTCCGAGGGGCTGTCCAGTATCACCACAGTCACCTGCTGGAATGAGCCAGCCCACTGCAAACCCTACAGATTAACACCTCCCTACAGCATCACATGGTGTCACACAGACAGGTGTGTTGTTGTGGAGGTAAATATGAGGTGTTATGCAAACGTTGCATGAGTGCATTTTTACATTACTTACACTGCACATTACGTTTAAGCAGTGAATCGTTTTTTCGTCATTCAAAGAGAAGTGACTCAGATCTAATAGTTAGATTTATCTACAGTAAATGTTTCATGATACACCAAACAGCTGCAGCCTGCTGAATCCTCACTTTACACTTCACAAGCTTTGGTCGACTCCTGGTAGATGGTGAGAGTGCATTGTTAATTAGATATGAATAGCAGTTTAACTGAGAGAAGACAGCTCCTCAAACTGATGTGACACAATCAGTTGATTGTTTCAGTAGATAGATTGGAAATTTCTGCTGCTGGTGCCCATTCAGCTTCATTGTATTTTGATAAAAGCAAAAATCTTACAATGAAACCACAGCTAATTGAACTATCTTTTTAAAGTTGGATAAACCCTGAACAATGAACATTATGAACAAGTAGTGGTCAACACCTGGAGTTTATATACTGGGTTGGTATAAGTAAGAACTGCAGGCAGTGCAGAGATATTTGTTTTTTGAGGTGATATTTTCATTTCTTTCTGCTTGATTAAAATGTTTAGGAGCATATTTTTTTATTGCAGTTTGGTAGTGACAGCCATGTCTCATGCTAGTACAATTTAAATAGCATACTGTAGCTGGACCAGTTTCAACCACATTATGTATTGTTTTCTTTTTATTGAACTGATTCAGCAACACTATGTTCGAAATACATCGTGAATATGAGCTGAAGATATTCTACCCTGCAAGATGTTGAGCTGATCATCCACTGGACATAGGATCACCACTTTGCCTACAGAGAGTGTAACCTTGTACTGCCTGGTAAATGATGCACACCTGAGCTAAAATGAAACAGGACTTATCAGACCAGGCCACTTTCTTCTATTGCTCCATAGTCCAGGTTTTATAAAAACTGATGGTTCACTTGCTGCCAAACATATCCAAACCTTTGACAGGTGCCCTTGTACGAAGATAATGTAATTAACCTGACCTGTCAGTGGTTTTGAACTTGTGACTGATGGGCGCAGTAATTAAACTTCTCCTTTTATTTTTTGCTGTGACAGCACCAAGTGTTTAATGGCCTGTGCTGCAGAAAAACGAGGTAATGCAAGCAATTTGAGAGGTCTGCAAAATCTGCAGACTAAGGGGGCAAAGTGTATGAAATGACTCAGTGGTTTTATTTTTCTAGTTGGAACAGTGGGGGGTCCTCACACTAAATTCCTCTGGGTGTCTAAGAGTATGTCTGTCAGGTTTTATTGTTTATGAACCTGACTGCATTTCTTTAAAGTGAACAAATTTTAGTCTGTACATGTGTCTGTGTGCATGAAAGTGTTGCATGTGCAAATAGTTGGTAGGTTAACGGGGGTCTCAGCAAGATGTGGACCCATAACAAATCGCCTCATTTCCTGGAAAAAGAAATAAGTTGTTCCCCATAAAAATGATCCACAAAAATACATGAGCACAATGTTGTACACATAGCTCTGATCAAATGTGCAAACACAAAGCCAAAGCACAAAATTCAAGACGCCAGAAAGATTTTAGGGTGTGAAAAGCAGACACTGGCTGCAATCTAAGAGAAAGGAATACATTTTTTTTAGCTAAAGATCAGCCAGGTTCCTTGCTTCTACAGGCTTTAAACAGACAAGTTTGTTGCATCAGCAAAAGGTGAACTGAGGTAGCGATTTTCTGTTTTATTGGGCCTTATACAAGAACATTTTCTTGCTTCTCTGAAAGAGGTTTGTTTCAGTCAGATTCACTAAGCTCTCATAACAGAAAATGCAAACATAATAAATGTACTGAAGAAGCCAAAATAAAATCTATTGGTACTGTTTATCTGCTGACACAGTCTGATCCCCAGTCCAGGTCACGGAACAGAGCCCACTACTTGGTGATCACTGACCCTAGGATTCAGCAGTGTAAAGGTTGTTTGTTGTCTCATGCTGATTCTTCTGTGGTAAATACCGGGATGCTAATAAGCTTTTCTAGCAAGTCAACAACTTGAACAGTCATGGCTGATGCATATGTTGCATCACTGTCCTAGATTTTCTGAAACTGCAGTTTTCAGAGAAGTGTAAAGGCCAATTCATGTTTCCATCTCTGTGCGTAAACTACAACTTCTTGTAGTTGGCAGGGGCATAAAACAGTAATGCATTATTTCCTGTTATATGTTTGTTCTAGCCTACTTTTTACTGGGAATAATTATCTGTTAGTACCTGCAGAGAGAAACAGTCTTGTTTAAGGTGTTCGTTAAACTGCTGTTTAGACAGAGATCATATTAATCAATAAAACAATTTGTTTTCTAATTTCAAGTTGATTTCAGTTTTTACAACATACATTGTAACGGGGGGGGGGGGGGTACTCACGCCTGTTGGCAGCCTGACTTTCTCAATTCATTATTAAACCTATTGTTTTTTTCTTGCATGGGATGAAGGTACATCCAGCCGTGTTCCAGTGCCACATTTGTTTCCTCTGAGTGTGCGTGTTTGCTTGCATTCATCTCCTGCCATCTGCTCAGCGTGTGTGAGCAATTGCATGCATGTAGTGTGTATATCTGCATTACTGGGTTCCTGTGGTTGGTATGAAACGAGTGTATCCCCTGCTAAAAGGCAGATCAAGCAAACAAACAGCTTTGGAGTAGGACGCTTGTCGGCTGTTTAACAGCTGCTGATGTTTGGTTCGCTGCTGATGAGCTGCCTGATAATGACTCTCTAACTGAGCAGGGAAAATATCTGTGAAGGTTCTCAGTCATCCAGGTCATGGTTATCTCAAAAAAGGTTTATCCAATAGCAACTGGACTTA
>JAUMTR010000011.1:14132457-14144640 GCA_032270685.1 Microctenopoma stevenorrisi | reverse complement strand
TAAACCTTGCTATGTAAAGTGCCCTGAAATGACTTTTGTTGTGATTTGGCGCTATACAAATAAAGATGAATTGAATTAAATGAGAATCGAACATACCCTAAGTCACAATGGCGGTGTGGTATGTATAGTTACAGTCCAGCCTCCTTTAATAGTAAAGTATTTACTTTACTTTGCTTGGCAGACGCTTTTATCCAAAGCGACTTACAAGGAGCTAGCGCCGGGTGTCTGGCTCAAGGACACACCTGGTAGGGAATGAACTAGGAGTCAGACGGGGGTTCGAACCTACGACCTTCTGTATCCCAGTCTGATGCTTAACCCATTGAGCTTTTGTAATAAATGTAGCTTATTTGTAGCTTTAGAGGCGCAGATGGCAGAATTAGAATCTCGGCTCCACTCTATGGAAAGCAGGTCAGATATTTAGGCCCTGGCAGCAACAGCAAAGTCACCTAACATAGCCCGGTACCCCACAGCAGCTGGGAAACCAGGCTGGCTGGGTGACAGTTCACAGGGGGCATAGCCAGACGAAGCCCCCTAAGGTTCACCACCATCCTGTTCACGTGTCTAATAAGTTTTCTCCGCTTAGCGACACATCACTCTGATTATTGGCAGCTCTATAGTCAGGAACGTGAAGCTAGTCCATGCTTTTGTAACATCTGTACTGGACTAGTGTAACTCATTATTGATAGGATTTCCCAGTAACTCATTAAAAAGCCTCTCCACCACTCTACCTTTAAGATTACACTGAAAACTTTCCTTTTTGATAAAGCTTATAGTTAGAGTTAGAGTTACAATGGTGTCTAATCTTCGCTGGGTATCACTAAGAGGAACGTTGAATTCGGCCTGGTAGCTCAATGGGTTAGGCCTCAGACTAGGATGCGGAAGGTCGCAGGTTCGAGACCCCGTCTGACTACTAATCCATCCCCTACCACGTGTGTCCCTGAGCCAGACACCCAGCACTAGCTCCTTGTAAGTCGCTTCGGATAAAAGCTTCTGTCAAGTAAAGTAAAGTAAGTAAGAAGATACTGTGAGCTGGAAAACATCATCTAAAGTTGTTTCAAGTTAAAGCAAAAGTAATTTTTCATTGGTTTGAAATCATGGTCCGAGAATGAACTGTGGCAAACTGCTTTTCTATGCTGTAGAATTTAGAATTTATCTGCAGCACGTCATGGCCTCGTTTAATAAACAATTATACTGCAGATCACCGACTCAGAAATACCTGCACCCATTGGGAACACATCAGGAAGCAATGTGTTCATTCTTTCCAAGGAGGGGTGATGCACTCGTCTGGTATGGATAGCTGTGTTGGGTGGACAGCCTTGGCCAAAGCCTTTAAGGAAGGAGAGAAGGAGAGCTCTGCTAGTAGTTAGCATACATCTGTAGCTCCGGTGCAGAAGAGCTGGACCTCAAGGACCACAATGTAGGCAGATAAATGTTGAAAAATGAAATACAGCAGCCACTTACAGAAACACACACGCATGTCCAGGAATCCAGATGGGCGGCCAGCAGGCTAGTCGGCATCCGTTTGCGTGTCTGGGTTCTTCTACTTTCATAAACTTGTGTGAGCAAGCCAAGGCGCGTTGCTGCCATGTGTTCTGCCTTCATGCCACACATTAATATGTGAGGAAATCAGCGGCTGGGAGGCCACGCAACTGAGTCATAGAAATGTTTAACCGGGCTAACCTGGCCCCCGCTGGCGTTCTGCATCTGTTTACATGTGTTCCTACTGACAGCAGTGAACTCTATAATTGAATTTTATTCCAGAGTTCGACACATGGGAAAAGACAGCTACTTTACCCACAAATATTTTCCTGTCTCCTCTGAATGTCTTGTTTTGCAGGACAGTTTTTAATTTAAATTTTTTTTCACTTCTCTCACATCTTCCAATTTGCTGTCTAGAACAAACATCGGAGTCATCGCTCTCAAGCATGTTCTGTTGTTCTCATCTTCTCACCTTGTGTTTTTCCTGCAGCACACGTCTTTATATGAGCCTAGCTTTGATCTGTGTGCTCTATTAGGATCCTTATATAACAAAGAGTCCCAGGGGAGCCATACAGTGCTTCCTTGAACCATACAAACACATTAGGCTCCTCTGCTGTGCATTACCACACTGTATGACCACACAACCAGGCGGTGCAGTGGGAAATGCTGATCAAATCCAGATGCCTCTGCATGCACACAGAACGTCTATCTCATTCTGTCTTTCCCTCTCTCTCACGTACACTAGTGCATTTATGCTCTCACACATCTGTAATAATGTATATTTCAATTTCCCCCATATTACCTTGTCTTTAGCTCAGCCAGACAACTCTGAAAGCTTTAGACTGGGGTTTCAATCAGGTTGCATCATTTCCATCTTAAATTCCTTTACAAATCCACATGATATCAAATATTTTATCAGTCTTTTTGGAATCTCAGTTGAGTATCATGGGATTTTTAGAGCATTAGATATTGAAACAGCTTGTCCACCTGCAATGTTCATTTAAAGGTTTAACCAAAGGCATGTCAGATTCTGTACATTGATAATGTTGTCTACTTTTTTCACATCAACTCATCACAGTATTGCAAAACATGGTTTAACTATTACCTTTAGCTTTTTTCCACTGCTTTTTTCCACTTGGTGTGAGAGGTGGGCAGCCATGGAAAGTGTTTAAGACTGCCTGCTGGGAGCTGGTTAGCCATAGATATTAAATACATGGCAGAAAACACGTTAAAGGCCCTTAGAACTCTTGTTAAAAACACAAGCGGTTGAATGCTCTAAAATAAAGAAACCACACTTTAGTGCAGCCAAACTGTGTCCCAGCGGCTTGTGCCTTGTTTATCATCCATCCCGATTACTAGAGTGGCCAACCTCATCAATGATGGCAGGATTCAAAATAGAGTTCTGACAGAGTTCAATTCAGAGTTCAATTTTGATTGGCAAGAGGATTGTTTTCCTTTTTATTGTGAACGGGCTTATTTTAGTGCAGAGACTTTCTCATGAAAGAAAATTAGCCACTAACTTGCTCAGGTTTCCTTAAATAAATCAAATTTGTGGAAGGAAGTGAAAAGCATAATGGGATCCAGGGTATGTTGGGGAGGCAGTTACTGCAGAATTTACATATGGAGTGTTGACTCAGACATATGCTGTTGATCCTTTATCAGTGAGTACACAAGCATCATCAAACATCATCTTATGCTAATCACAGACAAAATTTGAGTACAAAAATTCCACACGTTCCAAGTTCACCTGTGCTCATCATCGCCAGGTTGGACCACATGTGCGGCGTCACGCTCTGCAGTGGTCAGTGTTTGCAAAGTGTTTTCTCAGCTTACTGTGGCTGCATGCGCTTGCAACCCCACGTGCAGACAATACACTCACATATGCTCAAGACTTCCTGCCAAAGTTGCCCAGTATACACAGCACAGAGCGGAACTCCTCTGAAGGAGAGTGCAGTGGATTATAGACCTCCATCAGCAGAAGAAAATGTGGAAACAACAAAGCAAATTCAATAAATACTGACACTGATACTGAGGCTGCAGTAATGGCAGTAATTTTCACACATTACATTACAGCTTCTGGTGTTTTTAGTGTCACTCTAAGCAAACATAAGATCCTAGTAGAAGGTGCTTCAAAGAAAATTAAACTTCTGAGAATATTTAATGTAATAAATAAATAACTTGCATCAACCTATCAACTTAGTGTGTTTTTTGTTCTAATTATTTATCATGTTGGTGTTTGTTTTCATGAGCAGACCACAATGTAACATCAAGTTTGAATAGAAAAGTGAGGCTATCTTAAAACAATTGTTTTGTTATCATTTAATTTGAAGGGGAAATTGGAGTCCGATGATTTAATCAGTGGGACGAAAGTGTGAGTCTAAAAGGCCCTGTCCCATTTAAAGGAGAGAAATCCGTCTGTGAACTAAGTATAATTTTGACAACAAAAGTTTGTAGACGTAACAGATATGATTTCTGTAGACCAAAGATTCAAGATTCCATAAGGTTTATTGATCCCAGAGGGAAATTGCTTTGCTTTGTTACAGCTGCTTTCTATTTAAAAAGAAAAGAGAGAACCACACCCACAAAAAAACAAAGAAAATCTAAATATGACCACGATACATCTGTATTATTCAGAGGTGGAATGCAGTGTAATAAACAGTGATGACCAGTCCATAATCCAAGACATCACGGTGGTGATAAACTGCATGGTACACAAGCATTTTCTAAAATATGGACCCCACAGGTCGGCAGTCAGGCTGTGTATAGACAGAAAACACTGAACAGAAATGTCACTCTCCCTAGCAGTGATTGACCAACAAAGATCACACTAAGATTGATGTAATATTGTTGGAGGTCACAAGGAAGCCCAAGGTAATATCCACTACCGAATCGCTGCGGAATAGATCCGTATATTATTTTACTTAACTGTTTTTGCACCAGGGATTCTTAGCAACAGAAGAGGCTAGGGTCGTCTGTATTATTTATCATTGAGATCAGCTGATTTGCACTTTCCAGTCCAGTTGCCATTGACAACCTTTTGAGAGATTTTTTTAAAGTTCGTCTCTATAGCCTGGACATTGAAGCTTAGGCTGTCAGTCTGCCGAAGGAGTTACACGTCTAGCTGTAATCACTACATACATCCCACTGTCAGCAGCTTCGGAGGTATCATAGCGTCATTCACTTCGTCACCTCGAGACCACAGACTCACAATCCAGACTTTAATCACACCGCTCTTTCCAACATTCTCCCAACTTTTTATCAATACATCAGCTGCCCCACCAGAGACAATATGACTTTGGATTTACTATATGCAAACATGAAGGATGCATACACCTCCCCAGCTACACTCCCTTTGTTAAGCAGCAGACAGTGACCAAGAGAACCATTAGAAAGTGGTCTTAGGAGGCTATTGAGACTCTGCAGGGGGCCTTTGGAGCCACTGACTGGGAAGTATTCTGTGTTCAAAGAAGAATAGGAATCAATTTTATTGTCATTGATACAGTTTTCACATGTTACAACGAAATTTCTTCTCTGCATTTGACCCATCCCCACCTTGAGGGGAGCAGTGAGCAGCCACAGGTGGTGCTCGGTAAGCTAGCGCTGGGTGTCTTGCTCAGGGACACACCTGACACACCTGGTCTGGGGATGGGTGCCTTAACTACTGAGCAACCAGGCCGCCAAGAGAAGGAGACAAAGACTCATGACAGACACCATCACGGAGAACTTAACCTTATGTGAGGAGAAAATCATCCCAACCAGGACAGTGAGGTGCTTCTCAAACATGAAGTCCTGGATCAACTGTGACCTGGCAGTGCTGCTAAATGAGAAGAAAAGGGGCTTCCTGCAGGGAGACAAGGACGGGGTGAAGGATGTGAAGCTAGTGAAGCTGAGGGAGAGTAAAGACACCTACAGGAGGAAGCTGGAAAACCTCCATAAAGCATGTGTGGACTGAAATGAAAAAGATCACAGGCGTCAAGGTGAAGGGGAACCAGGTTGAGAGGAACCTCCAAAGAGCAAAAAAGCTGAACAACTTTTTAAACAGATCTTTAGCCCCACAAGACCAACCACCCCCCATCCTACCATATCTGGGCATAATATACACATAGTCCTTGATCCCATCTCCAATCAATGTGACAAGGATTTCTTTTAAGTCACATTTTACATTTATTTATTTAATTTAGTATGTGTCTCAATATGGTGAATGTAATCAGTGACTTCTGCTCTTCAAAATGTCCGGTAAGTTAGTAGATACAAAAATAAGTTTAGAAGATACAAAAACCACTTTAGCAGACTTACTGAAGACAGTGTTGACCTGTTTGTGTTAAGATCCAGTGCAACCATGAAGCCACATTCCAGGGAGCGGCTTGGTTTAATTCTGGACATTTCTAAGCAATCTGATTAAGAACAGAATGCAAACGGATGAGTGACATTTGATCCTGCCATGCATGTTGTATTTGTCACAGTGTTATTTCATGCTCCTGACTGGAATAATCTTGACAGACTCTTTGATGTCTTGACCCTGCATTTTCATGGACTGTTGTGGTTGGGTGGCCATAGCCTCTCTTTGTGGACAGTCGTATGTAAACACAATGAATCACAACCACATATTCAACTGTAGAAAGTACAGATAAACTACTCCAAGTTTGGATGTTGATGTGCTTCCTGTCTTGTTTAATTTATAAAATAAAAGGTTGTATTTGATTTAAAAACCTGGTGTCCCGTATGTACCGTGAGCAGGAATAGCTCTGGAATTCAAGCCTCTTGTAGGAATGTGGCTTCAATTAGATTTGTCTGATTTAGTTGACAGTGCCGCATGAGTCAGGAGTGTTCTGCATTGTGATATCTAACTTCGATTTGTTTGACCCTAAATTCTTTCCTTTGTATTCAAAGTTGAATATGGCAGTCAGTGAATCTGCAAAAGTGGTATTGCACAATTAAGACTTCCCACCAGAGGCATTCTTAGGCTGCACGAAAAGTGGAGGAATCTACGTCCGAGTTTAGTTCCTGGGCTTCCAAATTTTTCCCAAAGAGAACTTCTTACCACGAAACATCTGAGTGGAGTTTACAGTGCTGAACATTGCTGATTGGTAAACCACAAGCCTTGAGACTGCAAAATGTTCTATTGAATTAATTCAGACTGTTGTCACTTGAATCAACAAGACTAGGCATGGGAATTTCTTTTGCTTTTTTTCATGTTTTTTACATTTTAACAGCATTTATTGGGCCAACAATAGAATTCTCAAAGCACTTGTGGCTTTCTGTATATATGAACCCGTACATCGTCACAGGTTGACGCTTGTTATTGCATCAACCTTCCTACCATCATCTTGCTCAGAGTTGATATGTTAATACTCCAGAAATAAATATTTTCATCATATTTGCCTTCTGGATTGGCACATCCCACCCTCTTACATGCCTATTATTCTGCCTTTAAGACTGATCTGGTATGTTATGAGCTTCAAATGAAAATGTCTCTCTTGATTGTCATCATTGTAATGTTTCACTTTAGTTTATTAAGTTTGTCCAACATATTTTCTAAATATTTTTAAATAAGGGGTTGATCACCCTCTTTCTCTCTCTCTCTCTCTCCATGACATAATTACATGTTAACAGTGTGTCTCCTCTCTCCCCTAGTTATGCTTCGTCCTTCTGTCTCTCTTTCTCTCTGTACCTTTCTGCAGGTGTCCTTGACCTTGGAGTTGTGTGATTTCAACTTGTAGCTGCTGGTCCTACCAACCTGCCCAGTGCTTCGTCTGCTGCTCCTTGTTGTTGTTATGATCTATGTTACCTGCTGTTCTTTTCTCTCTTCTCTGTCCACTAACCCCAACCGGTCGAGGCAGATGGCCGTCCACCCTGAGCCTGGTTCTGCTGGAGGTTTCTTCCTCCTATAGGGAGTTTTTTCTCTCCACTGTTGCCTAGTGCTTGCTTAAATGGGACTGTTGGGTTTTCTGCATTGTTTACATATATACTGATATTTTTTGCAAGGTCCTAAACCTTGCTATGTAAAGTGCCTTGAAATAACCTTCGTTATGATTTGGCGCTTTACAAATAAAGATTAATTCAATTGAATTGAATTGAAATAATTTCTTCCTATGGCCATCTAACTCTACAATTCCTCCCCCACCTCTCTCGGTAAAGGGGATAGGGGAGAACAACAATAATAACTTGTGTAGACATGCCATGAGGTTCAAAACCTGTCAACTGTCCCCGCTCTGCTATGCTTTGCTACAACCTGGTCTTTTGTTAATATGAAATAAGAATAAATAAAAAGCTCAAAAGATTTTTAATTAAGCAGAAGGAACTGAAATTCTCAGTGTGTTTAATAGGTAAATTACAAAATATACATATGTCTTATAAGTTTACAAATAACATTAGAAATAAATTTATTAATTCAATAATTATATGTAATAAATGATCCAGAGATGGTCCATTTAGACATTTTGTCATTTACACCATGTTATTGGCAGTGTAGCGTTAACCTTTTAAGTTTCCCCCTTGGGTGATCAATAATGATAAAGTTGGAGTTGGTGTCACAGTGCAATCACAGGTGCTGCTGGGTGCGTATAGTGGATTTAGCAGAATTATAACCTCACTAAGTTTAGTTTGTTCCAGTTTGTAAATGGCGAGAAGTAAAGATAACAGAATCCCCTTCTAGGTCTTCCAGTGTATCCTCTTTCATGGCGTATGACTTGTATGACTCGTATGACTTGCGAGAATTACTGCAGTTCCGTTCGTTCCAGCTGAAGCCTTCAGCTCTCCCACAATAAAAAGTGGACAACTGTAAAAGAGTTTTTTCAACATCTTTAAATTTTTCTTGGACTTTCATAGTCAGCATTAATGCAGTGTGTGTTCTCTAAGCAAGACATTTTTAGGCAGCAGACTAGTACATTTCTGAGTAGATGCCAATTTAGTTAGTTCTACCCATTTCCATCAGTCAAACAATCAAAGCTTTTTGAAAATGTAGTATTAGGAATGGGGCAAGTTACCCAGTTCCATCCATAAAGCATGAAAATCAGCAACAATGTCGGAGAAGCTTGACACAGCTGTAAGGATTTCTGAACTGACCCGGAACAATAACAGCGTGCTGCTAAACCCAAGTAAACATTTGCATCAAGGTTAAGTCACAACATCTGTTACAAAACAAAATGATCATTTTTATCAATGTGGTAAACAGGTTAATAACTAATATAATTAGTTTTGCATGGTGTGCTGCTAAGGCTTGGACCAGCTGACAGGCCTGAGGATGAGTTATTTTGTTTTACTTAATATTTTTTCCAATGGTAGTCTGACAACTCAACCTCCAAAAAGGATATAACCCATTCACTTCCCACCAAAGCAGTTAATGTTGAAGTACACCAAGAAACAAAAGAGTGTTTTAAAAAGAATGATCTAATCCACTTCTCTCACTAATACCTCAAAAGACAATATTTACTAATTTGCTAAATCGATACCACTGGCAGAATATGACAAAAAAGAGAGAGAAACTGGAGAGATTTGTCTTACACTCCATTTTCTCCATCCAAACATCAACACTGTGTGACAGGCCAACAGCATGACCGGCCCTTAATGGCATCAGCCCCAGTGTGGATGCGGAGACCTTTGCATGACCGCACTGTGGGCCCGTCTGCATGCGAAGGCCTCTGTCTCTCACCTCAACATAATCCCACACAGCTGAAGCCAGTTGTCAGGAGACCTTTGATAAAACCAGCGCATTGAGCTAAAAATAATTCTAGAGGATTCATTCTGGCCTGTGATAAAATCAATATGAGTCAGTGAGTTTGGGCACGTCTTCAACTGTCCATTTTTTTTTCATCACAGAAATCAAAACAAGCAGAAATGTGAGGCTGACTTCAAAAGTCCACTTTGTGACCCTCCTTGCATGTCTCCTCCTGCCTTGTTTTCCATCATCCAATCTCACTTGATCGGAATAATTTCAGCACTTTTTCCCGGTTCCTGTTTGGATGTCTAGCCTGCCGCACTGACCACTACAATTACTCAAAGTGTGTTGTTGAGAATGTATTGGAAAAGTTTTGGGAGGATGACAGAAGGAAAGGGGATGGCTGATAGCATGATGGAGGTGTGTAAACGGATGATTCTGTTGTTGCCTGGGAAAATACAACAAACAGAATAGTGGAAAAAGAAGTAATTTACACTTGCACACAAATCTTTGGTAAAAATACTAGCAGAAGTGTTCTGTGTCAAAAGGTGTTAAACCTTGGATTTCCTGTAGTGAGAATATTTAGAGAGTGGACATTTTTTCCGTTGAGCTATCACACCTGATTTATTTGAGATATTCCTGGAAAGTCTTGCCACTCTACCTACCCGCATGAAGGCTGGACTTCAGGTTCCAGACGCCCTTAATCACACGCCATGCAAACACCTCAGACTGATCTGAGGCTGCGGCAGTGTATTTCCAGATATTAACATAACCGCAAAAGGAAACATTTATGATTAAAAGTAATAATAAAATTTACAGAATGTGGAGGGAAAAGCAGCCAAATTAGACCCAGCTGGAATGTCAGTGGTGTGGAGTCCACAGTTGGCTGCTGCTGTGCAGACAGTGTGGTCAGGGAGGAATACTTTTTCAATCTGTGTGAAACCCAGCCCTGTTACTCTGTGTAATATTACTGAACCTCTGCCGAGGAGGAAGTTTGTTTTTCTTTAGCAAGGTATCTTATAATACAAAAATATTTATTCATTTCTAGATCCCAACAAAGACCTCTTTGACAAATTACCAGCTCATAAACTTTAAGTCATTTTATCCAGAACTGGTTATGATGCGTTCGTTATGAGCAGGACAGATCTGAGGTTTATAGCTGTGTTTTAATAAACGGAGAGGCTTCTGAGATGTGCCGCGGTGCGTGAGATGGAAATAGGAACACAGAGTGTAAAATAACCACAATTATTGGTGCATTCGTAGATAAAAGTCCAGCATATCTGAAGCATCATGGCCAATATTCTCTCTTCTTTTAGCTCAGGTTTGGTCTCTGCCACTTCGCATGGCATGGGGTACCATTGCTTCATTAGAGTCACAGAGAAAACAGATGCTTGCTGCAGAGTGGGAGTGTTGCACTGACATTGCTTCCTACAGCTGAGGGCCACTGCACACATTTGGGTCATTCTCTGTGGCCACGTCAGCACAAGAATCACCTTTTATATTATTATCATCTCACTTTTCATTCACTCTTAATCTCATCTAGACCATTTACCTTGTGCGTTCTTTAGGAAAGTCTTTGTTTGGTTATTGTGAAATGTGCATTCTGTGTTTGTGCATCCTATTCGTTCAAATAACATATCATAAACTAAACTCACAGCCACAAAGACGTAGAGAGTGCAGCAGGGACTTTACCCACACACTCCCTCCCCCATAAACGGTGGTGCACATTTCTATTTTAACAATGGAAAAAGATATTTTTAATCTGAATGACAATCCAGATCTGGTCTAATTAAAATCACTGAGTCTCAGTGATAGATGACCATAGGACACATTCGATTTGTCCCCCCCATTTAAATCAGTGTACACGAATAACGGCTTTTTGTAGTTCATAGAGCAGTCGTCCAAGGGTGAGCGAGTTCAATTCCCAGTCCCACCAGGGATGTTAAGGTGTCCTTGGACAGAACAATTGTGCAGATACAGGTCTAGCAGCTGTCCAAACAACTATTTATCCAAGGGGATCAATAAAGTTTTCATTATTATTATTATTATCATTATTAACGAACCCGACAGCATGTGTCTTAGGTGCTCTATGAACTCTGGGGTTAGCGGGTCAGTTCCCTTCACCCATTTACTCATTCTCTGCTTTTGAAACCTGTAAACTGTAAAAAGCTCAGTTTTAAATACAGTTCATTATTTTCAGCTGTATTTTAATAGCATAACATTTTCATGTGTTGTATGCTTTTCTAAAACTCAACCTTCTAAAGAAAGCTGTTAGCTTTTGCGATTATCAATGGTGTAATAAATGTAAAATTAGCTGAACATGTTATTGTTACAGTGGGGAGGTACTGGTCACTGCTGGGTGTTAACTTTTCTTTGTTGGTTTCCCTTTAGCACTCGCCAAGGAAGGAAGCAGTTTCATGGTATCAGATGGCTACTTGTGCCCTTTTGACTATGAGAAACTATGTGCATTGATTCCCAGGAATCTGATTGGTACAACTCAGCAGTGCACCATGGGAAATTGCAAGTGGTCCATTGTACTGATAGATGAGTTGGTTCCTGAATAACATAGCCTCATTCCCTCCCAAGGAAGAGGTTCTGAACAGAAAGGCGGGGTGTTGAAAACACACCTTACTGAACTTACTGTGTAATAATGAGTAGTTTGATCATAAATAACACATTTAACACATTGTTCTTGAGGTTGTGTTACTTTTCAGTTTACTACAGCATGAAGACTGCCAGATGAAGACAGTACGAGTTGGACACATGGTCCTGCTCACAGCGTTTAAACCACATCGACTGAACGAACACGGTCGGTCGTTGGTTAAAGACTGCAGCCAATGAGGAGTGTAACAAGCTGACATCAGCTTCACTGAGGCAGTGCTGAGTGGAAAAAGAGGGGAGTGCCTGGTGTTCACTGCAGAACATTATCGCCTATGGCAGGGGTGGCCAAGTTCGGGCCTCGAGAGCCGAAGCCCTGCTTGTTTTCCAACCCTCCAGTCGTTAACCAGGAGCACACCTGGATCAGGTGTGTTCAGCCAATCAGAAGC
>JAUMTR010000011.1:14115928-14127220 GCA_032270685.1 Microctenopoma stevenorrisi | reverse complement strand
TGAAAAGGAACCTGGGGTTGTTCTTATTTGCCTCAATGAGTGAGGAATAATAAGAGGTTCTAGCTTTACGGAGGGCTATTTTATACATTAATAAACTATCCTTCCAGGCTAAGCTATATTTATATGAATTTGTGAAGCGCCATCTCCTTACCAGCTTTCGTGATGTCTGCTTTAAACTACGGATCTGAGTTGTACCATGGAGCAAACCTCTTCTGATTAACTACCTTCTTTTTTAGAGGGGCAACAGTATAACGTTGTTATCGGGACACCACCTAGACAGCCAGCGATTAAATGACGACATGTGGCTAAACATATCGCCACTGATCAGATTGGGAAGGGGACCAGAGAAAACTACGGAGTCCGACATCGTCTTTTCATAATTACACACCGATGCAACGTTAAAAGCTCCACATGTGCTGCATAAAGATGACATTAAACATCAGCTCAGCACTTTGCACCCAAATGAGACTGAAATGAGAATCACAGCTTTGTCTCAGAGCATTAGAAAAAAAAAAGCTCATATTCAGATCCCTGCAAAAATAAGAACACTCCCCTCAGCCTCAATTAGAATAGTATGTTTAGTTCTAACAGCAAGCGTTAGCATACTAACCCATTAAGATTCTACTTAACTTCATCACTGTGAACATTTTGGCATGTTCAAAAAAGAGCCAATTGCATGTTCCCAAGAACCTCTGTCTTCTTATTTTATCACATCCACCTTTTTGAGACACATAAAGGCTGTAAAATAAACCAGTGGGGTATTTTCTAATTTTATGAAGGACAATAAAATGCGAAAGTCTCTTGACTTGGTGTTAATCACAGACCTTATTTCAAGCATCTAACCAAAAAACCTGTTGACCCTGTTGGGAGGTGCCAAAATGCTAACTGGTTTCTGGGGTTTACGAGTCAGTCCAATGGCATGCCATATTTTACCATCCAAGGTGTTGGGCTCGGGGTTTTACCAGGTCAAACATGCTTTTAAGTCTCAGATCACTACTTTACGCAGTCAAGTCTCAAGTCTCGCAGCAGTCAAGTCTTAAATCTTCATTTTTACAACCTGAGTCCACAGTCCCTACCTCACACCCTCAGCTCTCGGTGCGTTACTTGGCCAAGCTCGATATGAACGTGCCTCTGCGTCACTGCTGGTGACTTCCTACTGTTCAGATCTCAGATCTCCAATCAGCAGTCATGAGACTGTCCAGCTTTGGGGATCTGTCATCGCTAGTAGCTCTTACATTTGAGTGTGTCTTGTTTAAGTGTTGGATCTGCTATGGATCTAGTCCCAGAGGCCTGCCGTGACCCTGGGATGTGCAGCAGGAGATTCAGCAGAGGTTTGGTCGGAGCCTGTGGTTCCCGTGCAGCTGTTTGCTAATGACCTGCACAGCTGGGAGATCAGGAGGAAATGTGTTGAATAACGTAACATGGCAGACCAGACTTTCTCTTTCTGAATAAGATCCAGACATTTTGCCTCTAAGTATTTAATTTTTTATTGTCTCATTGTCAGAGTGTGATTCCATTTGCCCTTTCAAAGCTTTTCTTTGTGTAATAGATCATATTCTGTGCTTATTTTACGACTTCACATAGCTTGTCTTGGACATGACCAAAAACCTGGCCAAAAGTCAGACCTTTCTCTGGCAGCTGTACACAGACATAACATTTACATGGACTGTAGTATTTCCAGTATTAACTTGATTAAGACAACTCCCTGAATAAGAAACTCATGCAAACTGCATTTTCTTATTATTTTCTTATTTCTGACCTAACAAAGGTTACTGAATTAGGACTCAGAGTATTTAAACCATCACGTCAACTGAGGGAGCTTTAGAAATGAAAATACTCTGAATCAAACAACAACCCTCAGGTTTTGCAAAGCACCTGCTGCTAGATCTGTCAGCTCAGGAACCATCTGATTGTGTTGTGGAGAAAACTCAGCATAACTCAGAGCTTTCTGATAAATGTCAGGCTCTTTTTTGTGTCTACTGTACATTGGGCTGCTTGGTGGAGTTTTTCTGCATTATGGGACAGGCTGTGAGCAGTTTCAGGACAGGAAACGAAACCGTTAGAAGTCTACGGTGCTCTCATGTAATAGGTCAAACCACATATTTGCACAAAATTAGAAAGGAGGCATAGCATAGTGGCAAAAATATATAAAAAGGCGTTTGTGGTAAATGCTGGAACATTTTGATGAACTGTGGAGGTGGCACAGGTACAGTAACAAACTGTTAAGTTACAATAAGATGAAATACAGCAGTCCATAACCTGAAGTTTATGTCTTATCCTCTTTGTTTTGTTGACTCCGTGATACGTGTGAGCTCCACTGAGGTAACCTTTGGGCAAGGAAACTCGTATTACAGTTATCGTGGTTGACCTAAATTGATCCAGTCAAACAGATCAGAGAATCAAATACAGATCTGAAAGGCACCAAGGGGAAAAAACTAATTATCAAAGCACGTCAGTAGTATCAATGTCTCTGCATTGTTGTGTTGCCAAGAAAACTGTTTATATATTCCTTTGAAATTTTTATTAATGTTCGATAGAAATGCGTCCAGTCTGAAAGATATCTATCAGCTCTTAATGTTCACCTGCAGTGCATCAAAAAAGAGTACTGTGAGTTGACAGGTGCTGTTAGTCTTGGATTTTAACTTGCAATTAATGAACCTGCAACTGTTATTCGAACCCTACCAAACCCAGAGTCGGGGGGCGTAGATACAGACTGAACCAATTGCTCAAGCGGTTGGCTGTTTCTAACCGATGTTGTGGCCTCACCTCTTCCCGCTTCCTGGATTGACAAAGCTAATGCTCTGAGTGACCAGAGGAGACCAAGAAAAACAAGTGAAAGACATTATGCAGAATCTCTCTGCAGACACTCCTGTGCTTGATTAACACGAAAACTATCAAAGCAGAGCTGTGAGGAATCTGATCTTCTGAAAGAAGCTAAAGGTGTGTGTGCTAGTTATGTCAGTTTTTCTTTTGTGTGCAGACAATAGACACAGCAGAACCAGACATAATGCTTTTAGGTCAGGCAGCAGAAACACAATGCCCTGAAACAGTCGGCATGCTTACATCTGGAGCTGTGTCAGCTCCACTTTCATGCCTTCGCATACAGTATCTCTCTACTGACTTTCTACTGAGGAGGGGAAACTGCCCACCTTACTTTGGAAAAAGGAGAGCATGGTGAAAGGCATTAACCACAACAGGAAGACAGGGGACAACAAAGGGTCAGGCTGATATTATGGGGCAGAAACAGGTGTATTAGTGTTTAGTAAATAGTGAGATCCAATCTCCAGGCCTTCCCTTTCCGCTGTCTGTTTAAGGGTAAATACCACCATGTGGCCTTGCACAATAAATACATGACAAAACCTTTTTCCCAGGGAGTAGGGCTACTGTGATAACAATCACAATCTAGACCCATTGGTTGATATGAACTATCCCGAAGTCCTCACTAGCTCTATCTATCATCAAACCTCGTTATAGAGAAATCAAAGCTGGCATGTGCCCAATGTTTGGGTGTTTTTACACCAGCAATGTTGGACGCGCAGATGTGGCCGCTCTGAACGCCTGGTCGCATGCAAAATGACATAACGTTGACAGCACATGCTCTTGCATTACTCTGGTGTTTGGGAGTGTTTTTCACTGAAGCAGATTACACTTATTTTCCATGCTGCTCATCCCTGTGATGTATTATCCACCTAATTGAACTGATTACGAAGCCTTATTTAATGTATTTAATCACCGACTTAAGATAAATCTGATTCCACTTGTTGGGTAACTTTCACAAGGAATTCACTTTGAAGCTGAAAGCCTCTTTCCTGAGTGCACCTTGCACAATTGCACCAGCGGAATGGACAGTGTTTTAGTGACAACGAAGGACAAACATGACATAAACACACAGTCATGCAGCAAGTGATTTACTGCACCTTGGAAAGAGTGTGCGTTTCATTAAGGCTATTTGCTCATTGTGTTTGTTAGATTTTCCTAAACTAAAGAAAAGGGTCACGTGTGGATTTGGGTTAAGATGTTGAATTAATCTCTATTGTGAGTTTGCTTGGATAATAACTGGTGGAGCCTCCAGGAGGAGGAGGATGAGCTTTGTACGGACATGTACAACACAAGCAACACAGCCTTCTCCCACCACGAGGGGGGAAGGATGGTTGGATCGGAAAAGCAGTCTGTTTTACCTGACAGCAACGTGATTATCTCTTGAGAGGAAAATAAAGAAACATGGAAACTCCCTGCAATGGAAACAGAAATATAGGAAATATAGTCATTAATTAAATTAACATGTTTAACATGTTCCAATTTATCTCATCATTTTTGATTGAGTTGTAATTTGCTGTGGATGAAACTTGTTTTAATTGAATTTAGTTTAGTTATTGTAGTTGGGCTTTATGAGTTGACATTGAGCCAAAAAAATCCCTGTGCAGCAGTTTGATTCCATCACATTAGTAACAAAGTGCTTGACAAACGAGCTTTGGGGCTGGATGGCAGAAGCCATTAGCGTGACAGACACAACTGTCTTTTCTGTAAGAGCTTAATCACAGTGCCCACATGAATTATTACACGTAAGATGTTGGAAAAATGGGAAAATCAAGCAAACCTTCATTTACTTTTCCTAAGTTGGACAGCTAGCTCTTAGCTAGCCTCGTACGTACACCAGATAAATAGCATGCAAATGACCAAATTGATTTGAAATTTAAAACATATTATACGGTACAATATTTGCGGTTAACAATTTAATTTGACTATTCAAATGATGATAATGATGACGATGATGTGGGTTTTGAACATGACGATGGCCTTCTAGCTGGTGGAGTATGTTGTATAACCGGTGTCTATAGTCCTGCTAATATTCCAAGCAGGTTTACACTGACTGTAAACAGCAGCATCTGAGTCTGATATGAAGGTTGTTACTTTTGCAGGTGTTTCGGCAAAGCATTTTAAAGGAACATTAATTAAGTAAGAGCAACTGAAAACTGACAAAATGTTTCTTAAACTTTTTTCTTTTTCATTTACTGTCTCGTGCATCTGTTTTGCCTCCACATGCTTTGAGTCAATGTAGAAAATTGAGGGAAGGGGGGAGGCAGTGGTGAGCAGGTTTTGCAGGAGAGCGATAGACTAAGCACAATTAAGGGGCTTGCATTCCTGTCGTTTTTCTATAAATATCCTGCACATTTGCTCTCTTCTGTCTGTGATTCTCATTAAACCAGTGGAAAATCAGCCTCCCTTGCGTGGTACTTGGAGCCCCTTTATTTCTTGTGGCCTCCAAAAAGGGACGTGCTGAGTGGCAGATGAGATGGGGCGAGCATGTGGGGGTGATAATATATATATAGGCAACACTAGAGGTAGTGGAGGAATAGGAAAAATATAGCTATGTTAAATCTTTGTGTGAGGTTTGCAAACTTCACATGATCAAATAATGTGTGATCAGGCTTTGACTCCTGAGTTCACAGAGTTCATGTGCACTTAAAGAACTGCTATGTCACCGCGGTCTACAGACTGTGATCTGCTCCCAAGAAAAACATATTTCATTTCAACACATAGTCTTAGTAAAGCAATGTTTTATCTAATCTTTGACCTTTTCCAAAATGGTTACCAGCCCGTAACGCACTACAGAACACTGACTTGGAGTTTTCAGTGTGTTTATGGTGGTGGAATAACTGTTGGGCTTCAGATCACAATTAGGTACTTTGACACTTTGCTGTAAACTTGTGTAATTCTTAGCCTCATCATTAATGTCGAGTCAACATGGTCGCGTCTATGTTTCACAGATTGGATGTAGCCAAACACAAATCTAAACACATTTTAGCTCCCATTAAAACAGAAATAAACAAAATTCTAAAGGTACTGCAAAATTTCAAGTGCCGCCGTATCTGCTGCTGCGTGATAGATGAAATCCAACTTGTTCTTGTTCTTCTCTGCTTAGTTGCTGTGAGAGTTCGAGCACTAAACATTACTAATAATATACTTGTTTTACAGCTAGGGCTAAATGTACTGCCGTCAGTAATCATTAGTGTACACAGGTTTTTACACATAAGGGCCGGAAGGCGACTAAAACTAGTACTAACAGCACAGATGGTTAGAGTTATTTATCCCCTGGTGATGTGAGGTTCAGTGCATGCTGCTCTGACGTCAAGAGAAAACAGAGCTGCTTCCCTACAAATCCTGTGGTTTTGATGCTTGAAAAGGACGGTGCACACGAAATCCGCTCTGAGGAACTCTGCTCTCGATTCTCCAGTTCTGGCTGTCCTCTGCTTAGCTGCACTGAACTTTCTCAAACCTGATCCCACGCCCAAGGGAAGAGTTTTGTGACCATAATAGACACAAACACGTGTGTTTAAAGAGCAGCAGCTCTGCCAGAATGAAGGACATGAATGAATCAGACGGCCAAAGAGCTGGCACCAAAATGTCAACTATATGTCAACTGTAACTTGTGAGGCGAGTTTAACCTTCTTCCTCATTTAAACATCGCTCGTTCCTTCAGTCTTCCATGTGATGTAAAGACAGCAATTCGTCAGACCGGATCTTCTTTCTCCACGGCCCCGTTTTGATGCCCATTGTTTTCTCCCCAGTCATTAACCAGCACTTTTTGAAAAACCTATGCCACTGTCTGAGCGTCACCCGATAAAGCCACACACCGTCTCATCTCAGTTGTCGTTACACCAGCATCACAGCACAACTGCACAGATGTCGTCGGAATCTGGAAAGGTTCACTCACACTCAAAACATTTTTTACCTCTCATCAAACCCGATAGACCACACAGGCACAGCGCAGACTTACGTGAGCCTCTGAAGGGATTTGGCTATGAGCTCTTTCTGCTGGAATTGCCTCAGAATCAAGGCAGCTCAATTCCAGTGCCCGAATTTCACCTGGAGGTTTGCAGATTTATCAGGGGGTGAAAGTGACGTAATGTGATGGGATGTTTCCCTAACTCAGCTGAGGGGTTAGAGGACTCTACTTTTTTGTTTAGTAGTGCTAGTTACAGGGTGTCCGCAGGGTTTTCAAATGTATTAAAAGATAGTAAATCACATAATCTAAAATTTAAGGCCATTAAAAAGCATTAAAAAGTATTAATCATCATTTCACGAGGTATTATATTTTCGCGTAACTTCATTTAGCATTGTGATGCTACCAGTGCTGCAAACGTGGTACGTCATCTCAAAGTGAAAGAAAATGTTTTAATGGGTAAGAGCTGATTCAAAAAGGTGGTTAGAGGACAGAACAGTTACTGTTCGGTTTGTAAATGAACTCACTTTTCTAGCAGTATTCAAGCTCCAAGCGGACACAGACACCGGCATTTAAAGGTGTTATTGTTTTCAAGTGGTCCTTAATGACTGCAGGCAATAGAGCAAATTAACTATTTTCTCAAGATGCAGTTTATGAATCAACGTGTTGCTCACTTCCGACACAGAGATCAGAGAAAAGTGACGGTGACCGTGTAAAGACAGAAATTATTACACAGGATAAATATCACGAGGCTGATCAGTTTAGTTAAAGAACAGATGTAGACTGATCTAAATGGAACCTGAGTTCTGTTATGGAAATGAGGGGGGGGGGGGGGGGAAGCATTGGAAAACACCAGACATACACTTTGATTATTGATCCGTCAGAGTCTTGAACTGTCAGACATGAGCCAGGAGTGCAGATGTTGTTTTAGTGATGCAATAAGCTTTGACATAATTTCCTCTTTAAAATAATAAATGAAAACTCTGACTACTGTTGTGGATCCAACACCTGAACCAGATCTTAGATCAGGTGGGAACTTGGTATTTCCCAGCATGCCCTGAGATATTACATGTGCTGCATGTGAAAAACCTAAATCATTTTGACTGACTTGACAAAAATTTGCGGCAACCTTGTTGCTCAAAACTAAACATAACTCATCTCTGCCTTCTGTGCTGCTGCCACCGTTACACCTCAAACCAAATGCAAGGCTGCATCAGCAGATCTCCAGGTGACCATGCAGTCCCTCTGGGAAGTTGCAGCGTAGCAAAGTTTTTCAAAAACGTGCAGTAAATGTTTGATATTTTCACGCAGGTGCATATTTTTCATGCACTGACTGGCTGAAGTTGCAATATTATGCCACACCAACACAGCATGTGGAGATTCTGTGGGATCTGGACAGTAAAATCTGGTAAATCCTCAGATTTGGATTATTAATTAATTAAATGCAAAAGATTCTCAACTTAGTGTGTAAAGCTATTGAGTTGAGTGTATGAATCAGTTTAAAAGTTAGAAAGGTTGTCAATTATAATAGTTGCTGCTCAATGTCGTGTTGGCTTTAAAAATATTCAGGAGGTATTGAAAAAGGTATTAAAAAGTATTAAATTCAACCTTAGGATTCTTGTATATACCCTGATTTACTGTTGTAGTCTAACCTGTTATTTTTATTTCATTAATTGGTTGTTTAGTCTATAAATATTACTTTGTGTTTTTTTTCTAAAGACCAAATACTAATTTACAATAAAATAAACTAAACAGAAATCTCTCAGTTCTATTAGGCTGAAAAGTGGGATTCAAGATTCAAAACACTTTATTAATCCCAGAGGGAAAATGTTTTGCCTGCTCTCATTTCAGAAAATATTAGAAAACCCACAACTATAATTAGCACCAACAAAATATAAAGATAAATACAAAAACAACAAATATATTCAATTCAACTTTATTTATATAGCACAAATTCACAACATAAGTCATTTCAAGAAACTTTACAGTGTGAGGTTTATGACCTTACACATCAATATACAGAAAACACAAAAGTCCCATTTGAGCAAGCGCTGAGGCAACAGTGGAGAGGAAAAACTCCCTTTAAGAGGAAGAAAGCTCCAGCAGAACCAGGCTTAGGGTGGACGGTCATCTGCCTCGACCCCTTGGGGTTAGTGGACGAAGGAGAATCTGAATAACTGAGCAGTCACAGACAATTTTATGTGTTTATTTACAGTATAGACTGAAAATTCTGGATCAAAGCTAAAAATATCTTTACATGCAAGTTTCTCTGAGCTACAGTATAAAGCTCTCTGGGACACTATTCTAACCGAGGGGAAACATGAGGGTTATGTGATGACTAAAGGTTTGGCTAGTAGCTCAGTAAAATGGCAGAAAATTGTTGAAATGGCCCCTCACACTTATTCTGTCCAGTCCAAAACCTAAAGATATTAAATTTTGTCTTATAAACCAATAAAAACAGCAAATCCCCACATTTGTGAAACAGACACCAGAGTTCGCAAACAACTTTCTGCTGACGGATTAATCGATTATTGACTAATTATTTCATCGCAAGACAAATGTAGGAACTCTTGTTTGTAAAACAAATTCTTCTCTTAGTTCTCCCAGTTTGAGCACTGACACCAGACTGCCCAGCCAGACTGAGTCCGCTGGCCAACGAATCAGCTACAACTCCATTTTATGAGTCTTCATTGCTCTTTAGTTCAAGACTGGTAAAATAATTTGAAGTAAAAAGGCCTCTATGGCCTGAAAAATGACCGATTTTATGTGGGATGAAGGAGGTTTGACAGTTGGCTGACTTTGAACACTGAAGGAGTCGGAAGTTATTTAAATCGTACTTGAATCGTTTTATCATTAAGTGTGACACTATGATGGATTTCTTTATTTTCTAGAGGAGCAGCTTGTAATCAATTCAGAGCAGCACATCAACAGCCCTTGTTTGTCATTCTGGAGACGTTTAAAATGAGAGGAAAATGTGACATCATAAGACGAACCATAAGTCAGGGCAGAACGTTTGTGGTCGGACATGTTTTTCAGTAGTTAACAGAAGCCTGAGTCGCGTGTGCCTGCCTCCTTTGTGAATCATCTCTATGTGACGGCGTTCATTTTCTCTTTTACAGTTTTTGTTTTGGTGGAGGATTTTAGTTGATTTTGTTGCAGCTTTTTTTCTTGTTTGTTTTTTTCCACTTGTGGTTTTCGCATGACGAAAGTCCACAAGCACAGCCTTTTCCGGAATGGGGTGAACAGACTCGGCCAATAGGTCCTTGAGTTTCCACCGCATAACAACGTTTCAATTTGTCTAATCGGGGGTATTTAGGCTAAGTAAACTATCACTCTTCAGGATTTCATCTGTAGCCACAGCCCAGTCATGCAGGCCTCTTATTCAAACCATTTGTGTGCGGTCGAGAGTGGAGCGGGGATGGCAGCCAGTGGAGATGACGGAGATTGGATAACTCAGGGAGAAAGTCTGGGACGCAGAGAGTGAGAGGTCTTGGCATGAGGCTGGAAACCACACGCAACTTGTGTTTGTGTGGTTCTCCCAGAGCCCTGTCTGCTTTTCCTCCTTCACTTCCCCGTGCTGCTCATTGAGGCACCTGCATGCCTCGCTGCTTGTGACCTTTGACCTCCGGTGACAGGTACAGTGTGGTCTGTGCCCTGAGAGACTGCACAGTCGCACTGAATATTTCTTGTTGTCTTTGCCTCTTCTACAGAACGGTTCAGGTCCTGCACACAGGACGGATCACGGGTGGAAAGTAAGACTTTTAAGGGATTATTACAGTTGTTGCGCTTCAGGTCTTCTGGATCAGATTTCATCCTGTGTTTATTGACTAAACTTCAACAGGTTTGCAAACAATATGCTCAAAAGAGAAGATTGTGCACGGACCCCCCAATGTTGTGAATAACACAACACAAAACATGGAAGAACTGATTCGTCCCGTATTATATGGTCTAAATAATTCACACTGTAATCAGCGGACAGCTGATTATAAAAGAACAAATGTGTATTTTTGTATCACTATTTTATGCGCAGAAAGTAACTTGAACACGTCATGAACACTTTTGTTTTGGACACTGAGGGCCGATAAGGTTCCTCATGTGTCCCTGCTGAATGTGAACACAGGTGGGATGTGCCCACAGTCAACAAAGTTGTGGCCAACCCGGCACAGTTCACAGACGTCATGAACCACGCAGTGAGTGGTTAGTTATTTCCCAACGACTGTAGTGACGGTAGCTGTTATCATAATTCAGTCATTATTACTTATTAGAGAAGTACAGAACATCATTATGCTGTCGAGCGTCTCTGTCAGAGGCCGCTTTACCTTCTAATGAGCTTCTAGCTTCAAAAAGTTTCTAGACATTTACTTTTACTAAACTAAACTTTCTTCCAATCGCTGCAGCTGACACAACAAAACACTGACTTCATGCTAATAACTGCACCACAGACACCAGTATGTGTAATATCCACCATTAAAGTTAAACAACACAATATTACTGTTAGACCCCATCCCAACTGGACTACTCAAAGACGTGTTACCTCTAATCAGCTCGTCCATATTAGATCAGATAAA
>JAUMTR010000011.1:14098700-14113080 GCA_032270685.1 Microctenopoma stevenorrisi | reverse complement strand
CGGAAGAATAAGATATAAAGAGACCCGTTTAGAGGTGGAGAACAGTAGGTGCCTGCATTACATGCCAGGCACCTAATTATTCCAAAACAGCGTTTTTTGACACTGAGCTCTGAGCTCTCCGATGAACTCTTCTACGTCCTTCGTGTCTTTTCGGAGCAGGGAGGACTAAACAGTGATGTGGAGACGCTGGGACAGTGGGGGGGGGGATGCTTCTGCCTGCAGGTGACGTGGGTTTGTCCACGTGCGCCGCAGCTGGGAACGAGGCGCGCGCCACAGGACTCGTGTGAATTATGATCGCATTTAACGCGAACATGAATTTCTCCTCTGTCAACTCCTCTTTTTGGAGAGCGGAGTCAGTGGCGATTTCTTTGGGCTTTTCCATCATTTTCCTGCTCGGCACTTTGGGCAACTCTCTGGTCCTCGCGGTTCTGTCTCGAAGCGGCCAGATGAACACAAAAAGCACCAACCTGTTCATCCTGAACCTCGGAGTCGCATATCTGTGTTTCATCGTTTTCTGCGTGCCCTTTCAAGCCACCATCTACACTGTGGATGAGTGGGTGTTCGGACCTGTGCTGTGTAAAGGGGTGCATTTCATCATTTTTCTCACCATGTACGCCAGCATGTTCACCCTGACAGCTGTTTCCCTGGACAGGTGCGTCCGCTACGTCTTTTCCAAATAGACACGTTTACAACTTCTAGTCACAGTTCATAATTGGTGGATAATGTGTTCATAGCTGACTGTAAGTTGCATTTAACCTTGTTGCTGTTGGGATTCTGAATAAAGAATTTCATAGTGAACTTAACACAATAAAAACATTTCAGGTCTGTAACTTGTTTTTTCATGTAATGTGTGTTTCCCATCTAATGTATCTGAATTCTCAGCAGCTTATTTTCTAGCATTACTGATCCATAATCATCACCTGGATCACCTGTCTTCTCCTGCTGTTGCAGGTATTTAGCCATTTGCTGTCCTCTCCGCCCCAGAGAGATGAGGACGCCAAAAAATGCTGCCCTCTCCATCTGCCTGGTCTGGTTCGGCTACTTCCCGCTCAACCACACCACTTACATCCTCCGAATCCTCTCCCACCTGGTGGCATACACCAATTCCTGCCTGAACTCCATCGTCTATGCACTCGTCTCCAAGCACTTCCACAAAGGCTTCAGGAAGGTGTTTAGCTGCACGCTCAGGAGGTCAGAGGTCAACAAGGTGCATGTCATCCAGGCAGTGAACACAGGTAGCAGCCTGGAGACGTCCAACTAAAGACTGATGCATCCAACCTCCACAAACACACCAGAAACTGTCTTTAGGTGACAAGAAGTCTGAATACACTGAAGACTGTGAGGCTGGAACGTTGATTGATTATTGAGGGAAATTCTTTTACCTTTGACGGAAAATATGAAGCCATTACTGAAAACACATGGCACCATAATGAAGTGCGTTTATCACAGTCAGCTGATGAGGTCGAGAGAAGCTGAGAGTTTAGTTTTTGCACACATGGATTGTCAAACTACTGCATACTCAACAAGTAAAACTCCAACTACCTTGATCTGTGCCTAAGTGTGGAACAGGCACATGTGGCCAACATGTGGTTCTTATGGTTGGCCTAATGCTGAAGGGCTTTTCCTGGAAATGATACAAACACTGTCTTACAGGGCAAATAAGAGCAAGAGCCCTGTTGACAGGACATGTTGAAACGGTAATTTACTTATATGAAGTACAACCTGTTACCACCTTTGTAGACTCTTGTCAGACAGATTTGTGACTCAACATCCAGTAAGAAGTGAATTCAGCGTCTTATCTGTACAAACCTGAGTGTTAGCGGTCGTGATTTTGTCGGTTTATATTTCTATATGCATGCAGACAGTGATTGACATTTTCTAAGTTGTGAGCTGATAATAAATTAATTAATGTTTGATGGACACCTGTGGTTCAAGTCATTGTTTACAGGACATGATTTTCCATCTGTGCAGATTGAACTTTGATGATGTAAATGCTCACCCAGATGTTCGGCAGTCGTAACTGAAATGAGTTATCAGTGTTTCCCACTGAATTTTCCCTTTTGAAAGATATTGGTACTTTTAAAGCTGCCGTAGTCACTTTTTTAACAGCGGATCAGAGTTGTAAAGTGAAATAGGCTGTTTGTTGAAACACCATGTCTAAGTTATTCAGCTCAGTATCTTTCATGGCTGAAACCAAAAACTCAAGCTCAAGGAGAGTAAATAATCAGGAGGACACAAACAAAACTAGTGAAAAATGATCAATCGCTGTTTTTAAATTAGCCATCTGAAGGAGTTTTAGGGGTCTTGTACACGAGTGAGGGTAAAATAAATAAAAGAAGTGAGAGATATACACACGTCCACATTAATGCAGCTGTTGTATCCGAATATTGTGATGAACAGGAGCTGGAGGAAGTGGTTAGAGAAGGTAGAAAACGTCTGGGTCAACTTGCAAAACAGCTACCATCCTGACCCGAGGTGCATTAGCAGCTGAAGATATAAAGAAGTAAACCATTCTCTCACTGTGGACTTAACAGATACTGAAACAGTGAAGCTTCATTAAGCAAAACATTCAGAGCAAAGTATAGAAAAAAGATTGTTTTAACAGCTTTTTCTTGACGTTTTGCATAAAAACTAGCGTGAGCCCTGAACCTCATGATGCTGAGATGATCTGGTTGCCTTGGCGATGTTGTCCATCTCTCCATCATCCCCAGTAACAACGTGTGCACACACACTCGGCCTTTAGCTTTAAAGCGACATGGTTGAATTTCTGGCGCTTAATGGATGTTTTTGTCAGACATGTTTAATAATGATGCTCAGGATAATCAGTGACAGCCAGATGTTTTAGTCTGAAACCAATGCAGTAGCTGATTTTTTTCTGCTTTGAACCCATTAGGCTTCCTGTGCAGTTTAAGTCAAACCCAGAATGGTGGTTCTACACCGTTCTTCCTGTTGGCCCCTTTTCACAAAAGCACCGTGAATCCAGCAGCTTCAACGAGCTGTGTTCTCCATGGTAACACACCGCCGGGACTCATTGTCAACATGCTTGTTGTGTTCAGATGTATTTTGAGCTCAGCCAGTGTTTCTTTACATGTGGAGGAAGACATTTCACTGATGTCTCTATTACAGAAAACACTGGAACACTCCCTGTTCTAATGATGCACAGAAAAGAGCAGCTTCAGTCATTTATTCATGCAAAAGTGTTTACGTCTGTACATGCACACTGAAAAAAACACATCAGAGTTGGATAAAAAAGGATTCTCAGTGTTTAGCAATGATTATTAATGTCACCAACAAAACAGATGTGCTAATTCCGATTTCCCTTTATTGGTTTGACGTGTGGAGCAGGAACGACTCAATGACATTAAAACATCATGCTTGTGTGTCTGTACAAAACATTCATTAAACCAGAGGAGGATGGCAGCAGTGTGAGCTGTGTGTGTGCGGATCAAAGTGCAGCTCAGGCCGACGTGTCGAACAGCTTCTCGATCATCTCCTCCACCTCCTCCGGTCGATACTTGTGATACTTCTCAGGATTCTTGGTGAAAGAAATGTTGGCACATCTAGAACAAACGGGAATCAGGAACTTTTAGCTGTGATTAATAGTAAGTATTAAATTAGTAGTGTGCATATTATTATTCACAACTCGTTCTGCAGCTATAGATTTATGTCTGTTTGCAGTGGACACTGATTTTAGCAACAAACATGCATAATATGAAATATTAGCTTCCTAGACAACAGTGGTTCCGTTTCCGCTTGGACCCGTGTGAAAGTAGTAAGTCCTTTTTCAACATGTGTAGTAGCTCACATTCGTCAATCTAACTCTGACAGAGTAAATAGAACATTTAGAATGTCTCTCAGGTTTCTACATCCCCAGAAATAATCCTGAGTCCTGACATGTTCGTGTCTGCGCTCTCACCTCTGCAGAAACGCCCTGTATGCATCAGACACCACTTTCCTCTGAGCCTGACGGATGAAGTCTCGCTGCTCTTTGTCGGGGATGGCCCAGCCCTTCTGAATCTTACACAGCTCCTCCAGACCGTCATTAAAACCCTGCGAGGAGAAAGAAAAGTCAGGTTTATTCTGTGTGTGGATTTTTAAGGATCTGCTGATGTGGTGCAAAAATCATTACCTTGAATTTGTCTTTAATCACTTGTCGTTCTTTGTCTTTCAGCTGGAGGAAGAAGAGATTTTGGTTAGAAAATGTGAAACAAACTAAAATAACTTGGTATATGTGTAGATCAAATGTTCTGATTCTGACGTGCAAACATCATGCTTGAGTTAAAAACTCATATGATGCACAAACAAGTCTGTCTGAAGTCTGACCTTGGTTCCAGGTTGGAGGACGGGCATGTTCCTGTCGGTCAGGTGCTCTGTGACTTTCACCCAACTGCAACAAAATGAAATGTATCAGGTTCAAGACAAACCAAAAAAAGCTTGTTTGAGTCCAGTGTAAAACTTTCTTTTGTTTACCTGCGCTGGTACGTCTGGATCTGCTGCTCTATCAGTTCTCTGTATGAAGTCTCAGCTTTCCTTTGAGTCACAGTTACCAGCTGGATTAAATCAGATCTGAACACACAACAAAATTACACACACAAACAAGAGTCCAAACCTTGATTGTAACTTTGCTGTTCCAAATGATTGGATTACACCAGGTCTCTGTGTTCAAACGTTGCATCATTACATGTAAAAACCTCATAAAGACACAGAGGCTAAACTAGTGAACATCTATGGTTGTAGAAAGGATTTTTCTACTGCACGGCTGCAGCTCTGAAATGGAAGAGAAAATTCTACTCACTTCTCCAGCGACTTGAGGATGTAGTTGTAGTTGTTGTGGAGGAAAATGGCACTCAGAGCTGAGTCCTCGTATACTTTGGATTTACTGAGCAGGTTCAACTGCAAGTTCCCCAAAACCTTACCTGAAAAACGGGAAGTCTATTACACCAAAACGGAGACAACCGTCTACAATAAACATGGTGCACGAGTTTTAGTTTGCACACCTGCAGCCACCTCTCCTAAGGAATACTTAACATTACACAGCGTTTCGCTGGCAGTTTGATTCCTTCTGAAAAGTTCGTCTTTAATCTTGAAATATCAAAAAAGCGAAGTTTCTCTGAACCAGTCAAAATACCACACAACTGCTGCTGCTGCTGGCATGAAGAGGCGAATTCAAACCACTTGATCATCGTACTGTGTTTTCACTTCACAGAGATGAACTCCAGCTCAGGTCGCAGAATCCCAAGCTTCTGATGGAATGGGTCTTTACTAAATCTCCCTGGAGTGACTCGTGATAACTATAAAAGCCACATAAAACTGTCTAACTGTCTAAATGATTAGAACGTGTTTTTCCTCTGGGGAAATGTGCGATGGCTTTCTTTTTATACTCACATATATAAGTGCTGAGCAGCCTTTTGTTGAACTCGGTGGCAGAGCTAGGTGTTGATGAACTTGCCTCTGGAAAACATAGAGCATGAGTCAAAATGATGTGTTTTACATTTCATTTCATTACATAGAGCCGGGGGACACCTCCAGTTTCTTTTTTAACCTGCACTTCAGCACATGCACGTCACAGTGAGCGTGACTCAGAAGCAGTTTCACGAACCAGCATGAAAAACAGCACTGCACAGTGTAGGAAACATTCACAGTCAGACTGGTCGCGCTTACCTCGGGGGTCTAACGGTATATTGTAAGTGTTGCCCAGTACTAAAAGGGCCGAGGCAAAAGAGAAAAAGAAGAGACAGAGGCACAAGTGCAAAAAGGTTAGAAAAGACTTGTTAGTGCAGAGTAAGCAGCTTGAAAGACGGGAAAGCAAAGCTGGGGACAGATTATGTCTAGGTGCTGGATGTGAACACCCTTAAATCAAATCTGTTATCTTTTACTTTACGTCCAAGTTATTTGTGATTGATTAGACTGTTTGGTAGTGTTAGTTTAGATCCCAGCAGCAGGAGGCCTGAGCTAACAAGAGCTAACTGAGCTAAGCTAAGTGCTTGTGACTGTACCTTGTGAAGCTAACATGGCTCCGGCGGTCTCGTGGAAGTCGAGCAGCTGCTGCAGGAAGAGGATGGCCTGCAGGAAAGAGGTCAAGGTCAGCAGCATCTCAGGTTTATTCATCAAACAGACTGAGCACAGAGATGGAGTAGAAAGGTGTAGAGTCTCCACAGGGTTACACAACAGCGCTGGCTCACATTGCTGGTCAGCTCGTGGACCGTTCCGTCCTTGGGCATGTTGTACTCTTTGTCGGGGTCATTCTGTGGTTCAACAACAGACACTTCAGTAACTCAGTATTGAATGAATGATGTGGCATTTTTAAGGTTTCTTGCCTTGATGCTGTCTGCAAACTCCTCCAGAGCTTTGGCTCCTATCGTTTCCATAGAGGTGATGAGCGTGGGCAGCTTGTTCTTGGTGCTCGCTGCTGTCCCCTGCATATCGACACAAATACTCGCTTAATAAAATGAATGTTATATCGTTGTCCCTATTTAATGTGACTACGCTGACTGAGACCTGGAGGGTTGTATCGAACTCAGGCTTGGTCATCTTCAGGTGTTTCAGGATGGGGAAGATGGTGAGGACGGCAGAGTAGTCATGACGCATTATGGCTCTGCGAGCAGCCGACACAATATTTTCTCCCTCCAGCATCAGGTTGTCCAGCGCCTCCTGTGGAAGGACAAGAATAAAACATATTGGAAGCTTTTCACTCAATATTCTAACTAGAGATAGATTTATCGTATAAATCGCATTTCATTGAAACAGCTAGTGCAGCAAGTCACTTTCCTACTACGGCTTCAAAACCAAATCCACAGCAGGTGCAAACTGCTTATTGTTTAAAAGAAAAGATGACGTTTCATGACTTCATGTTCTGCCGTCACACCTCTGAAATCATCATTCAGACACTAACGTAACATGTCAAGTCTCTGCACAGGAACTGCTGACTGACCACTCGTGTCTTTCTCTGACCTGAATGAGGGAGTCAAACGTCTTCTTCTGATGGTGCTCGGGGATGATTTCTGTCAGGAGCGTGTACTCGCTCTGGGCCAGCTTGACGAAGGCACTGATGCAGTGAATGTAGGAGTCGATCTCGATGTCCAGGACATCGTCCTTTCCTGAGAGGTATACGGGGGAACATTGGGTCAGGGGGTAAACCCATAACACTGGTGCAGATTAAAAAAGCTCACAGCGTGTGTGTATGTATATGATGTAGGTGTTGGACTGTATTTGTTCAGTAATGTTCAGTGATGTTGAAGCTACAGAAGGCGAGAGTCCTTATCAGCGTTGTTTTGCTAATGTTCCTTCTGTTTCCAACACGTGCGCATCACTCACCTGCCGTGGCCCCGTGCTTCTCGTTCAGGGCGTCAGAGTGAAGTTTGACCCGCAGGTCATGATCGTGACCTGGTGGGTGGGGTGTGACAGCAGGGAGACAGGCCCATTCAAACCACTGGGGTCAGAGGTGTGGTAGGGGGGGGGACAAACCTGAAGCTGGAACAAGTGTACCAACCACCACCAAGCACCAGCAGTGGGAAGGGAGGAAGCAGGGGACACCCGCCATAGTCGGGTGGACAGAGAGACCACAGCGCTTTGATTGGTGTGTTTGTGTGAGTCGTACCTAAAGTTAGTGAGTGTTTTTAAAACAGGAAGATGTCACAACAGCGTTCAGTTCACTGCAGGCGACTCATGGGAAACATCGCTTCATTAACTGATGAACTGTGGAGCTCGATGACTCCACCCAACCTTAAATCCAGCAGCCTCCTCCTTCCACATTAGCTCTAACTACACCTGCAGTGTGTGAAAGCTGTTGTGACTGTTGCGTGTCTGTTTCCCTACGTGAGACACAACAGTGAAGCAGTAACACGAGGTGCGTTACCTTCCAAAGGACTGAGGTTAGAGCCCCCCTTTTTCCCATCCAGCCCATGCTGTGAGTACTGTTTCAGAAGGTTCTGAGCCTTGCGAATGGTCCCTGGTCCCAGAGACACAGAGACAGAGTCCAGAGGAGAAGAAGGAGGAGGGGGGTGCAGTGAAGTCCAGACAGCCAAGAAGAAAAAGAAGGAGGAGGAGAATAGGGAGATCTAGGAAGTGAGTGATTAAACATAGACAGCATATCCCTCCACCACTGAGACAGCCAGCAGAGGTCTGGGGGGGTGGGGGGTACCAGAGCTACACCACAGGAGGATCAGGTAAGAGACAGAGAAAACTACTATGTGCTGAAACCCACAGAACTCGGGTAAGAGCAGAATAAACAGGTTAGATCAGTTATAAACATGAACATGTCCATCATTAATGTCTCTAATATCAACACTATCATTGTCTGCAGTATTTTCATATTTATGAGGATTAAAACACAACATCGTGACTTGGTTAGTGAGTTAGTGAGCTGCATTCACCACGTTAGCACGATTAGCATGTTAGCAAACAAGTTCTGTTTGTGTCCACGTGATCAAATCTTCCGCCTCCTTTCCGTCCTTGTGACTCCAGCACCTCCTTTTTTTTTTTTTTCCTCCAGCACCTCCTGCTGTGACCGTTTTTCTGTATTCATCTGAACCCACAGACTCGTTCTGCCTGTTCTCCCTTCGACCAAAGATCACTAGAATCGAGCCTTTATCATAAGTGGAGCTTTAACAAAGCAATCTCTCATCATTTTGGCTTTTCAGCACAAGCAGGAGCAACATGAAGCAGCTGTGGCTGCACGAGGTTTCATATCCAGATTTGTGCCAGAAGAAGCAGGTTATCAGCTTCACACTACACACAGCACCTCAGCCAAACTCGTTCCATCACTGTGAGAACGGTGGGGTGAAACTGGTAGCAACACAACGGAGCACAAATACAATACGTTTACATTACAAACTATTTGCTGATTGACGGTGACAACGTTTACCAGTATATTACCATATGTAAGCAAGTATTTACAGGTTTAACAAGACTTTATTTGTGTAGCGGCGCAGCATGTGGCTGATGGTGTACGGATGATTCAGAGGGAAAATACTGCACGTAATTTGTTTCTACAGGAATCATCTCTGAAGTGTTATTATTATTTTGTTTTTGTTAAATAATCATGGTCACAGGCTGGTTGTGAACACGACAGCAGCAGTGATTCCTGCAGCATTTCCTGTACACGTATCGTCAGTTGCATCCCAGTTGTGATCTTTTTATTGGGTTACACACAATACCCAGCACCGCTCATTATCTGTGATCAGTTCCACCTTTTTGATCTTTTAGTGACACCAGCGCTACAGATTCCACCAGTACACACCACCATGAACACATAGGCCTGCATCTACAGTGAAAGCAACCTACTGGGACTCTCCTGAGAACAAATCAACTTTAGCCACACGCTCAAGCTTTTAGAAAAACACTCGTGTGGCAGCTAATGGACAGAAAAAAGCACAAGGCACACACTAAAGCTCTGTGTTTACCTGGGATGTAGACTGTCAGGGATTATGAGAGAGGAAAGCATGAAGGATTAGGGAGAGTCAGTGTGAGTTGGTAGTGAGCAGGATCATTATTACACATAGAGAAAAGCTGTAACACACTAATGTGGGTAATTTATCTAATCACATTAAATACTCTAAACATGGCTGAATGACTCGGAGTAGCTGCGCCTGTTGCTGACCTGGTCTCCTGGGAGCCTTCTTGGTGGGCGTGTCCTTGCGTTTGGTTTGGACAGCGGGCGAATAGAGGACCCCAGAGGAGGCACTGTTCTTGCGGAAGTGATCTTTCAGGCCTTTGATGGATCGATCCAGCTGGCTGGATCTGATCTGGAAATAGACGTTCATGAAGTCTGCGGGGGAGAGGAGGAGACTGCTCAGAAATTCAGTGGCTGTCGCAGATGGACACGTCTGATGTACATTTATAACAACAGGTTTTAACACAGAGTTTCCACACAGAGGTTTGCAGCACACAGAGGTTCACTTTGTTTTCACCTGCAATATTTCATAACTCTTGTGTCGTGAAAACGTATCGGATACTTGTAAGTATATTACACAAGACATAAAATCAAAGTTTATTGCTCCTGGCTTACTGTGTGGACATATGACTATGTGGTTGGTGTCCCTTGCTAAATGCACCTGACTATTACCTGCAGAGCACAGATGTTTGCTGGCACTGTACAGTGATACACACAGAAATATATTTAGTTACACTTATTAGCAGGTATGTAAATGGGAAAATATGATATATGTTTAAGGGGTATTTTTAACTGTAGGGAATTCTAGTTTGAAAACCAGAACTATATAAATCCTCTCTGTGTGAAACCTGGAATTGAGGAAAATGATAAGAATAAAAGTGAAAAGTATAATGGAGGAGCAGTGTAGAGCACAGAGCAGCCATGCTCTGAGAGTCATACCCTGGTTGCGTCCATATTCCACCAGCCATCCAGCGATGCAGATGATGTCTTGGAGCACGGCTTCAGGCAGGTGTTCCAGCACCACCTCCTCCTGAACTTCCAGCTCATCATCCACGCTGATGGCGTCCAGGATGAGGATGGGAGGAACAGGTTTACTGTAGCGGGTCAGCAGGCTGCGAAACTCACCCTCTAGCAGCTCTTTCCCCTTCTCAAAGCGAGCTTTCTGCAGAACAACAGCAACGCGCGAACCAAGAGGACTAAGTTAACCTGCTCAGGTAAATCTTCACATCGACGGCAGGATTGGAAAAATTTAATCTGCAAATAACCATTCTAAAACATTGATCTGCTCCTTTAAGGGTGGTTAGCATTAAAGATGGAGGTTAATACTGTACCACTGTGTTGAGTTCAGGGCTGTCAGGGTTGTTGTCTTGAAAATACTCCACAGCTTTCTGAATCTTTGCAATACAACCAAGATACTCATCCAGTCTCCCTGTTGGTCTGAACGAGAAAATACACCTGATAACAGGCTGTATCTTATGTTTTAACATCTTCTCCTGAGAATAACGTCAACATCTCACCCCTCTCTGATGATCCTGTCCGTGTCTTTAGCCACGTGGTAGTAACTGATGACATGATCCATGCAGGACAGAGTTTTGTCCACGTTCTCCTGCAGCCTCTGCAGGTTCTCTGTCTGTTTGTGGACCGGGATGATGGAGTTCTCGAGCTGCATCAGGCGGCTCTCGAACGAAGACAGGATGGAGACCTTGGAGAACGAGAAAGGTTTAAGGTCTAAAAGAGGACAAACTACAAAAATTGTATTATAAAATAGCAGTTACAGCATCCAATCATTACAAGTGCGTGACTTCTACACGCAAAAAAACTAAAACACACTTGTTTGATTTCAGACTTTGTTCACACCAAACTAATACAAATGAAAAAACCACAATCTCTGGCAATGACTCTTGGAGTTTTGCATGATGTAGCAACCAAGAAGAACTGAGGTCATGTCATCAAGAGTATTCTGAAAAGTAATTTTTTGTGTCTCCATCATTTTATAGACTTGACACTGACAGTCTCCTTTGGTTTTGAACTGTTAATCCAACACACAGTAAACATGTCTCAATTACACTACCTACAAAATAACAAGGTGGATATATCACATGAGTGGTACAAGCTTTTTGGTCTGATCTTCACATTCAGTAAAGTTATGTTGAAAACACCTAACCACATAATCTCAGTAAACCAGACTCTGGTCCAACTCGTTTATGTATGATTTAATGGATGAGATGTGTTTGTGAGTCAACGTCAGACTGGTGTGTGTTGGTACCATGCCCTTTGTCAGCTGGTCACTCTTCTCCAGGTTTTCTCTGATGAACGACAGCGTCTCCTGCTCCTGTAACATCACGCAGAGACACAAGACTCACATCTGTCACTCTGCCACGACAAAGCGATATTTTCTTTGTTAACAAACAGTATTTAAAACATTCAACTTGATCCAAATCAACTAATATTAGCAAAAAAACACAAAGCTGCGTTGGATGCTTCCTTCCTCTCCAACCATCACCGACCTGCTTCAGTTTCTCCTCTATCTCCCGTTTTCGGGCGGACGCATCCTCAGTAGGAATCATCCTGGAGATAATTCCCATCAAAGGACGAATAAAATGGGATTAATTTATTTATCGGACCTTAAAAATGTCAACAACGACGCCCAATGGCTAACGTTTTGGAGAGCTAAAAGCAGCGCTATCAAACTAGCTAGGTTTCCCGGTGTAAGACAAGTTTCCGGTTGTATTTTCAAAGTAAAATGCTGTTGTACTGTTAATAATTTCGTGCTTATGTATTGCTAAGCTAGTGCTAATTTAGTTTTTACTAAGATGTTGAGGGTCTTTCTCTCAGATGTGACAGAGTAATTGTATACTATATTTTATTAGAACATCTGAGGAAGAAAACTCAGCTTAGTTGTAACTGACAATATTTTCTTTGTACTTGAATGTTCATGTACTGTAGATACATAGATACATAGATCCTTCCCAACCTTTATCAATCACACAAACCAAGGAAACACCAAAATCTTGAGCAAAGATTAATGTTAATTCTCCCCAGATTACTATGTTCTTTGACTTAAAATCAGTCTGACGTTGGCAAAGAGTTGATTCGGGTCATATCTGACCTGACTTGCTTCTACCTCTCCATCACGATCATCACCCTCAGCCTGGTTGCAACCTGCTTGCTCCGCGTTCAACTATCTGTGTGTGTGCTCTGTAACGCTCAAGTCTCCTCTGTATTGTTTCTGATAATACACCTCTGTTAATATAATTACTGAGTCACTGAGAATTTTTACTACACTGATATAACAGTAAGAAATGGGATCTGAAATACATTGCACGTCCAAATATTAAATGTTAAGGTTTCTTTTGGTTCGTTAAATGTTAGGGGCTTGAAAGACATTGTTAAAAGAAAGGCTTTATTCTTATTCTGCAAAGGGCAAAACTCTCACTGCATATTTCTTCAAGAAACACTCTTCTGAAACGGATGTGACTTTTTGGGTCAACCAGTGGGGTGACAAGATTATTTTCAGTCACGGTACAACTCGATTTGGAGGAGTTGCTGTATGCTTCAACAACTGGTGAAATTGTGACTTACCAATCTGACAACAATGGACATTGGCTCGCAGTGATAGTCAAAACCGATCAACTATTCGTAATAATGGTTAATGTTTATGGTTTTAATAGGTCTTAAATGACCTAAAGTTATTTAGCAATTTATTACATTTAGTTGTTCAGGATCCGGCCAGAAATCTAGTCAAGTTTAATTTAATCTGATTGCTTTTTACCCCCTATTTGCTTCATTATATTTAAGTAACCTTTAATTTATTGCTTTGTATTGTGTTAAGTTTTCTTTTGTGTGTTTGGTTTTTTACTATTTAAAATCTAATATCTACATTTTCAACTTTACTTTTGATAGATACTTTTCTATACACGTATGTATAAGTATATTTATATATGTATATATAATGTGGATTTACTTTGTTCAACCTGAATATATGTTGTATTGTATATTTGCTTTGAAATTTCGCCCTTGTGTGTTGTTCAATTATTAAATAAAGTTTTTTAAAAAAATGTGTGTGTGTGCGCGCGCAGCCTCCGCCTTGGAAGTTCGACAGACTCGTAAAACATCCGCAGCATGGTGCTGCAGACATTAAAAGACCTGAGCCTCCTCAAAAAATACAGTCGACTCTGTGCCTTTTTGTAAACAGCAGTTGTGTGTTTAGACCAGTCCAGTTTATTGTCTAAGTACACTCCCAGGTACAAAGTTGTTCACCACTTCTGTGTACTGTGTGGTGTCTCCACCCTGAATACATCCTACAACTGCAGAGTCATCAGAGAACTTCTGAAGGTGGCAAAACTCTGAGTTGTACGGGAAGTCGGATGTGTACAGGGTGAAAAGGAACGCAGACAGGACTGTCCCCTGTGGAGCATATATAACAATGAATTAAGTAAACATCTTTTAATTGGTTATAGAACAAGCTAGAATCACTCCTACATCTCTTTGTTTTACATACAGGCATTTTCAACTAGTAGTGTCACATAGAAAGTGTTTCTATGTTTCACAAGTTGTGTACTAGAAACAAAAAAGAATATATTGCATTTTCCTTTCCTTACTGCAGAGGGACGCCGTCTGCATCCTTCATTTTACATAGTATGTAAATCACAGTTTAAGACACGTTGGTGTTGTACACATCCTGTTTATTTAACACCTGAACACATATCTCAGGAAATAAACATAAAGGAAATGAGGAATGAGCATCGCCGAGGCTAGGTGTAAACAGACTGACATTTACTTGGAGAAGCAGATATTGCACATGTTTCCTGAGAAATGTAAAGGGCAAACAGTAGATGTGTAAAAGTACAAGCAACAGTTTTTTTTATTTCAGTTGGTGGCTCCATTTATTTTTTTAGGCCAATTGAGCAAAGTAATGCCATGGTCAGTAAACCATTTACCAGTGGTTTTGGCACTGTGAGCAGGTGCCAGGTCGTGCTGAAAAATGAA
>JAUMTR010000011.1:14077381-14091854 GCA_032270685.1 Microctenopoma stevenorrisi | reverse complement strand
AGTTTGTTGTTTGTGAACAGTTCTCACGGGTTGTCAAGACCAGAATAAACCCTGTTTTTATAACTCTACTTCGTGCTACGTTGATCCTTGAGGGTGCTACAGTTAGTGTTGCCTGTTCAGGAAGCAGCAGATGTGTCTGGGTGTAAAACAGGAGGAGAGGGGCTTTTGAGCCGTATTGGCTCTCCAGGTGTAACCAAGACAACAGCATTCTCCTTCTTGGGCAACCAGAAGGCCGGATAAAGAGGCTCCAGGAACTCTGCCTTGTCTTTGTGGATGAGCGTCATGTTGTCATCCACTCCATAGAAAGCCAGAAGGCCCTGTTTGTAGTCCACATACACTCCAATACGAGGGAACTTCTCCACATTGAGAGGGGTTTCAACACCACTGTGCCATGTGGAGAAGGTGCGTCCGTTCCACTGAAGACACCAGGAGAAGTTGTTTCCTGTGATGCAGCTGTTGCTCTCGTTGCCCTTGCGATCGATGCTCTTGTACGTCAGACCGATGTGTGTGCCCTCACCGCTGATGTCTGCCTCAAAGTAGTGCCGGCCCAGATAGAAGCTCTCTGTGGCCAGAACCTGGCGCCAGTTCTCAAAGCGCTCAGGTAAATCCGGGTACGGGTGCTGCCAGGGTGTGGTGTTCATAACCTTCCTGTTCTCATCTGTCAGTCGCAGGAACTTATGAGCCGTGTTAGCATCAAAATTCACCTGAGCAGCATCTGGAGGAAGAATGTCACAATTTTAATTCATTGTCAAACAACAGGAACATACCTGCTGCAGATGCTTCCCTTTAGCATCAACAGCAATGGAGTTGATAGTTGTACTTCATATTACACCAAGTCATAGTTTCTGGGGACGATTTGTAAGAGTAATGCAAAAGTAATTTAACAGTTTCATTGGGATCTTTCAAAACATGGTTGTACAACACTGCAGCAGACAGCTCAGGCCTGACCTTCACGCCGGTTGGACGGTGTGATAGTTTACAATCCCAACAAAGCACTGAAAACCTTGCTGCAGCTAAAGAGCAGCTTTGCCCATCAGTGGTTGGTGAAGACCAAAAACAGAGGTAAAAGGTAAGGATGCTGATAAGGATTCGCTTGTGTGGTCAGAGATAAAGTGGGGTGAGGTAGCATCTTTCTGGCAGCAGAGATTTGAAGAAAAAGACTGAGAACCTTGTCTAACACTGCTTTAAACCTACAACATGACTTATTAATCGAATAGTTGATTGTAATAAACCCATTCAAGCTCGAATGTGATGACTGAAAAAAATACATAAACTCATTTACATTTTAGGAAATCGGCGTGTGTCACTGGATCCGGAAGATACTTGGTATATCTTGTAGCAGCAATTTCATGAACCGTCGTCTTTATTCCCATTTTGTCTGAAATGCAAGAACACATATTTCAGTCTCTGGTGACTGTCACAAGAAAACCGTCACAAGTATTTCAACTGCTTGATTGCATGACGCACACAAGTGGTGACTCATGTAGGACACGTGTAGCAAACTGACATTGTTTACATATTTAAACACATTTTTTCTCAGTTATGTGCGACATACAGGCCGACTCTACCAAAATGTGGCCAGACTGGCGCTGTCTCCGCATGTTCTCACCATTTTTGCACGTCTCTTTAACTTTCTCGATATATGAGGACACAAGCTTGTCAGAGAGCTCCTGCGTGGAGTCAACGATCACGCGGCTGAAGGACTTCAGACGGTCCATCAGGCCGATGTAGACCCCAGGCAGAGAAACATCAGTGGCTTGTTTCTTGAACTGTGAATACTCCTGAAAACAAACCAGCAGAAAGTTAAATATAACATTTTAAATGATTAAATAGTTTTAAAACCAATAACTCAAGATCATGTTCTTTTTAAAAAGATATATATAGTGCTAACAATTTGAAGAGTAGTTTTTTTTTGTATTTCCATCACCTCTAACTGTATACTGTCACTCAGAGAGTCTCTAAGTATATGATCCGCGATATTCCAGTAATATGATTACAGATATAACAAAGTGAATAGCACTGAAAACCAGTGTTCTCCAGTTTAGAGTCTCCCCTGTGATCTGCTATCACCAGTATCGACTCTAAACTCAATGGAGTATGTTAAATATCTTGGTCTAATATTAGTAAAGCCTTGGATGAGTGCTGACGAGTCCCACAAGATCCTGCACCAGCAGTAAAGCTGGTTCTGTTCCTGGCTGCGTACCTGTAAGAAGTCCACATCATTCTTGTTTCTGGAGAGCTTCTCCATCTGTGCCTGGTTCTTCTTAAGCTCAGTGCACCTCTGCTCCAGGTGAACCTGGATACCCTCAACCTGCTTCATCGCCTGCTTGTGCTCGCCCTCCAGGATCTCCGTCACCTCCTTCTTGGCCTTCAGCATCACCACATGCAGCTTCTCAAACTGGCTCTCGATCACCGCTCGCACCTCAGTCACCGATTGCTGCAGAATAGCATTTTTGATTACACATAACATGAGCATTCATCTCACAGAGGAAGTGAGGCATATGAAAGACAAGAGGTGGGGAATGCCTCTGATGGCATGACAATGTTATGGAATTGCCACCTCATTGTGAAGACACTTTGCTGCCCCACCCCTACCCAACATAAAAACATGGATTTCCTCCCATGCCTGAGGGAAATATGTCTGGTTTCAGAGGCTCTGCTGCATCAGAACTTCCAGCTGCTGGTTCCTCAGGACCAAAATGACTCGCTTTGTCATTACTGATTGTGACATACACCCTTGGGTGTGTGGTCAGAGGAGTCACACGTTGAGTTTACCTCAATAGAAACGGTGTTGAGCTGAAGTTTGTCGATAGCATTCTCTGCTGCCGTCACCGTCTTCACCACCTCAGTCTGCTTCTCCTTCAGTTCCCTCTGAAAACAACAGGAGGAAGAGAACATACTTCAGAAATCAGAGCTCTGTTCTCCTTTCATTATTCAGATTTGAGTCTGAATTCCTCTGACAGGTTGAGGCAGCTCCAGAACAGACGCAGGGAGAGCTTACTTCCTTAACTGAACACGTAAATTTACATAAAAAAAACACCCAAATAGAACTCATATTATTATTTAGTGGACACAGACTCTGAAAAGTTGCTTTATTAAATCAATGTTCACAAGCTAAAAATCACAATTTAATGGTTTAGGTAAACTTTTTTACTTAGATGTTGGTAATTATTCAGCTTAATTTTATACGTAAATTATTATGTATCTATTTATCTAATTTTCTAGTTACTAATAGATTTAAGTTGACAATTTAAAATTTGTTTAAAATAATTTTATTGATTTTAAAAGTTTAAAATAAGTTCAGTTTTTCAAAACAACTTAACTTATACAGTGAACATTATAGAAATGGATTTGACTGATATGTTTCACCTTAGTCTTATTTAGACTCCTTCCTTCCTGTAAATCATGCAGATTTAATCTCCATAATCAATTCATCTAAATCAACTACCTGTCTTTTAGACCCCATCCCGACTGGACTACTCAAACAGTTTTTACCTCTAATTAACTCATTCATATTAGATCACATAAACATTTCCTTATTAACAGGCTATGTACCACAGGCCTTTAGGGTAGCTGTAGTTAAACCTATATTGAATAAACATGCACTTGATCCAGGGGTTTTACCAAATTATAGACCAATATCCAATTAAAAAGTTGTGGCAGAGCAATTATGTGACCACTTGCGCAGGAACTATTTCTATGCAGATTTTCAGTCAGGATTTAGAGTAAATCAAGTTAATGAACTCTATTGTCTGTTGTGTGGAGTTAAATGTAACTGGCTGGTAGTTGAATTCCTTAGTCTTTAGTGTTAGTATTTGATTCTGTTACTGTATTTCGCAGCTAATGCTTCACACTGCTTTTGACCTTTAAACTGGATAATGAGTTATAATAAGTGTTCAGAGCCGCAATGTAGGAGGGGACAACAGCTGTAATGCATTTTGAAAAATCATAATTTTTCTGGTGTTGGTGATGACATCGTTTTATTGAGCAGTGTGGATGTGATTTACCTCTAAGCTCTACACCTCCAGCTGCAAATTAAAGACACTTAAATGTGCCATCTTTGTATTGACGTAAGATTATTTTTAAAAACTGTGGAAGACTCCGCCTTTGCCACACAGGAAACATTAGTGTGTCATAGGTCAAATAACAAAGTCACAAGAGTCTTGATGTAATTTGAGAATACTGTGGACAACGGTTCACTAAATATTAAACATATTACGGTAAAAGAAAAATAACTAAATATGAGAGAAGTATCTGGAAACACCTACCTCTATTTGCCTGCGAGCCTCCACCACAGGTACGTTGTTGTGGCCCCTGTGGTTCTCCGTCACACAGTCCTGACAGATGCAGCATGTGTCGGCACAGCAGAAAATCTCCAGGGGCCACTTGTGGGTCTCACATGTTCTCCTCTCAATGTCCGTGAGTGGCTCCACCAGCCGATGGTTCTGAAACTTGGGGTTCTCCAGGTGAGGCCGGAGGTGAGTCTCGCAGTACGACACCAGGCAGGTGAGGCAGGACTTCAGGGCCCTGCGGGGGCCCTCGATGCAGGAGTCACACACCACATCGTCGGGGCCCAGAGGTTCATCCTTCACCTCCTCTTCTTTTACCTCCTCCTCTGTCTGTGGTTCTGCCTCTGTCTTCTTTTCTTCCGGAGTCTCATTTAGATCTTCTTCCGTCTTGATCTCCTGCTCTATCTTTGGCTCTTGTACTTCTTTGCTCTCCATCTCAGATGCTTTAGCCTCAGTTCCATTCTGGTTTGGACTGTGAGAAGGCTCAGACTTGCCGTTGCTCTGCAGACACTGAGGACATCCTTTACATTTGTCCTCGAGGCAGGAGCCACATACTGTGTGAGCGCAGGCTGCCAGCTTGTCTCCGCTCAGTGCCCCTGAGGAGACATCACACAGCTGCTGTTTGACGGGAGCTTCTTCTGCAGCTGCTGTATCTGCCATGTCTCCAGTCTGGTTCTTCCCTGTGATCCAGGCCTCGCGTCTGCTCTTTTATTTTCTCTAAAAAGAACCCGCTGAACCACTTTTGTTGGGCTTGAAAACCACACCTTGATTATATCAGTCCAAAGCCATGTAGTTTCAGTGTAAATCTTAACCACGCCTTCAACACACCCACGCTCACCGCCCCCGAGAGGTGTAGGGTTGCACTCTCATGCATGCTTTACTAGAGTTACAACTGAAAACACAAGTTTCTCCTCTTACACCCTCCCCCAAACTCACGGACAGCTACTTTGTATTACCAACTCCAGTTTTTCTCACGTGTGCTGATGTAGCAGGAAGTGATCGCTGCAGTCTTTTGTACCTTTCCCCTTCCTCTTTGATATGTTAACATTTCAGCTGCTCCAAAGTTCAAGTGGAAAATCCAGAGCATCTGTGAACACCGGCTGACACTGAGCACATGCTGCCCCCAAGTGAGCAGGTTACAAAGCTGCACTTATCAATACTGCGACTAACAAATAATCAGTGTAATGAGAAATGTGTGTGTGTGCTGTGACAAAGTGACAGACACAGTCAGAAACCAGCTCGTGAACACAGTGGAGCACTTGGAAGCTGAGATAAAGAGAGGGAACGTTGGTTCTGACCCGCTGTTATCTAGACATACCCTCCTGCTCAGTCCAAAAATGTTATAAGCCCAGACTGACAATACAGGCAGGGTAAATTTACAGCAGGTAAAATATTATGGATCTGTTATCAGAATCAGAATTAGCTTTATTCGCCAAGTATGTTGCACATACAAGGACTTTGCTTCTGGTCATTTGTAGCTTCTCTAGGACAGTACAGACAGAAAACAAGTACATGAAAAACAATCAATTAAAGACAAATTACAGACATATTATGACAAGACAGAAAGACAAGACAGTATGTGTGTGTGTGTGTGTGTATGTGTGTGTGTGTGTGTGTGTGCAGTGTGCTAAGTTGAGTGCCGTTTGTGTTTGTGTCCATATAGCAGCAACAACAACTAATGAACAACATTTGTTCATTAGTGATATTGCCTGAGGGAATAAACTTTTCTTGTGTCTGGTTGTTCTAGCAAACGTAGCTCTGTAGCGTTTGTCAGAGGGGACAAGCTGGAAGAGGTTGTGTCCAGGGTGGGAGGGGTCTCCACCCACTTTCTGACCCTTGAGGTGTACAGGTCCTGAAGAGAGGGCAGAGGTGCATCCATGATCTGTGCGCTGCAGTCTGTGTTTGTCCTGTGTATCTCAGGTAAGGAAACAGCTCTGTTATAGTTTCTATTTTTAATTATTAGGCTCTGATGAGTTTAATTCCGGGCGGAGCAGAGCTCAGACAGGTGCAAAAGAAAGCAGGGAGGAGACAGGTGAGTGATGCAGGAGGGGCAGACAGGGAGCAGGGCTTTGACAGTAAAAACTGTTTGATTCATGTTCATTTATCGTCATAAAAACCCCCACACAATCAGCACCATTTCACTTTATCTAGAATGTTGATTTGTGGTGAGAAAATGAACACAAAGACACTTCTGTCTGTTATGCAGGACGACGTGGGTCTGTCTCATAAAGCTGGATCTCTTTGGCATTAATGACTATTATATTTAGCCTGGAGATTCTTTTGTGGTCATATGTCGACATGAGCAGCTTTATTTATACAAGAAATGCACTGTTGCTGGTAAAGGTAACATTTTATGTTAAGTCATCATGAAACTTAAAACTCACGCAGACACAGTTTGAAATTGTGTACCTGTTCCATATCTTGTGGTGCTGTTTTTAGTTTCTGAAACTTTAATGGCTCCTGATTTTCTTCACTAGAGTTCTAGGAATCAGTTTCTGTTCAGACTAGAACAAACTAGAACTGTCGCTTTGTGAGACAGAGTCCAGGTCAGTCCCCCAGTTTTATTGCCATAAACCTAATTAAGCAGTTGATCGAGTGTTAATCTGTGTTCTAGCTAATAAAATAATTAAATCTTAATCATGACAATGTTATTTGAGCTCACAACAGAAATTATTGCGTTGTTGATATAAACTTTGTCTTTTCTGTGTTACAGGCAGGTCACACCTGCAGGTAAGGGACACACCAGCAGAAATGCCCTTGTGCTTTTGAGCATCAGCACTAATTAGTCTAAACAGTTTGTCCTTCATCACTGCACCCCCACCAGCTCTGTGATTGGAGGAGCAAACACCATCAGCTCCTGGTATCTATGGAAGAAGAGGCTGAGGCGTGAAAAGTAGCTGTCCTCCTGGTATGGAAGCTGTTTTTCAGTCAGATACTTGGACACAACAGGCTTCACCTGCAGAGAAGGTGAGAGAAAGGTCAGGGGCAGTTTTCTACATGTACACTGTGAAAATGAGTAGAAAGCAACACAGTTCACGTCAATCAGAAAACCGTCATCAGTGTCTGCATGCAGCTACTAGCAGGGGCAGGGACAGAAGGGTGGCCGAAAGGAATTACCCCTTTCTACCACCATGGTCTGGCAAAACAACCACAAACAAGTATGTACAAGTACTGTATGACAGAAACCCACACAATTACTACATAGAGACACAAAACAACAACAAAGAGCTACAAAATAAGTCCAGAGAGTCAGAAAGTAGCCACAAAGAGACGCCCAACAACTACAAACAAACTGAGACAAGCCACAAAAAAATGCAAAACAAAGACACAAAAAACGTGAGAACCAACACAAGCCTCAGAATAAATACGCACACAAAAAGGCGCAAAACAACGTCAGCGATGGAAAATGATGTGCTGTAACTGCACAAATGTTAAATTATTATCATACTATTCATTTCACTGCATTAAAAACTGCCTGTTCAACCAAATTACTGCAGAAAATAAAGTGTCTTTGTCTCTTCTCCAACACGTCTGAACTCTTTCATACCATATCAATTTATTTATATAGCACATTTAACACAGCATGGCTGCACACTCTAAGAACAATTTAAAAAAATCTAAATAAAAGAATAAATCAACTCTCCTATTTAGATTTGTGTAGTAGAACAATTCAAAGTGTGATTCCTACCTTTAGACACATGTTGTCCGACAGGAAGGGGAACAGATGATGCTCCACGTGGCAGCTGATGAGCGAGTGTCCAAACGTCCAGTCCAGCACATGGTTACGTGGCAGGTTCAGGACCCCGTGGGTCATCTGGTAGATCCTCTTGGGTCGACGGGTTGGGGAGAACATAGGAAGGCCGATGTGCTGAGAGGGACACACGGGTTCAGTCAACACTTTACACTATAGCTCAGAAATAGCAAAATGGTATAGTAAAGTACCATCACAGTAATTACCAAGGTAATAACAGCAGGCAGCTTCACTGACAAGCTCTGTTTCATTGAACATCAAAGTCAATCAAACCAAATGTTACTGTAAACATTGGGGACACTGAGTTCAGGAGGAAAAAAGACAGGACGACTGCCAACAACAGCATCAAAAGACAGGAGAGAGCACGTTTCAGTCCAGCCCCCCCAGAGAGAACAAACCTTCCCTTGTTAGACCCTCGACTTCACATAAAGAGCCCGTGATCTCTAATCCACCTTTACACACTTTGATCAGAACAATGCACAATGACCTGCAGGACTCAGGGCTCCGTCTGAGAAAATCATGCATGAATTGTTCCATTTCATCCCGTTAGTTCGCCGACGGGTTTGTTCTGCGAGAGCACAATGCTGCATTCAGCCAAGAGTTACTCAAACAAGAGGCTGCTCTCTTACAGTCGTTTGGCATGAAGCAACACTGCCAGCAGTCTTTACCTGATATGTGAGAGCGGAGAACACACTATGAGTCATTCTAATACACTCAGACCTGTCTGCTGTAAAAGAAATAATAATAATATTAAATCATAATTCCCATATTTACTTTGCTTGGCAGAGCTTACAAAGCTTACAGGGAGCTGGTGCTGGGTGTCTCAGAGACACACCTGGTATAGGATGGACTACGCGTAAGAATGGGATTCGAACCTCCGACCTTCAGCATTCCAGTCTGACGCCTAACCCATTGAGCCACCTTTCCTTTCCTTTGTACTATAATGCATTAATGCTTTAACCTGTGACCCCACCACCCCCGCTCCATTTTCCCGTGTGCAGCTCTCCAGCCTTTAAATCTGGTGTTGACGACTTTAATGGATCTGACCCTGCTCACCTGGAAAATGTTGACATGGATGTAGGGCACAGAGAACATTGCCCTGCATATCAGCATGCAGAGCAAAGCGCTATAAGGTGACTGAAACTCCGACACGTGTATCAGCAGCCAGAATTGTGAATACATGCCCAGTGCGACCATCAGGAGTGTCCTAACAACATGGAGCAACGAGTGTCCTCTGAGCTGAGCTGCAGAACCAGAGGATGAGAATCAGAGTTGGTCATTTAGTACAAACTCTCTGTCCTGTGGTGCCTCTTACCAAGTGCAACAAGTGGAGTGATGACTGGCACGGCCAGAGGAGCTATGAACAGGTAGACGGTGCGAGGCAGGAGGGGGACCTTCCACACGCTGGAGTCACCCAGTCCAATGACATTAGTGTGAGCATGATGCATCTTAACGTGTCCATGAATGCCGGCTCGTGCTGAGAACGAACCACAGATCTGAGCGGATGAAGTTCACACACAAACACAAACACGGATGGGTGCAGTTATGAAAAGCATTACTAATGCGGCACATCAAACAATCGATGAAGATTATGAACCGGGAAAGTCAATATTGTCATTGACTGATTTCACCCTAGTTTCGTCTGTTAAGCAGCTAACGACAGGCTGAGGGCAAAACATTGACCAACTGGTCACATGGTGTTTACCTAGAGAGAAATGTGCAGGTTCAAACATTCATATTATTATTTACTGAGGTTATTAAACACAGATTGAATGAGCTAATGTCCATGAGTCTCATTAACTCATGGACAGTAACAGTAACTTATTTTATTATCCAAGTCTCCAAGAGACTGCACTGAAACAGCTGCACATGTAAAGGATAATCTGATCATTTGCTCACACCGACACAAATAACTGGAGCCAGGAGATGGTTAGCCTAGCTTAGCATTACAACTGGAAACAGTTTCCAGTCACTAAGTAATAGGTTCCATCTTTTAAGAAAGTATTATTAAAAATCCAATGCATACTAAGAACAATAGCCACACACACAAACAAACTAAACTTATTAAATGTAAATCAACCTAAAAATTTGCTTCTGATTAGAGATTAGACTGGGTTCAGTCTTTTCTGTCATCTAATTGTTGGAAGAAAGAAGGAAAAATATTGAGATACTCCTTTAAACGCTAATCCCAGTGGCTGCTCTGCAGAAGCATCATCACCTGCTCTTGATTTCTGAGCATCTCACCTCGATGAAGAAGACGGCCCAGAACCTCCCCCAGGTCGGCGACTCGCTCAGGGCCCCGTGGCTGGCCAGGTGGCTTCCCTTCACGGTGATGACAGCATGAGCTTCACCCATCAACAGCATGCCGGCTGAAAACCACAGGACCTGACAGGAGGAAAGCAGCAGGAAGGCTGCAAGACATGGGTTGGATTTGTACAAGCACAAGCAGATATGATAGCGATTCTTTGACCTTGTGTTATCATTAACAAACAGAGACAATGCAAGGACAAATCATGGTCACATATCTTTCACGTCTTTTTAAAAAGAAAACATTTTCTGGTTTTAGTCTCTTCTGTTCATCTTGTGTTTTTTTTTGTTCTGTCTCCTAGACCTAAAATCTTTTTGATTGTTTCTCATTCACCTGTTTTTCATGTCTTTGAGACCATTTAGTGTCTTAGTTGACCTTTTTGTCCATCAAATAACAGAATATAACAGTCTCTTCACACAGAGGCTCTGTAATCAGACCTTTCAGCCCCGCTGGGGCTACGCCTGTTCAGTGATGTATTCCCATGTTCAGCAGTAGCCATCACTATACTGCAGCAGCGGCAGGGGGATTTTCAACCATGACCAGCAGGAGGATCACGGGAAAGAAGGAAACGTTATCCTTGGATGGAGGTGACTGCTGCTTCGCCTGCTTTAGCATCCAGGAAGTTCCATGCCTGACTACATCACTGTGCAGTGTTTCTACTGCACCTGTTTTCTGTAGAGATTTGTATGATTTGCCTCATTGCTTTGTCATCTATTCATCTTTTCCTGCGTGCTCATTCAGTCTAGGCATTAAAATATCTGTTCTCACAGTGTGATGAGAACATAACCGCAGTCTCATCAATAAATAATTAATTAGATGCAGCCAACAAGACTTTTTAGCAGCAATAACACTGCAAGATCAGCTCCCAGAGAAGCATCTCTGGCTCTGCAGCTCATTTTAGGTAACCTGTTCCTTTTAAACTGTGCTAATATAGTGCACCAGCTGTCTCTAAGCAGCCTATTTCAAGGTGAGAACTCAGGAGCTTGGTGATTCACACTGACACACGTCCTCAGTGCCTCTTAATCAGTCAAAGGAGAGGAGAGAAGTCAGCAGGAATATTGATTGAAACAAGTGTCCTGTTGTGCTGCTAAAAGCCGTCACTGATCGAGTGGCATGAGTCACAATAGAGTCAAGTTGTCAGCGGCAGAAGACCAGCGACCCAGATAAGTGGGAACCACGAGATCCCGCTACTGTGCAGACCAGGTATGACAACAGTGTTGGAAGAAAACAGCTGCATTAGCATGTTTAAAATGCAAAGTTTGGGGGTTGCTGGCCAAATCGAGGCATTTGAAGGCCTCACTTAAAAGTCACAGCAGTTATATTTTTCGTTACGGGCTATGTGTTTGTATTTAATAATAGTTTTTTTTTATTATTGTTGTAAAAAATAATATTTCATTAACAGAAGAAAAGCAAGTATTTGTTGGGATTTCACATTATGCTGCAGTGTAAAGGAGGAATAGTAAAACATTGTCTCATAACTGCATCTAATTGTTTTCCTCCATGTCCCTGCTTTAAAATGACACATTTCTACTGTTACCTAAAGTTCAGGATTATATACCATTAGGAAGAAGGAACTTATGAACAGTTTTATGAAGTTTCTTACCAGGGGGCAGACAGAGGAATGCTGCTGCCAGGATGCTGCAGTCGATTCCCCTCCTCTCCCACCAGCTGCTCTCCTTAACCATCTTCTGCACCATCTTTGTTAGCTCCATCATCAGCGTCTCTCTGTCCCCCTCTTCACCACCTCTCACTGCGTTCTTCGCCCACTCTCTCTTCAGCTCTTCACCAGTGCACTCTGAATCCTCTGTCCTCTTAACTAGCGTCTCACCCATCCTCCCATCCCGTCCTTCCCTCGGCTCTTTCGGTACATTCTGCATGTCAGCACCTGTGCTGGTGAACAGCTCAAAGCAAAGTCACCATGCGGTTTGTGCTGAACACTGAATAAACCCTGAGCACTAGGGGTCAAAGTAATAGTGATTCCTTATTGGATTGAAGCATTTTCTGACAAGCCCAGCCCTCGTCCTCCTGCTTTAAGAGCACCGTGGACCCTCCTCTCTTACCTTCTCCTCAAGTCCTCTTCCCTTTTTTGCCCTGTCAGCCTAGTCCCAAAGCAGACCACCAGCAGTCCACCAGCAGTGGATTTTATCCTCCCCACAGCTCAAAGATGTACGTCTGTCCTCTAATGTGACACACAAAGCTGCAGCTCTCCCTCCGCTCTGGTGTCTCATACATTCTGCATGTGGCTAACCCCCCTTTGTGTTTCTTTGTGTTAGCTCCTCTCCCCCTCCCCTCTGCTGCGCTCCTGTCCCTCTAACCTTGGCAAATGTCCTGGGAAAGCAGAAGCAGAAAGGAGGGCTGAGAGGTGAATTCACAATGACAGGTTCAGTGTGGGATTGATTCAGAAAGAAAACTGTGTGTGTTAATGCAGGTGACAGACGTGCAGGATGTATGAGGAGTTATGTGCATGTATCTGGTGCCAGTGCTGAATTTTTTGTGGAAAGAGACCAGTGTCCTGGGTCATGCTGACTGCAGTGTGCTCTTTAAAAGCTATAGCGTAAGTATTTTTCACTATAGAGGAGAGTAGACACAGCAGAGTAGGGAGCATAAGAACACCAGGCTGTCTGACAGCTCCGCTTACACTCTGCCACAGCCTTGAGCCTGTTGTTTTCACTCATACAATCCCATGTCAGCATCAAAATGTTTATCCAGAGAAGGACAAATGTTAAAGGAGCAGCATGACACTGCAACAACTAATCAATTGTTAAAATAATAACATCTTGATGACAAAAATACCAAAGACATGTTAACAATTAGCTGCTTTTCTGTTTTGTTCCACTGCAAAAGGATCTTTAGGGTTTGGATTGTTGTTCAGCTTTAACAAGATATTGCAAGATGTTATGCTGGATAGTGGTGGAAGTACCTGGTATAGTTTTGCATTTAACATCGCAATTAAATAAATATGTATTGTACATAAAGACAGTTGAGTAATGGTTGGCTCTGAATTTACTTTAAATTACAATACTGAAAATGAAAAGTTAGATGCAGCCCCGGATTATTAAACCAGAATTATTTTACACAGAAAGCAATGATTTTCACTTTATTGAACATTTTATTTGAATAAAAGTTAACTGTGTCTGTGCTCACAGCTTCATATTCTCATATGTATGTGTCTTCTACAAAAACACATACATTAAAATGTACATTCATGCACAGACACACAGATGGACTTAAGCATTTCACTGCATATCTTACTGTATGACTGTGCAATGTGACAAATGAAATTTGAATCTGGATCTGAGTGAAACATAATACGTCCCAGGGCAACCTGAGATAACTATGTGATCTAGCACATGCTCGTGCAACTGCATGGTGATGCCTAACTGTTTTCACTACGGCAACAGACTATTTACATCATTGTGTGTGTGCCACGGAGTGAGAAAACTGTGCAAAATGGGCTTATAAACAGTACAGTATATCCACATGTGCGTTTTACTGGGATACAAGTGAACAAACAGAATGACAGCAGCACATGGTGCCACGTTTATATGAGAAAGATGTGCCATGTGTTTATCCTGCAAACAGTAAAAATCAAAATACAGTAAGTGGCATTCAACTGAAAAAGTTCACTACGGTCACAATCTGCGCATGTTCTACCATAATCCACCACTATGAGGCGCCATTTCATCAGTGAAAGTCTTCTGGAGTGCTGGATTTTGACAGATACAAATCTGTGCAGGTGCTGCTGGTTATTTTAAGACTTTATAAGTGAAAATGCAAAGCAATTTATGCCAGTCAAAGTATGAAAAAGACACTTTTCCTTTTCTTTAAATTCACTGTGTCACTCTACCAGGTGCGTGAATTTATTTCATAGATTATAATGTCCTTCCAGCAGCTTATAATTCAATTCAGTACAACTTTTTTTATATAGCGCCAATTCACAACATAGGTCAAAGGCCAAATTAAATTTGACCTTAATTTAATTTTTTTTACATAAGTCATCTCAAGGCACTTTACAGTGTAAGGTTTAAGATCTTACACATTATATAAATATTCAATTCAATTCAATTCAGTTTTATTTATATAGCGCCATTTTACAACAAAAGTTATCTCAAGGCACTTTACAGT
>JAUMTR010000011.1:14045544-14070511 GCA_032270685.1 Microctenopoma stevenorrisi | reverse complement strand
ATATATAAACAAAAGAATAATATTACAGTGATATAAAAAAAACACAAAAGACTACCAGTCTAAGTAGAAAAGCGCTATATAAGTGCAGACCATTTACTAGTTTTACTGAGCTCAGAGGTCAGATCGTCCACTGACACAGGTGAGAGTCATCAGTCATCAACTTTCACCATGAGGCAGAGACACAGCCCCATTTAAAAGCATGTCTTTAGTAGGTCATGGTGAGTAAAAAGTATGGATTCTACTCTACTTGTAGTGAACTACTTTTCAGGTAAAATCCTACTCAGACCTTCACTTGAGAGCTGAGTTTGTGAAGTTATTTCTGCCACCTGTAATCAGTTTTTCACAGAGACTAGTTTCTCAAAGTCCACTCACAAATCATTTTAACTCTCACCAGGAGCAACTTGAAGTAATCTGTAGCATTCCTCAGCTTTGGTTTTTCAGTTTCCTGCTCACAGTGGTTTAATCCGATTGAAATATGAGTCTAAATATTAAATGATAATAAAATGCACAGAGCAGGCAATATTACAAATTTAATGTTAGTAATTAACGGGTCTATTCCTTTTCATCCTGGACTTTAATACAGGTCTGTTGTAACAATAAGCTCTCACCTACTCTGACGTGATGCATCTGAAGGACCCACTGCTCACCTGTATCCAGGTTTGTTCAGTCAATCAGGTACACCATCTCAGAAAAGGGTGGTTTTCTGAGATGGTGTACAAAGTGACTTGGTATATTGCAGTTTCTGATCGATCGAACAGGCCTGATTTAAGGTGATAAGCAGTAAGACGACACAGGTGAAGCTCTGATGTGTTCTTATGTTGTGAGTGAAACTCCCACTAATGAAGCAGGGCAGCAGTCTTAAATGGTGATTTCAGGAATGAACGATTAACAGGTTTGTGAAAGTCTGCGTGATCATAGCTCTTGCACACAGCAGCGTGGTTTGAGTCATATGTTGTAAATGGGTTGAAACATGCAAAATAAAAGATGTCTATAAGTCTGTACTTTGCAAAAGAAAAGCAGACTCTTAGGTCTAAAAAACTCTTGGTCATTTTTTTGAGACTAAATTTTCAAAACACTTGACTCAATGAGGTGCAGATTAGATTTCTAAAGAAAAGTTGCTGCATGCTACCTTAGATGTTACCTAGCTAATTGAACAATCCTGCTTGGTGGTTTTCCAGTGAATTTCTATTCACCTGCAGTATGAAAATCATAGTTTGTATCTGGGTCCATTTGAAATATCTATGCTGCATCAATAAAAAAAAACAAACCTTTGAACAAAATTAGGCAACATGACTGGACTATGTAATAAGTAGTTTTTTATGACTCCGCTAATCCTCCTGATTGGCAAATGGGCTTCGACATGCAAAAACCACCTTTGGATTTTAAACTAAATTCAGAAGCGTTATCAGCTGCAGCACGTTATCAGTTATGGCGCACCAATTAGCTGCTACTTGAGTAGTGATAAGAAGAAGGTTGTACATTTGAGTCAGTTTCTGCTGTTGGTGCTGGGCTGATAAACCATTTAAAGAGAAATAACTAAGGTTGCAGGATAGCAAACGCTTAGTGTAGGACGGGGGCGCGAGGCCAATTTTGTTCCAGGTGAAAAAAAGGTCAACCTGAAATGCGATACCTTCCAACAAAAGGTGTGTCGTTATTGATGTACAGGACGTTATTAATGTAACCACACCTTCAGCAGTGTACGAAGGCAGATCGGGGCAGAGGATTACTAGGTTGAACTTCAGCATGTCTAAAGAGAAAACTCTGGTAACTGAACTGAGATTAGAAGAAGAAGAAGATGAAGGAATAAAAAAGCTGAAGTCTGTCTTTAGAAGGAATAAAAAGGCGGAGTACAGAATGAATCCAGATCTTGCAGCTAAAAATCTGGATTCCTCCTCTGTGAAACTTAGTAATTCCACCAGCGATGAACCAGACAACCAGGACCAGGAAATGGATCCAGTAGTGGTTTGGATTCCCAGCAAAAGACATCTGATCACCGGGCTGCTGGGTCTGAATGTGTTCCTCCTTGGTATGGCTCTGGTGGCCGGACAGGCTTTCAATCCCGATGGCCTTAAGCACGAGGAGCCTGAAGTGTTCATTCTGCTGCTAATTGGAATCAGTTTGAGCTGGATGCTCTGGTACCTGCTGTGGGCCAAAAAACAACCCGGCATCTGCCCACACAAAGACCACCATGCTGGGGGAGTCACTGTCACATGTAGGTTCCTGTGCAATGTTCTGATGACACAAGATAACACTTGGTGTGATGAAATGTGATTAGTTTTCCTGCTCTGTCCCAGTGGTCCTCCTGCTGTTTGCTGCCGTCAGTCTCCTGCTGTCCATCTTCAGGATTGGTTATTTCGTTAGTATAAGGGGGTGTCTGCCCTCCGCTGTTGTGATCTCTCCATTCATAGAAGCTCCTTTTTTAGCACTGCAGGTAATGATGTTTACAGTTTTGATTAGTTTTAGGAAAAAGAAATGCAAGAACTGAAGTCTTTATATGTATGCGTCAGTGTTCATAAATATATTTGTATTTCTCATAGTTTGGCGTGTCTGTGCTCATATTTATTCAGTTTTTGGTTGTTTGCGTCTCTTTCTGGTCATCACGTGTTTCACATGCTTGTGCCTTCACTTAGGTTTTTCCAGCTCTTCCAAATGCATTTTATGGTCTTCATCAGCTAATAAATGCAAACTAGCGTGTTGCTAACAACTCATTATTTTCTTTTCTAGACATATTTACTGTGGGCTCATTCTAAAGATTGCGTTCACAAACATAAGCTAATCACCAGGTACTACACCACATGTATTTTACAGTAACCATATATTTGTCATTGTAAATGACACACATGTTTCTAGCTTCAGATTTCATGTTGCATATTTTGTTATATCTGGCTGCAGACTTGGCCTGATGGTGATCCTCTCTGCAGACCTACTGCTGTGGCTGAATGCAGTGACAGATGACACCATCCACGAGGAGATTGAGCTGGAAAAGGGAAACGGGGTCGAGTCCAGCAACGCAACCTCATCTGAGGCAGACACCTTCCTCTTCTCGGGTATGGGAAAGTGTGTCAGTAAATCAGATGTACTGTGTTGTTTATAAAATGTAGCAGTGAACATTTAAAATAATATTTTGATGGTGACCACTTACCAGATGTTCAGTCTGATCCTACTGAGGTGGACAAATTACTCATAGTTACAATAATAAACACAATCTATCACCAAGAACATCTATCCTTTTACTTTCCTTTGCTTGCCAGATGCTTTTATCCAAAGCGACTTACAGGGAAATAGCTTTGGGTGTCTGGCTCAGGGACACATATAGTAGGGGATGGACTAGGAGTCAGATGGGGTTAGAACCTATGACCTTCTGCTATCCATCTTCGTCCGCTTATCCGAGGTCGGGTCGTGGGGGCAGCAGCTTCAATGGGGATACACACTTCCTCAGTCCACCTGAAAGAGGGAACAATCTGTAAATTGAGAGCCTCACCTTTTGGCTCAGCTCCTTATTCACCACTACATGCATCACTGCTGATGCTGCCCCAATCTGCCTGTTGATCTTACTCTATTCTTACCTAATTTGTGAATAAAACCCTGAGAAATGAAACTCCTCCTTAGCAAGATCTCATTCCCACCCTTTTCTGGCTGAGGACCATGGTTTTAGATTTTGAGGTGCTGATTGTTATCACAAACCCCTGGCTGTTAACTGATCTAGTGAGACCTGTAGGTTGCAGCCAATGAGGCCAACGGGACAACGTCATCTGCAAAAAGCAGTGACCCATTCCTGGGTGCACCAAACTGGACCCCCTCAACGCTCTAGCTGCGCATAGACGTCCTGTCCATAAATGCTATGAACAGGATTGGTGAAAAAGGCAGCTCTGGCAGAGTTCCTGATGTCCATACAATGTTGCAGAGGCATGTCAACCATGCCAGTCCTACAACATCCAGAGCTTTGAGGGCAGGGCCACCAAGGAGCTTTTTATGACCACCTCAACCCAAGAGATGGTAGAGTCCACCTCCATGTCCCCAGGCTCTGCTTCCTCATTGAAGGCATGTTAGTGGAATTAAGGAGGTCTTTGAAGTACCCAAGAACAGACAACATCACACGTTTAGCAGTGCCACACACCTAGAACTGATAACGCACAAATATTGTACTGACATCAACAAATCTATTTCAAGTCAAGTGCTGGGAAAAAGTTCAGTCAACAAAAGATAACCAGAGGTGGGAGTTACAGCTACTTTGACTTGTAGACAACAAAGTGCGTTTTCTGTCCGATACAACCCATTTTATACTATATGTTGTTCTAAGAATATTTATGCATGTCTTCTAGGTAATTCAACCTTGTGTCACTGCAATGTGAGTGCAGCCTGCCTTGTATTCAGGAAAGGCCTGGAGATTCTTTATCCGTTCAACATAGAGTACTACCTGATGGCAGGCTGCATGGTCTATGTGATGTGGAAGAACGTGGGCCGCAGGGTGACCCCAGGTCACGACCACATGACTCAGAAGATTCCCTTGCGTATTGTCTACAAAGATGGGATTATATTCGGCCTTGTGTTTGGTGCCATGGTCCTCATCGCAGGAGTAACCATATTTGTTCTTTACCATGTCTGGGTCAGCCATAAGGAGCTTCGCCTCACCGCTTTCCTTTTATTTTATGGCTTCCACTTAGCCGTCATGCCTGTCATGTGTCTCTGCTCCCTGGCTGGGATGCTAATCCACAGACTGGAGAGGAGAGCACATGAAGGGACACACAACCCCACTCGTAGCCTGGATGTCATCCTCCTCGTAGCCGCAGCTGTCGGTCAGCTCGCCCTCTCCTATTTTTCTGTGGTAGCAGCCCTAGCTGTGGGGACCCATGAGCTTCTGGGGAATCTGGACCTGTCCTTCTCCATCCTCAGCCTGCTGGAGCTCATCCTGCAGAACATTTTCATAATTGAAGGCCTCCACAGACACCCAAGTCTGCTTGCCAAAAAGAAAGAAAAGCAGAGAAGCACCATATTTAAGGTACCTGCATTTCGTTTGGACTTTTGCAAAGTAGCATGTGAAGGTTTGCTTAACAACAACCTGAACTGTGCCACAGCTTAGGAAAAAGGTTACTGAGCCAACACAGGAGAAGACTGATGTTTCCCTGCTGGAGGCTAACACACCAGCACCCCCTGCCGATGAAGAGCATGACAGGAAAACCTGGACCAAAAGAGGGATGCAAGAAATCTGTGCTTTTCTCATCCTCTGTAATGTCATGGTAATGTGCATGTTTTGTAATCCGATTTAAGGAGGAAATGTGTCTTATTGGTTTCTGTGTTTATGAAACATTTATCTCTGTTTTCAGCTGTGGATCATTCCTGCTTTTGGAGTCCACCCCCAGTTTGAGAACGGCCTTGGGAAAGAGTTTTTTGGTTTAACTCCTTGGTTCATCCTGGTGAATCTGGGCCAGCCACTCGGAGTTTTCTACAGGATGCACTCTGTGGGAGCTTTAATGGAGCTACTCGTCTCTTGAGAGATTGACGTGGTTAAAAAACCAAGTATCACATATTTGAACATGAAAAACATACACACTTTTAAATTATAAACATTATGTGGTATGTTAAGATCTTAAAGACTTACTGCCACAGAATAAAAACCCTTTAGACATTGTTGTGTATTTTGCTCTTTGCCAGCCCTTTGTTTGTTTCCTAATTTAACATGCCAACACACAAAGTTCAGGTTGGTGAAGATAGGATTTCCTAGTCTGCACTGACGTTAACCCCATCCAACACCTAATGGAGACACCGATTGTGAGTCACTCTTGTGGCTGAATGACGAATTGATAGTTGTTGATTTCAGTAAACATGTCAATAATGCTATGTAAAAATACTCCAACAAAAGTAAAAATTAATTTAAAATGACTAAAATCCAATGAAAGATTTTCTATAAAAACGTTATGACGTAAGTGTTGGATCTGATTTTGCTTTCATTTTTGTTGTGTGTGTGTGTGTTTTATCATAAGTGTGTCACAGTGCAGTAAATGACAGACGAGAGAGAAGCAAATCAGTGGTGACACGAGGAAACTTCTGTTTGTTTGGATAATGCATGAGGAATTTGAACTATGAAGAAGAGATTTTGAGGGATTTCATTTTTACAAAAATGCTCATTTGTTTTTATATGCATTATTCGTGCCTGTGTTGCAATAAAAAGTTTGTATCTGACTAAGAGATTGAAAAAGAGCTTTAAGTCCTCTAATGTGAGGAAAATGTCTGATGTGGTTCGTTACTCTTTCATGAAAACAGTGAGGCAGAAAGTCAAATATCCAGTTTAGCCAGCTCATGCTACCTGAGGCTATAACGCAGAGTAGCAGCAGAGATAAGCGTTTTGTTTTGATTTGAAAACTGGATATTTGAAGGTGCTCAATCATCCAGGTTATTACTATTATCTCAAAAATTTTAGTTCCTTGACTACATTTCATCCTCCATTCCAAAGGACTTCCTCAAGTCCTGGTGCTCATTGGTCACCTGTTGGTTGTCCAATCAGCTTCCCGTTCCAAATGCAGATTGGTTCAAATGAGGAGTGAATGAAGCAGTTTACTACACAATTTAGCGACCCTTGTTAAACAGAGGAGGTGGTGACAACCCACAGGTGACCACTGGGCACCAACCTGAGCATTCCACAGGGATCATAAACCTGCTGCTGCGACCTGCCAGTCAGACTTGAGGAAGTCCTCTGGAATGGAGGATGAAATGTCAAGTTGCAAATTAAAAACTTTTTTGAGATAATAACCTGGATGACTGAGCACCGACAAATATCAAATCAAAACAAACCAGTTATAAACTTGAAAAACTTATGTTAGAGGTCATGCTAATAATTTCCCCCCTTTGTTGGGTCCCTGCATCATAATCTGTTCTGTTTAACGCCATCTGTCCTGCAACAGATGTAAATGGAAAATCAATTGTTTAAATTGTAAGGATTTAAAAGACATAACTACTCTTAAACTTCACGATTTGTTATGTAAAGCAGTATGTGTTGACAGCAGCGCTATAAAAACGAAACACTTATTGCAGTTGCATGTGTTAAACATATTACGTGATAAACCTTCAGAATTTAGTATACATGTACATTTTGCATGTCTTATTCAGATTCAGATTTATTCAGATTCAGATTTTATTTGTCACATGCACAATCATACACAGTACAATATGCAGTGAAATGCTTGTTTCAGTAATTCAGTGTAGAATACTGTGTAGGATTTCAGTTTCGTTTTCCACACCTGGTTATGACACATACAGCACACAGTCATCAAAGAACTATCAGATGTTGAACAAAGTAGTACTTCTGAAAAGGGGACACATACTCCCAGATGATCTTATGACACTTTTACAGCAAAGCAACAAAATTATTTAAGGAAGTCTGTTGAAATTCTAGATTTCAAAGGATTATAATGTATTCTACATTAACACTTTGGAACCTTGTGTTAATGTAGAATACTGTGCATTCATTTTGCATCCTTTGTCACTGGGTTGATTTCCTGAAAATCACTGATGACAATTTCAGGGATCTTGAGGCATCATCTCTGTATTTGCTTTCAGTTGATTTCCATCTACATTTTCCCATAGTTGCAAATTTGTAGGAAGACTTAGGGTTAATCTGCAGCATTAGCACCACATTAACAACAAATATATTTACTAATGCAAACATGATCTATTGTAAAAGTCAAGCATGTTTTATAGTGTTGTTACGCACTGAATGATCCATATACAAATACAGATTATATCTACTAAATGTGTTTAAACATTGAAAATTTCTTGGTTCATTCTTTAAATGTCAGAAAGAAGTTAAACACAGCTCCAGGATGTAGCTGACATATTAGCTGCTTAACTTGGTAAACATACATTGATGTCAGTTCCTGCTGCAGGCAAACAGTGACACGTGAAGACGAGTTCAGCTTTCAGTACGAAACTTAAAAGAATTAGTGGCTTGGAATCTGAGATTCTCATCCAGCTATTTGTGTCCATCAAGTGAGGGGTTAAAAAACAGGACAGTAAGGGTAACACCCACTTTTTCTTTGAAAGGTGTGATGTTTTCATGGGTAGAGGAATTTGACCACACCCACAGCAGAGGTGGGCAGACAAAAAGATTCTCACTGCTTTTGAGGCACAAGTCTTCACATGCTGAGTTGCAGCATGTTCACTTGAGTGCAATTCCCTGACAGACGTTTTTAGAAAGAATACATAAAGTGAAAGATGAACCAAGGCCATAGAGTCACAGAGCTGGACACTTTCTCTGAGACACGAAGAAGCTCCTCCAGTGATGAACCAGACAATCCAAACCGTCGAGATGAGGTGGATACGATTTGGGCTACAGGCAGAAAGCCTCTGATATCTGGGATGTTGGGTATGAACTTGTTCCTGATGGGAGCAGCCCTCGTGACGGGAAAAGCTTTCAACCCCACTGGCCTGAAGAACGCGGAGCCACAGCTGTTCATCATGGTGCTGATGGGAGTCAGTTTGATCTGGATGCTGTGGTACCTGCTGTGGGCCAGAAACCAGCCTGACATCAGTCCACATAAAGACCACCACGCTGGAGGAATCACTGTCACCTGTATGTTCCTGTATATTATTGGAAAGACAAAATGTCCAGTAACATTTATTATGAATAGTGTAAAAATGTGTAACCTGTATTCTGCTTTGTCCCAGTGGGCCTCATAGTTTTTGCCGCAGTCAGTCTGCTGGTGTTCATCTTCAGGATCGGTTATTTGATCCACATGGGAGATTGCACGCCTATTGCTGAAGTGGTTTCTCCGTTCATTGAGGCTCCATTTCTTGCGCTGCAGGTAAGGAACTGTATACACAGAAACTCCTGTTGAGCTCAAGCACAAGTAAAAACAGATAACGTCTTAATTTCACAGAGCTAAACTGGAGTAAAGTGTGGTTGTCCCGCAAACGAAAGCAAAAAACAAAACTAGTCACACAAAGACCCAGTGTGGAACTGTGTTATTAGGGTGAAGGGTGGATCACAAAACAGGTTTGAGGTTTCACCTTACACACATAGACTTCATTAATGTTTCCACATGACTGTTAAACACATATTATGATGTGTACAAGCTAAATAGTCAGTGTCATTAAATCTTCACTCACCAAGCAGAAGACTCATCAAACTATGGAAATATGACATTTCTGTGCCTTATGTATTTCATGATTTCATCAGGTTTCCGCTCATCTCTCCATCACAATGATTCTCATTTGAAAAGATAGATAAAATATACTTTTAATTATTCATTAATAATGTGTGAGATACAATCATTTAGAAAACTGATGGTTTTTAGGACATAAAGGAAGAAATCTTGTTCACATGTGACATGTCTTTTTTTAAATAGACATTTTTACTGTGGGCTCATTCCAAGGACTGCATTCACAAACATAAGTTAATCACCAGGTAAAGCACAGGTAGTTGAAGGACGGTTGTTATTTCCAGCTTTGTCTTCGCTGCACATTGTATATATGTGTTTATTTGCACGCAGGTCTGGGCTGATGGTGATCCTCTCCGCCGACCTGCTGCTCTGGCTGAATGCCGTGACTGAGGACACCATCCACCAGCAGCTCGAGCTGGAAAAGGCACTGAACAACACAGCTGTAAATGAAGATGAGGATTCTGGTTTAGAAGGTAATAAAATAACATCAGGGATGTGTAACTGTATGACCCAACATGTTAAGCTGTTTTTCATCCTCGCCCAAGCAATAAGTAAATACACAGCTGCTTAAAACAGCCCTGTGGCTGTCTACTGCTGGCCGAACCGGTTTTAGTGGTATGGCCCACTCAATAGTGTAATCCATATTCCTATCCATATTTCATACCTCTGCTGTGCTCACCGGTGTCTTCCTCCAACACCTGTGAAGCAATATTAGTCCTCGTCTAACGTTTTGAAACACCTGGTTGACACACCTGTGACACAGGTGTGTTGAAATGATAATTTCAGAAACACTGTCCTGCCTAATAACCCAGCCAGGCCTCATCTGCTGGTACTTCAGCACCTCCTCATCCTTATCCCAGTCAAACCTTTTCCGACCTCATCTCGGCCTGCTCTTCAGCTTCAAAATCCAGGGTTTTCATTTGTCCAGAAATGTTTCTTACATTACAATGGAGGTTAAACTCAGACACTTCTACCTGCATGTAATAATGATGTTTCTCTATGTCTGCTTCCAGGTAATTCAACCTTGTGTAATTGCAGTGCCAGTGAAACCTGCCTCGTCTTTAGAAAAGGCTTTGAGGTTCTCTACCCCTTCAACATCGAGTACTACCTGATGGCAGGCTGCATGATCTATGTGATGTGGAAGAACGTAGCTCGCAGGGTGACTGCAGGTCACCACCATGGCAATCAGAAGTTTACCCTACGTATGATCTACGAAGGTGGTATATTCGGCCTTGTGTTTGGCGCCATGGTCCTCATTGTGGGAGTAGTCATCTTTGTTCTCTATCAGGTCTGGATCACACATACGGAGCTTCGCCTCACAGCCTTCTTCCTTTTTTATGGCTACCATATAGCCGTCATGCCCATCATGTCTATTTTCTGCTTAGTTGGGATTGTGATCTACATGCTGGAAAAGAGGACACATCAAGAAGGGCACAATCCCACACGTAAGTTGGACGTGATGCTTCTGGTGGCTGCAGCCATTGGTCAGCTCGCCCTCTCGTATTTTTCATTGGTGGCAGCCGCAGCTGGGGAAGCCAATGAGCTTATGGAGAACCTGGACCTGTCCGACTCCCTTCTCACCCTGCTGGAGATTATCCTCCAGAACATCTTCATCATTGAAGGCCTCCATAGGCACCCGGAACTGCTCGCCAAAAATCAGAAACTGAGGAAGCTATTAAAGGTACGGGCATTTCACCAGAGTGTTTTGTGAATTGTCAGAAAGCTTTGTTTAAATAATGAACACTGTGCCCACAGCTTAAGAAAAAGCCAGCACAAGAGAAGAAGACAGATGTTACACTGTTTGATGGCAACACGTCACCTCCCCCTGCTGTTCAAGAGACTGAAGAGAAAACGCCCTGGACCAAAAGAGCGATCCAAGAAATCTGCGCTTTCCTCATGTTTTGTAATATCATGGTAAAGCTGCGTGTCTTTGGATCTATGTCTAATTTCTATATTAATAGTATGTAATACATTCATGTTCCCTTTTTCTTCCAGCTGTGGATCATCCCTGCTTTTGGGGCACACCCCCAGTTTGAGAACGGCGTGGGAAAACAGTTTTTTGGCTTCACTGCGTGGTTTGTCATGGTGAATCTGGGCCAGCCCCTCAGCGTTTTCTACAGGATGCACTCTGTGGGAGCTTTAATGGAGCTGTTCATCACTGCATGACCGCATCAGTGGTTTAACGTGAACTACACGATAAAACGCACATAACGTTTAATCATGCACATTCAGTTTACAAATCAAGTATGTGGACACCACTGCACAATTACAATATTTACCTCTGAAATGTAGTGAAGTACGTAAGGAACCTTAAATAAAAATCTGTGTGTATCTGACTATTCATCTGTTCATATACATTTGGACACAAGCTCCAGTCTCTTAGTTTCAGTCCTCTTTAACATATTTCGTAGTTTCTTTACAGTACAGTATCCCACAATTATCTATGTGTAAAAGATGAAGAACTGATGTCACTTGAACCCCACGCTGTATTTTGGGGGAATAATTCATTGATATGAGATAAATGTCACTTTTCATGATTATATTCTGTTTAATGATTACTCTGTCTGCTCATAATACAGGTGTGATGTGCAGTAACTTGTTGACACATTTAAACCATTTGTGTCTTAAAAATGACAAAATAAAAATGACTGTCACTGCTTGCTGTCTTAAAATTAAACCGAAAAGATGTGAGAAGATGCGCCTCTCATCTTCTTCTTGCTGAAAGTATGAAATGCTAAATCCTCTGGATCTCAAACAGCCGGATGTCTGTGTCGTACCAGATCGGAGGATCCACGTTGCTGCGGCAGCAACCAAACAAGACATGGGTTAAAAACTTCTTGCAGGGTAAACTTCCAAATTTTTTTTTTATGTTGAAGCTCATTGAGTCCTTACCGTAAGTAGATGACCCCCCACATGTACGTGCGGAACCAAACAGCCGTGCCGGCGTTTGCTTGGTACTTCCTGATGAGGATGGGGTGTGGGACTGGCAGGAGGCCGACGAGCGTGCCGTGCTGAAGGAACTTTAGGATTTCTGACTCGTCTGTCAAACCCCTGAAGAAGCCATAACACTGATTATCGGAATCAAACTGATAGTAAAGCCCCACTATTCTCAAAAAGGTTTTATTCAACGCAACTGGACTTGTTTGGTTTCTTGACGATGTTTCTCAAGACTTGAGGATGGAGGGCGAAACGTCATAAAGAAACCAAACAAGTCCATGACCTGGATGACGGAGAACCTTTACAGATATTCCACTATTCATAGTTTCTACACGAGCAATGATCTAATGGCTGCGTGGGATGTGAAAGTGCTTCGTGGCTGCAGGTTCTCTGGCCTGTATCGAACATTTTAGTGTCTTTCAGCTCTTTGTTTTGTCTTCATTTTTGTCATTCTGCTGCAGGCAGTTACAGTGGAGAGGTTTCTGATAAGCCCACTGTGCATTAATTATCTGTTTAGCAGCAGACATTTTTCCTGGGAGTCTGTGGAAACCAGAACAGCTAAAGAGAGTAAACACTGAACATCCAACCAAGTCTAGCGGACATGTCTGTACCCACACATATCCTCCTTACTCTCTACATATTGCTCGTGGCTGCTACTGATAAAACATTAGCAGTGATTCCATCTGCCCGTTTTTTAGAGTTTCCAATCAACATGTTATATTCCCAGAAGCAACACTTGCACCAAACTAACATTTAAGCTGGTAGGAGCAGTCAGAGCAGATTCAACAGGAAAAGCACAAATGGAGAAAGTAACATAATCCTTTTAACTGCGACTTGTGTTATTTCTTACTTGTCGATGCAAATCTTCTCCACCTGAGGAACCAGCACTTGTAGAAGCCGCATGATGGTCTGTAAAGGAAGTTTTGTCTTCCATGACAAAACCTGACAAAGTACGAGTCGTAAATCGGAGTGTTTTCTTTCCATCCGGTACAAGAAAAACATAAAAAAATTATAAAAAAAGACTTCTCCTCACCCAGTCTGAATTAGCGCTCCAGGCTGCTGCCGATGAGACGCTTGACAAGCGACTCCTCGCTGCTTCCGACTCTGTGGGGAAAACCTGTTGACAGAATACAACAAATGAAGACAAAAACATAACATCTGAAACAGAGCGAGATTGTCAGGTGTGTCTGGTGTGTCTTCTTCTGTACCTCAGCGTCTCTCTCTGAATTGGACTCTGTGTCGCTGGCTCCAGCCACAGCACCGCTGTCAGCCTGTGGGGAGTCTGAATGTGGAACAGCCACCATTGTTCCATCCTCACTCACCTGAGATTTCTCTGTGATCTTATCGATTCCTGAGAAACACAAGAACACACTTTGTCACAAATCACACGATTTACTGTGTATCAAATGTTTTGTGCTGACGATAAGATAATGAAGCTTTTGTTTTGCAATGTGCACAATTAAATAAGAGTGTGCGTTGATGTGAGGAGAGACACGGTCTAGACATGTTACGTAATAGGCGTATTAGTTTTCTTGCTAACAGATTAGAAGACGTAATATTATTATTATTCTAATAATTATTATATAATTATCTGGCTCTGGCCTGGGGCATGAACTGTGAAAAGCACAACCTCTGTTTGCCTGCAAAAAGTGGTGGAGCTGTGTGCCACTGCACAAACAAGGAAGAAAACCCCACTTTAGGACTACAGGTCCTGTGGAGTGAAGTAAGATGGAACTATTTGACAGCAATTAACAAAGCCAGAGCATATAAAAGACTGTCTTCACAACAATGCAGCTGAGTGTAATTCTGTGTTGAATCAGCTGTGAGCATTCATAGTTCAGTGTGCTTCAAACAGCTGATTATTAATATTATATTTTACTGAAATACCAACAAATTCTGGAAACAAGCAGAAGCTGGAAAGATGGTGGCTTCTACAAGAACGCAATGATGCCAAACATAAATTTACAGTCAAGCATCACACCTGGAGTGGCCTCCAAACTGGTTTTGAGCGTGCCCGGCTCAGCAGGTGCAGCCGGTTTGGAGCCCTCCATGGACTCGTTCTCTATAGAGCTAGCCCTGGAAATCCCAGACTTCTTCTTCCTCTGCAGGGCCTTCTGAATAGACCCTGAGTCGGACGGCAGGTTGGCCAGATGGTGGAAGACGTTTCTCTTACGGATGATGGCATAGATCAAGTTGGAGTTACCTGTGAGGGAGATTAAGGACTGTAGTTGCTGGAGGTTGGTTCCAGGTTTATACTGTATGTGGATTTGCGTGTTCTCACCATCAAACTGATACTGTATAATGTTGTTGAAGACCTCTAGCAGGAAGAAGACCAGATGGTGGTTTTGGGGGGTGGAAAAGAGGAACCACGGTGTGGAAAATGCCTCCAGAAGGTGGAGCAGCTTGTTGGCCGACACCATGGACAGGCTCTTCAGATAAGGTGAAACTGTGGAGAGAAATGTAGGAGAGTAAAGCAGTTTCCCTACTTAGCCACAAGTGGGAGAAATTCCATTCAGGATACCCACTGTTCACTATAACCGTGAGCAGGCAGTCAAAAAGGGGCTGAAGACGCTGGTGTCCACTGGTGACGATTTTGTGGAAGATCTGAACATGAGAAAGGGAACTTGAGTGATGCTGCTGTTATATCACTGCATTAGAGCTAACGTGTGGACATTTTATTATAAGTTGTATTGTCTTTATAGTGATGCTGTGCATTGAGGAAATTTGAAAAACAGATCCAACTACTAAAGTTTAGAATCGTGATGTTTGTATTTAACTAGTAGGTTACGTTACTTCTTTAATGTTTGACTGTTCTGAATGCCAACAGAGAGCTAACGTTCATGATCCTACCACAATAAGCAAGTCTGCGTGGGTTCCTGTGAAAACAGGAATGTCCATGGGCACACGCAGTGTGTATGGTTTGTTCAGTCGAACGCCAAAGTTTCTCTCTCCGCTTAACATCAGGAGGACGAAGACGCCGATGTGCATGAGACCCACACGAGCTGCAAAAAGAGTGTTTAGGTTTCATCTATAATCCCACACACAGGGTCGAGATTAGAGAGTGTAACTCACACTGATCTGCTCTGGCATCGTTTAGGTAGAAGAGGATAGGAACCAGCATCTCCAACACGTCACTGCTCTTCAGTACAAAGAACAGGAATTTCTAAGACACACAAACACAAAACTAAGTCAGCTTCATTACATATTCTTCAGGTTTCCAGGCTGTGTGATAGTAGGAGCTGCACTAGACTCATGTCTAATAGCTGCAGAATGAGAATCTGGGTTTTCATATTCCAAACATGATGCATATGAAGAAAAACTGTGTCTGAAATCACTCTTATTTACAGTCAGAGTGATTATCTAGTTATTCTGCCATTGCTAGTTGACCATTTTCACCATACAATTACTGCGCTAGTATGCTAATGAATAAGTTGTGATTTTGTGCTATACAAATAAAGCTTAATTGAATATATGGTGATTAGTTTTACAGGGATTTAATTATAAATCTAAATACTGGATGAGAAATTAAGGAATCCTCATCATCTGTGCAGATGGGAACATTTTAGTCCAGCCGGTAATTGTTGAGACATTTCAGTCAGAATGACAAACACAAACCTGCAGGTGGCGCTAAATCATCAGGCCATGGACATACAACCAAACCTCATATACTGTAGGCCCAAGCCTCACACCTCAGTCTCACAGACCTGAAGTCCCTAGTTTAACGGCAGTCTACGCATACCCCTAAGATCATCAGTGGATCTGACGCTCATCTTCAGAGTGACGATGAAGTACTGCAGATATATAAATACACCACTAACTGAAAATCAGGGTCCACACCTTATTGAAGTCACAGAACTTCCAAAAGAGGATCAGCATCTCCTGGTGGAACTGGATCTTCTTGGTGGAACGAGGCAGGTAGGTCTGGACCAGAGGGTTATTCAGCAGGTGAGCCAGGCCTTTCAGGATGAAGCTTAAGTCCTGACAAACCAAGAGAATACACACTTCAACATGCAGCTGCATGATTCTACTTAGAGCTAAACAATAGCTTGTACTTCACCGTACCTCTTCTCTGTGGATCCTGGAGAGATAATTCACAAAGAGGTTATCAGGTCCTGCAGGCTGAACACGATCATTTTAACCCAAATCAGTAGATTCTATTATCATTTTAAGGGAAAACACACATGTTCATTAGTCTCCCACATACCTCCCGCTCCTCCTCAGTTTCCGAGGTGTTCAGGGCCTGGAGGGCGGCGCTGGCGGCCGACCCGTCGTCATGCTCTAGGGTTACGATAAGGATCTGGAGCGCCTGCTCCACCAGCTGCTCCCGGTGGTCGGAGAACAGCAGGTGGTTGTAGGGGATGCCGTAGCCCACAGGGTCGTAGGCACACACCACATTTAGCAGAGATGTGAACAGAGGCAGTGCATGTCTGGGTGAAGCAGTGAAAGGCAGGTGGAGGTCAGTTGCTGTGTATTTGATGAGCGGTCAAGCACAGTATTTTATCAACCTCACAATAATACAGGGCCGAGGGTGACACGTGTTACCTGCTTTCTGCGGAGCAGAAGAAGCTGACCCAGGGATTGAGGTTTCTGCCTTCAGAGGAAGGGCTGAGGTACATGGCCTCAGAGAAGCAGGCGAGGAGCAACTTAAGCAGCTCTGTCCTGAAAAAACAAGAACAAAATACTAAAATGATCCTCCTCTACACCAACAACAATGTATAAGCTGTAATGCAGTGATGCTCAGGAAGTAGACTTGGGTCTCGATAGGTCTTAAATTTACTGGTACAACATTGTTTTTATTCTGATTAACTTTATTATTTGTTTGTGAATAAACAGACTGTGGACAAACTACCACAGACTGTGCAGGATGTGTGTGTGTGTCCATATCCACTTGGGTTAAACTGTATTAAAGACCACACCTACAAATATCTGCCATCAGTTATTGGGGAAACAAAGCAATAAGAATGTCACTGCTCTCACCTGTTGAGATCATGGACGTAGTTTGGGAGAGGCGACTGAGCGAAGCCCACCCCGGCCTCCCAGATGTACTCACAGCTGTCGATGGACTTAATGTCCTCCGCTGTGTCCTGCAGCAGAGACAAGAGAAATGAAAGCTGTTCGTCATAATGTGTATTCTGTGTGTTGTTTGTAGCTGATGCCGTCGTCCTCAGTCCACTCTTCTTTAGACTAGTGAGTACTTATGAGAATCGAGAAATGGTACAGTATGCACCTGTGGGAGAAAAGTAACCTAGACACAGATCACCGAGTAAATTTACTCACACTTGTAGAAGAGAAAAGCTGAACTCCACTGCATTAATCTGACGCTTGTGTAGTTAGTAAAAAGCAAAAAAAAAACAGAAGTCTTGATGACATATGGTATTTAACATTAGTTTATTAGGTAGAGCATTGATCAGTTGTTTGTCCACTGCTTCATCTTACAGCTGCAGCTCAAGGTCTAGACAGAGGCATTCAGCTGTGTTCACATCCAGCCAGAGATCCGTAAACAAATGCACAAGCAGAGTGCTGCTGACAAAAGCTGTTTGTGACACCTCAGCACAGATAAATGCAGCTGTATGAATAGATGTGATGACGTGCTAATGTTGTTCTTCTCCAGTAAACTGACAGTAAAGGGCAGCAGGTCATGTACACACAAATCATAGGCACACAAACCAAACCACCAGAACTACCACAACTACTACTACTACCACTACTACTATTAGTAGTAGTAATTAAATCCTTCCTCAAATCTAAAAGCAATGTTGGGAAAAAAAATCCAGTGTGTAAGTGTGTATGTGTGCGCGTGCGTGCGTGTGTTTCAGGTTACAGAGATAAGTGGAAACAAACGACAGCCGCTGGTCATTTTCCACTTTCTGCTGCACAGTTTTACTCGCACTCGAGAGTGATCTGACCACAGACGGGAAGAGGAGGGGAGGGGGCCTGTTTTCCATTTTCTCTCACCCCCAACCCTCCACGCTCTCCACTAACACAGGTGTTTGCTCAACATGGTTACGACGCGTCCACCCTGTTCTCCTCAGCCCCATAGACAAACACAGCCACTCCTCCCTCTGTGTCGTGTGGAGTCACTCATTAACTCCGGCTGCTGCCTGAGAAGTTTGTGTGGAGGAGATAACAAAGCTAAGTGCTGAACAACAGTGACGTGGTGACATGGCTGCAGCAGACAGTAAACAGTGGGGCACCCCTACGTGCTGCTAACTAACGACAACCACGATGCACATGTGCAGGTTTGAGTGTAAACATCAGTGTCACTCAAAGAAAACCTGACCTTTGTTGGCTGTAGTACAGCCTGGATTTAATTTAACAGACACGAGGTTAATGTGGATCGTGACTGTTCCTCCACATATGTGGCTCAGGTAATAAAACCGATGCTTGAGGGGACGGCTTGATGGATCTCCTTAATTAGACACTACTTATGTGTTGTTTGTGTCCAGCTGCAGAGCACAGATCTACGCCTGCCACACACACGTCACAGTGTACTGTGGACTCACCGGGCTGCTCTTCTTGTGGCTCTGAACTGTGAAGTCCGGGCAGAAGAGCAGGTCGGAGATGGCGAGCAGCAGGGATTCGGCCAGAGGTCGGGCTTCTTCGTCATCACCTTCGTCATCCAAACACTGTGAGGATAGAAGTCACATATGTGGTTTATATTGGAGTCAAAATTCTAAGTAAAGTAGCGACGCCACAACACATTACACACATTAAAGGGACAGTTTCTCCCTGCTTCTAGCCTTTATGCTAAGCTAAGCTAATTGACTGCTGGCTGATACTGACTGATGTTAATTTACAGATGTGAGGGTGGCGTCTATCTTAACTAAAACCTTAATGTTTCTCTTCAGCCATAAGGAGCTGTTTAGTTCAGCCTGAAACCTCCAGTGACACATGAATGTATACAGTGGAAAATGTCCCTGCTTCAAGTATTTGCTCAGCTTTCCTCTTTTCTTCTGCTCACACTGAGTCAGTACCAGTATTTCCCTCCCTGTAAACTGAATTCTGTAGCAGTTCTGCCAACTGCTGCAGCTCCGCTTTTTACCTCAGTCCCACACTTTTAATTAAGAGACATTCAATCCCTCCTTAATTCAACCACTGGCCTGGAGGAGGGTGAGATACAATATGGGCAGTGTTTGGACTGTGGTCCCCAGCCGAGCAGGTAACCAGAGAAGCAGCTGCCGTCAGGACACAGGAGTGGGGGGGGTGGTTGGCTGTGGACAAGGACCTGATTCCCATCGTCCAGATTCTACTTTACAAATCAGACGGCACCATCAGCCCTAACCACTGTAAAAAGTTCATAGGCCCAGATCTTAGAAAGGCTACAAAATATAATTAAGCTGCACTGAAGGCTCCCAAGAAGCACAGTGGGCTCCATAATTCTTAAATTTAAGAACAACCAGGACTCATCCAAGAGCTGGTCGCCCCCACCAAACTGAGCGATCAAGGGAGAAGGGTCTGTAAGTTACTAAGACAAGTGACTATGAAATCGATGGTCACTTTGAGCTCCAGTGGTTAGAACCTCTCAGAACCTCTCCTTAGTGCAAAACACATGAAAGCCCACAGCTGACATACACTCGAAGTGCGAGGAACAAGGTGGTCTGGTCTGATCTGATAATTATCACTTACTTTGTCTTTGACACTTTTCCAAAATCTCTAAAATCCACCTGCTCTGTTCATGTGCTCCTTTCACCTACACTCTACTATATGTACCAAATTTTAGCCTAAAAGGAACCAAACAAATGTTCCAGTTACTCATGAAAGCTACTTTTACTCAAAGCTATCAACGTGGTAATTTGTCACCGTTTCACATCACATTACAAATAGCTTTGCCACAACAGTAAGACTGAATCAAAAAGACACAAGAGAAGCACATGGTGTGCACAGTTCACACAGAGACTGGTCCCTAATTTAACCTGTAGAAATGATTGCTTCCTCAATCCCCTCTTTTTCCATCATACATTCAGCATCACATCCTAATAAACACAACATCCGTACCCCCGATCTGCCGGCTCCGGGCACGGTGGACCAGAAGAAGCCCCTCCAGTCAGCGTCCTCAAAGATGTAGGGCAGGATGCGGGTGAGCAATCGAGTGCAGTTTAGGACGGTCTGACGCTCTTTTTCTGAAGGGCAGCCGGAGTCTGCTCCCTGGACCAACCTCTCCACAGCCTGAGCAAAAAGGAAAATGCTTTAAGACTGTGTTCATCTAAAATATACAATAAATCTGTTTCAAGGAATCTCCTTCGTTGTTTTGTCTTTTTTTGACCCGCTGCTTTATAGAAACGACCTTCAACCTCTACAAACTGTGGGAACAACAAACAGCAGCATTCCTCAAACTCTGTAACCAGGACGAACCAAAGCTGGTGCATCAGTGCTGTTAGGTGTGATGGATCATTTCTTTGTTGCTGTATTATTACTCTTCATCCACTAGAATAAAGACTATAATTGTTAAATCCTGCAGCCATCACCTCTGTCTTTATGTTTCTGACGTTCCTGTTCTTACTTGATGTAGAAACTTCATTAACATATATAAAAATAATTTTTAGTTAAACATCTAGATTATTTGCCAGATCCTAAAACCGACTTTTCATTGTTAATTTCATCTGTCTGTTGTCTCTGGGTAAGTGCAGTATACCTTATAGCAGAGAGTTGCCAGGTTTGATGGAGACTCTTCTCTGACAGCTCTGATCTCCGCCGCTGGAACAAGAGCAAAGACGTCCTGCACCGTGGTGGAGGTATCGGCCCAGAACTGGTCCCAGAAGGCGTCGTCTGTGGCCTCAACTGGCTGCGATTGTTTTTAATTTAAAACACAAAAAAGTTCAATGAAAAGCTATTTCACCAGTTCAAAAACATTACTGATGCACCCGAACATGTTTTCCTTCTTTATACGGTGACCATTTGTATAACGGAGAAGGCCACTAAAGTAAAACAGTATTTTATCCTACGTCTTTCAGAAAATTTAAGAAAGTAGTGAAAAAAAGAAACAGTAGAATCAGCTGTAAAAGCAGCTGTACCCGGTTACTTCCACTTTAAATACACCTGTCAGGTAAACACACCTGCTGCCTGCTCATAAAATTAAATTACATTTAACCTTTTTCAAGTCACACGTTGCATATTCTAGTCATTTAAGGCTAATTTCATTAAATAAACCACAAAGGGTTCCGAGTGGAATCATACAAAATCCAAAATGAGAGTTTCCAGCATCTGAACCTAAAGCAATATTTATAATAAACTCAAAATTTCACGGACTAAATCCACATTTTGTCTCTGAAACCTCATTTTGAAACACACACACACGGTCGTCCGTGTTTTCTTCTCCACTTTGTGTCAACTGGGCTCCAGTTCGTGCCACCATCTGGCACCAACTTTATCTCCACAGGCTGGTTTTAAGCCACAAACGCACAACCGACGCGCTCCGTTTGTTGCACATTATTTCGTTTTATTGTGAAAAACCGACCCGTGTCTTAGTTGTCAGCTGGATCACCGCTTTCCTGAAGTGAAGTTTGCTGTCACCGGCTCCCATTTTTCTGCCCCAAACCTCCTCCTGTGTGTTTGGATCCGCGTTAAGACGGAGGATAATCTCCCTCATCCAACGCGCGCGGCGCGTTCAGGCGCAGCTCGAAAACTACAGCTAAAGCTAAACGAGCTGGTGCTGCTGTGTTCAGAGACTTTAAAAAAAGTCATTCTTACTTACTATCATTTTGACGTAGCTTTGTGTTGTAACTGTGGAGCAAGTATGAGAAGGTGTCGTTATAATACAGTTTTATTATATCATTATATTATTTCACGTATTTTTTGATCTAGAATATGTATAACTGGATAAACAAAACACAAGATCAGAACATAACTGAACGTAAATCTTTCCAATGTTAGGAAAAAAAGCTATAGTTATTTTAAATGATGCTACTTGTAAATATAATATAATATAATATAATATAATATAATATAATATAATATAATATAATATAATATAATATAATAATAATCTATGTGCTAATTCCATTAATCAATATGTGTCTCCATCACTGCAGCACAACTGTAAATATTCTCACGTCACTTGAACGTATCATCAGCCAAGCAGGATCAAGATTAAGCGACTTCCGGGATCCTAATGTACATATTTGCTTTTAGTAATTTTTCCCACTGTATAGTCACATAAAATGCTTCCAATTTGACAAACAACACATAATCAGGGATAAAAAATTAAATCATCTTCATCGTTCTCATCATCGCCTGCACCATATTTAGAATTATAATAATGACGATAAAACTTTATTGATCCTCCTGGGTCATGTTTCGTGTCTCCTCTCAAGTTTTTTTTCCCCCAAAAGCAGACAGTAAACTGGTTCATTACATTACACTTCAGGTGCAGTCGGGATAAAACTCTTAACAGAGCAACAGTGACATCCAGTGAATTCATCAGACTAGTACTTTTTAATTGTACCTTACGCTGTATTTACTGTACATTGTTAAATTAGTTTTTATTTTAATATACACAAAATACCTTTAGTCATAAAAAAACAGAGATGGAAATTAGGTCCAATTTGTCAATGTTATATTATGATGTGAATTTGATGTCAACTGCTTGTCCTCACAGCAGAGCAGTAATCCACAGCCTTTTGTTTACAGTGCTTTTTGTGTTCTTTCTTCTTCTTTTATCACAGCCATATTTCTAACAGCTGAACAACAGCTGCAGGCAGCTCTTGTACTTTACTTTACTTTGCTTGGCAGACGCTTTTATCCAAAGCGACTTACAAGGAGCTAGCGCTGGGTGTCTGGCTCAGGGACACACCTGGTAGGGGATGGACTAGGAGTTAGACGGGATTCGACCTGCGACCTCCTACATCCCAGTCTGACACTTAACCCAGTCCAAACGCAGAGCGAAGTACATTTTCTCCTTCATTGACTGCCATGTTAATTTTCTAGTAGCGGCTCATTTCGGTCTCTCGTACCCTAGGGAGATCCGAAAAAGGGATCTTAGATAGTTAGTTGTGGAGAAGCTGGTGGAAATATGTGTGCTTGTGTTACCGGCTACGGCCGAGCATACAGTGCTTGGCAATGGCGCCCTGAGCGCGGATGTCCCGCTCAGTACAAAACCCTACAGTCCCGCTTTGTTTGGCTCGGATCTGCACCGTCCTCGGAGATCGAGACATCCAGGTACGGCTACGCCAGCTTGAGCTCGAGTCACAGGCGCAGCTAAGCAGCTACCCTTAGTTCTGACATTTCGTGAGACCGAAATTGATTCATATTTTGTCGCTTTTGAACGTATCGCGTTGGCTCTACATTGGCCGCTTGATGTATGTATGGTTATAGCTGCACTCCCGTTAGAGGATAGTCTCATTTACGACTCTGTTAAGTCTGCCATCCTGCGAGTGTATGAGCTAGATCAGATGTCTACCACGTTCATCCCCTCTTCTTCTGAGCCTCCGTGCTTGTGCTGTAGAACTCGTGTGCATGCTTGTGTTTGTGCCGTATTGTTAGAAACTGTGAATCAGCTGTGTGCCTGTGTTTAAATCAGTAGTGACCTGTTTGGGGCTCTCGCTGTTGTAGTATTCCTTATCTCGCTTTCTGTTAGCCTTAGAGTTTGCTTTCTTTCGGTTCCCTTTTGTAACTCGTATGAGCCCTACTTCAGTTTCTGATTATCTCCTGTGTATATGTTGGCCTTGTCCTTAGTTCTGTTTGCTAAACCAACCTTTATTAGTGTATTTCCCCGTTGTTGTTGTTGTAAATCACACCCTGTCAACCATGCAATAAATGCCGATTCCTTTAACAATCTGGAATTCTTATGTTACTTTTCTTTCCTACGAGCTTGGACATAAAATAATTGGTAATAATTATTTCATTTTAACAGCGTAACTTCATTCTTCATGGTTGTTAATTGTCCTGACACAGATTCAGCGCTGGTTAGAATGCAGTAAATTTATTGTTAACCTATACACACGTAATAATGCATTGTAAATGCAGTATTAGTGTATTATATTGCTGTGATTACATTTATGTGGACATCAGCCTGTGTGTTTAGTGTTACAACCCTTGCAATATAGAAGATGTCCAAAAGACAAAATTCATATTGTGACACTGTATTGTGACGCTAGCTGTGGTTTTCTGATGGAGAGATTCAACATTCATACACATAACTGAATCCAGTTTAATTCCCGTGCTCCATTTCTTTAGAAATCCTACAGGTTGCTTCAATATTTAAAGAAACAATATGCTGTTTTATTTGGAAGCTTCTGTGCTGTCTGTAATACAATGTTATGGAACAGCAGGGCAGAGATATTCACTTCTAAATGTCAGTTTGTAACCTCCGTTTGTAACCAATGTTTAAACATAGAATAAAGTGAATAAAACGATAGATACGCTGCTTTATAGATGAAAGGTGTTGATCCCATGTGGAAAAGCAAAAGCGAAGTAATTTTCCAATCACCTATATCTCGTTGTCTAGATTATTGATGTGCTGTCAGTACTAACATCTTTTTTTTTGTTCCTCCAAGTTGGCAGTGGATCCAGCAGAAAAGAACTCACCAACAGAAATATGTTCCATCCCTTTCCTACATCAGTGTTTCCTGTCAGGTGTGTATGATCTTGTTGTAGAGACAAGATTGAGACAAGATGGCGCCAGTGTACACGGCCTGCCTGTTGTCTCTCCGCTCTGTGATTCTATGTATGGTGTTTCTATTACTTTTTACGACAAATTCCAACTCTCTACTGGTGTATGATCGTCAGACACTTTTGAACCTCCGACTTCCAGCCAACAACCTGGGTCAATTAGGACAGAATGGACAAAACACTTTCTGTCCGCCCTTCCTGGCCGGTATACCTAAACACCTCCTCCGTGCTCCTGGCCTACTCACCTGTAGAAAGCGCCGACGCCGTGG